>NW_019379585.1:275090-413637 GCF_000648655.2 Copidosoma floridanum
TTGAGAGGAAGAGACTCTGGGTAAACGACTTTCGTTTCAAAAAAAAAAATCTGTCGTTTTTAAAATTCCAGCCCCCCAAGTATGCGACATAAAGAACTTCGTTCTAAAAATTTTTAAGTATTTAAGAAAATATGTCAAAGTACAAAACAAATAACGAAAAAAATTTAATTTTTAATAAACCAGTAGAAAAACGATGCTCTAACAATGAGTGTAATGAACAAACGAAAAGAGGAGTAATAAAATAGCAATAACGATAAAAAAAGTGACAGAAAAAGAGGGAGACGTAGAGCTGTTCCACGATGTATACTTTTTTGTGCAGTCCTAGAAAGAAATGAATAGTGCATCGTGGAGAGCGAGATTCCCGCATTAAATCGCGCGATGGCGCGGAGAAAGATATATAGATAAGAGACCCACGAGGTTTGATGCATGCCGGCTCACCCTCCCTCCCCCGCCTCGGAATTCTCCTGGAAGACTAAAGGGCTGCCGCGGCTCGTCCATCGCTCTAATTTACCCTGGACACGTTTCTCGACGCGCGACTTTTCGTTTCTTCAGAGGGTGGGGACGTGGAGAACAAAGCCTGCCGCGAGCCGCATTGCCCCGCATACCTCGGGCTCACCAGTTCGCGTCAAAGTCGCTTCTCCTTACACATCTGTAGCCTCGCCCCGACTGCCTCCACTCTTTCGCTCATCCCCGCCCTCTGTGTATTTTGTTTTTTCGTTTGCTGTCCCGCCGTGAGCCACGAAATTCACTGCCGTCGATGGGTGGACGAAACTCTTTAGGAGCACATAGGTTTTTGCTCACCGCTTTCATGTCCAACACTTGCGATGTAGATGTAAGCTGGGAGCTGAGAAACCTTATGGGGGACCGATCGGTGTTTTGAATTATTAGGTAAAGGCCGGTGTTGCGTTTATCCTGACTTGGGACCCAAAAAATAATGAGGTTTCTACTTACTTTGTTACAAAGTTACGGATTTATCAGAAATTAAAGTATCTTTAAATCATCAGTACATACAATCAAACAGTAGCTATATGAAACACATAAAAAATAAAAAATTTGCACGATACAGCATGACTTGTCTATTTTCACTAAATGCAAAGGTCGGTCATAACATATTCAGTTTTAACGAACTTATTTTAATTTTTTTTCATTGCTATTTAGTATTTTACTATTTCTAATTCATCAACTTCCTTTTTGTTTGTTTTCGTAAAATGTGCACTTCCCTCATGTAATCAATAAAGCATTTTTTACAAAACGTATAAACTGTTTGTATTTACATTTACACACATTTATGCATCCAAGTAATAATAAATTCCCGCCATTCCCAGTTTAGTCAGTGTTCTTTCATTAATGGAAGTTAAACTGCTGACTCAACAATTTGAAATTTTTTAACCACCGATACCCTGTCGAATCTCTAAATATATAACACCATTTACTTAACATTCGGATGTATGGTTATTGAGTTCGTAATTTTTTGTCCCGCAATTTTCGACAAAATTTCACTAAGAGAAGTATGTTGGCATTTGAAAAAGCAAACAAAAAATATTGGGTGAAAAAAATCATGTAGGTATAGGGTACATGCATACGTATTCCGCCGATCGAGGATCGACTAATTTATAAGAGCGTCAGTTAAGTGGTTCTTAGTCATGCGCTGCTGATAGGGACGCGTGAGATAAATGGGAGGCACGAACGGGTCACGATAAAGGGAGTCTCGTACAATACACTCGCTCACACGTACGCCCAGCGGAATACAAGCTCAACCCTCTTTAATGGAGGCGAAAATGCACTTTCTGCCGCGATTAGGATACTCTGGTGGTACTTATCTGCAGGCCCTCGTTTATTTATTAATGTTATTTTTCTTGCGCGATAAATATACGTACGTGTACGTACAGTGTACGCGCTACTGTATGGATCAATTTTGTCTCTCTGTCTCTTTCTCCCGCTGCATTATTTCGGGGACGGAAGCGCCGATAAGCGTGTGGATATAAGTAAAATGTTTTGCTTGTTATGGCCCAACATAATGTGCGTTAATAAGTACGTGTTTATCGTGAGCTGGAGAAAACCACTTTTGATACGGGTCGTGGAAGTTAAAATTTGTTGCATCTTACTTACGTTTTTGTACAACTATGAAAAAATCGTATTTTAATGTATTCTGTTGTATTGAGACGGATTAATGTGTCGATAATTTTCTTCTTTAGGATTATTTTTTTATTTTTTACACATATGTGCTAGTTATTCACGCAAACTGCAATAAAACAATGTAATAATATTTTTTTTGTTGCTAAATAAAAAAAAACCTCTGCCATTAAATGAGCTTAAAGTTTCATTTAAAATCTCTAAAATAAATATTTTTGGTATATCTGTCTAACAAATTGAATATACATAGAAATTTTATTTTAAATTATAAGATTTTTTTTGTAAGAAAGACATATTAACTAATAAAATAAAGATATAAAGAAGGTATTTTCAGAAGTTGAAGAATAAATGTCCAACCAATGTCAAAGTGCTATTAACGGATACTAATTCTTCGGTTTTCCATACAAACTATGCTTTTTTTTTAAGTAAATTCGTATAGTGTTGCTTCTATTCAGATATACCTTTTTTTAATAAAAATTTAAATTAGATTTTAAGAATCAGTGTCCATTTACTGCACATTACTAAGTATTGACATTTTATCAGCAAGAAAAAAGAACAAAATGTAAAAACTCTGTAAGAAGTCAAAAAATTACTTTGACACCCTTGAATAACGTAATAAACTATATTTCCATTTTTAGGCAGCAATGAAAATGAGAAAACAAACATTTAAAGAAATGAATACTATTAAAACTATTCAGCAGATTCGTAAAATTAAAATAATTTTCAAAAATGAATCGTAGTCTTTGTTGATGAAAAAAAAAAAAAAAAAAAAAAAAGTTACGTACCTACTAAAATACTACAGCATTAAAAATGGAGCGTTTTGTGCTTTGTAATATCGACTTATTGTAATAATTAAATTTTAATTTCTTCCTTTGAAAAATAATGTAACTTTTTTTGACAGTTAAAAACCATCTAAAATCCCGTGATAAAAACAAAACTTCATTTTTGAGCTGATGTAACCATATAAAAATAACCATGTTAAACACTGGATAATTAAAATCTGTTACTGGGATTCTAAGATATGACTAATATGACTCATTTGAAAAATCAATTTTAATGATGTATTGATAAAAAAAAAGAACAATATAACTCACGACAATAAGCAAAAAAACTAAATTATTTTCAATGTTCTGTAAAGTAAAGTTATTATGAACCTTTTTATAGGATTCTAAAGTATGTCTAGTTCTTACAAAAAAATTTTAGTGTTATGTTAATAACAACAACAACGCAATGTCGTTTGGGGTGATTTAAAATGAAAAATAAAGCTATCCTTATATTCTATAAAGTGAAATTATTTTAATAATAATAACACAAGAGTTTATGTACCAAAATAATTCAAAAAAACTTTTGAATAAAAAGTCTTGTCTTTTTCCTTTTGTAGTCTAAAATATAATGTAGAACATACCATGTCAAATAATGTGTTTACGACTTGTTGCCTTTTTGAAAAATTTGTTTACAACGGAAGTAAAAATTTCAAGCACCGTGTTGTAACTATAGTGTTTTACGCTGAATATTTTTCTTACGGTAAGAAAAATATTCGATTAAAAAAAATTTTAAGAGAAGACAAGAGTAAAAACGCTTTTAAAAGTAATATTTTCTGCTACTGAAGAATTTAAATAGTTTTCAAGTAAAAAGTTGACATCTATTTCGGAATCTAAAGAAAATATAACACGGAAAACGTACTTTATGAAGTAATTTTTTTTAACCTATTTTTGAGGCTGAGGTATGAAGTGAGAGACAATTGGCAATTAAGAGACCTGCACCAACTTCACGAGCATGTCACAAAGTGGTAGGTCGATAAAAACAGGAAACAAATGTGAAATTTATCCCTCTCTCTGAGGTATTTTCTTGCAGAAAATAGTTTCAAAAATATCTGAAGTAGTGGCACTTGGAAGTGTCGCATCTGACATTAAAATATCACATGTATACACGCACTTAAGTCAACCCGTATATCGCTCCCCTCTTCACACGGGAGTACCACGTCAGGCACCATAAAGAATATTCTCATCAATTTTTCATATCAATGCGTGCCAATGAGCTTCTGCACAATGGCTATGTGCTAAGTGGTTTCGCCTATAATGTTTCGTAACTTTACTATTAAGCTGTACAAACAATGCTGTACGAAAAAAACAACTTGAGAGGTTCCAAAAGTTAAACAATTCTAGAACAAGATGTAACTCCATGAAGTAGTATTAGGTAATTTTTCTAAGCACGTATTTTTTTGCTACAGATTTGAAGAATGTTGGAAAACATTTTAATTCATAAACGTATAATACAGAAGAATATGTGATATACTTTTTTAAAAAATTTTGTAGTCTTGGATCTCTAAGTGCATCAATCCTGGAACTTTAAGGCAAAACATAACTCCTTTTCTAATTAATTATTCTGATTAATTAAAAACACTACTCAATTTTTTGTTGAAAACATAGTTGAAAACGCGTGAGCAGATCCAAGGTCTAATAAAACGCGATGCGTGCGCATGTAAACCGCGTAGGGGCCTTATCTGGGTGATCTTGTAACAGCCATCGCGGCTTGTAGGCACGAGCACATATACCAGAGCTGCGCACACACTGCTTTGAGACCTTATGTATGTGCACACAATAACTGTCAGCTGCGCGACCCAACGCGAAAGCGGCCTACCTTACCACTATACCTATACTCTTCTGTCTCTCTCTTTCTCATACTCTCCCTTCCGAATGAAGATATAATGGCAAGGAAAGAACAGAAGGAAGGGGTAAGATGGACAGATAAATAAGAAATTTAGGGGAAAAATAAGATCGAGAGAAACAAGGTCTTCTTGCAAGTATCGCGTTACGGTACACCTCGCTTAGTTTTGTGTCTATATATATTTATATATATGCTTACAAAATGTGTAGTCCGGAATACTGCACGAGCTTTGAAGCTTTGCTTGTATTACATGAGGAGCTTGAGGGCACGAGAAAACGGCCCAATCAGATTTCCAGATACGTAACCCTTGGACACGAACGTCTTGGCAATAATTTGTTGCTTTTGCAACTGATTTGTATATCTTTCTTCTTAAGTGAGTATGTCTTGTTGAAAAATACAGTCTTCTGTCCAGTAAACGGTCTCACTAAAATTTCATGAGGAGAATCTTTTCCACTGCTTTATTTTCTATTTACTTACCTTTTAGTACTTGTATTTTGGCATTTATGAGTTATTAGTTCGGCATTTGCTCATGAATCGATACACGATGGGACATTACAGTGGGAGCTTAGGGGTTTTACATCGCAAGCCAATCAGTCTATCATCTGAAATGTTTATACTTCAAGCCGATTTCATGGACTATAGTTCGAAAAAGTTGGAAAACAAAAAGTACTTGTTAAATTGATACTGTAAATTCGGGGGAATAAATTCTTTTCGTTTTTCTTTGCCTTTACTTGAATAATATATAATCGTTAACCTATGTAAATAGAATATAAACTTGAATAAATGAATGACTAGAAAATGAAAACACAAACATAGTAACATGTACTACAGAAAACGAGTTAAATATCATTATTAATTAATCCTACTATTTTAGATCTGAGCTTCTTTAACATCAAATTTAATGGAGCAATTTGAAAACGGAAGTCTTAATTGGATAAAAAAATGTTTTACATTTCGTTTGCATTTCAATGGCTGGGGATTGTACAAAATTTTAATTTAATAAGAGATTAAAGTGATTAAAATAACCACGAGAAGAAAACAAAAAAAGCCTTGGATCTGAGCTTTTCTTTATTTTCCCTCCCAAGGTGGTAATATACCATTGTTTTATTCTCTTACCAGCATAAGTACAGTCTTCTGCATACCATTTCTTGATAGCACATGTTTTTCATTAATTTATGTATTTTTTCACACTAGTAACATGTTTACCACGCGTATAATATACCCTCCCCTTTCTGCTTGGCTGTGAGCGTCGTAAGCATCGTTTTTTGATTTGAATAAATAAGGTTCCAAACTTGTTAGCATTACTGTGTGTGGTAGGCGATTGTTGGAACGAAAAAATGTTGCTTCCTCGTTTGCTCGATTTTTTACTTTACACTAGAGGAGCATTTTTTCCTCTAATATCTTGCTAACAATGTTCAAGCTGGATTTTTTAAATTTTCTCTCCACTAATATTAACTATTTTTTTTGTCAACCTTTTTTATTTAACACTGTTGAGTGCTAAGAATTTATATTAGGTTTAGGTAACGAGCTAACGAATTAAAGGTAGGTAACGTGAGTTTTTACGTAGACAAATCACAGTGCAATTGTTAAACGATGAAACAAATAGTTTTTATAAGTAGTATATGGTATTTAGAGAAATACGATCTTTGTGTTTAATAAGTAATTATGGTAACGTAAGGTATTTCAGTTTTAATTTGTTAGTTTTGTTTGATCTTCACTCTCCTTCCTCAATAGATGCTATAGAAGCAGCTGCCTTTTTACATTATAATTTAAAATGATTCATGGACTTTGTCTCGACAACTGATGCCAAAAATACGATGTGTTTTGGTGTATACAATTATTAGAAAGAGGTTCATGTTATTAAAATGTTTGGCAAATGTAAGTTATTAAGTTCATCTGTACTAAAATAAATTACGAGAAAAATTAGCTTATATTATTATTTTAACTAAATGCTACGTTAACCAGTGATATATCTCAGCCACTAAACTGCTACAATTTTATATTTGGCAATATTAATTAAGAAAAGTTAAAGATCTTATGAAAATTGATGAAAGTTTGAAAAAAATTTCAAAGTAAACGGACTACTATTTTTATTGCTTTGACGAAATGAGACTTCAAAATTTATAAAAAAAGAAAAAATGAAGGAACCTTTGCATTTAAAACCCTCTGGTTCAAAATCTTATAATTCATACTTGATACAAATTGAGAAGTGATATACTTTGAATGTTTGAGAAAGACTTTACATTATTTTGTTTAAGCAATAAGAGTCGATGTGTTCATTCGTAACGTTGGAAAAAACACAATAATATTTATCGATCGCTGTTTCCAACACACCACAACCCGTAGCGTTAAGTACATATCCTGACTCACTGAATTTCACAGAGAACATCGGCGTGTGCAGGAATACCGCAAGCAAACCAGAACCGCACTGCAGCACAATGTTTTATGAATGAAGTAACAGCACTTAACAGCATCAACGGCAAAAGCAGAACAAGCCACGGCTCGATTTTTCGCCGTTCCCGAATGTCCTGCCGCTCGTTCAGCCTCTCTTTTGCCCATCCTTTTGTCCCTCCGATTGATACCCCTGGCCTTTTCCACGCACACACGCGCCATACCCTCCAATTACAATGTTCCGACCGTGTGCTCGCTTTTTCGCAGCGTCTGTGTGGGTGCGCGCTGGACTCCCTTGCCCCGTCTCCGTCGGTTTGGTGGCGCACTTTTTCTACCTTCCTTTTTTCATGCTCTCTCTTCTTCCTGTACCCTTTTTTTCTCGAGCTGGACGCTCTATCGGCTCAACCCGAAGTTTATGGCTGCGACGTATAAATGGCCATCCGCCGGATAAGGGCTTCTTATTGGGATCACTCGCGTGTATTTGTGCGTGGATGGCAAAAAAAAGGAGGGCGCGCGTGATTTGCATATTGCGAAAGAGAAAAAAAAAGGAAAACATTATCAAGACCGCATCGGGGGACAAGAAAAAAAGGAGAGGGCCTCTCAATCACCGAATGCCTCGACGTTGCTTCTCTTCTCGCATTGTTCTCTCGCGTCACCACAACGGGAGAGGTATATCTCGTTCTATTGTGAATTGGTTATCGGCACAGGGATGGAGCTTTCGAGCTATGTTTCTTTGGCTGCCTTAATGCGTGCAAATGTTAATGAGGACAGGGCTGGGAAGCTTTGATTTTTTTTTTTCTTTTTTTTCTACTTTTTCGATCTCTCGTTTCCAACCGATTGTCCTTTACAGTTGCTTCTACTTTTGCAAGTGTTTGTTTGCCAATTCTCATGATACATTCCTAACAATTGAGCTTTTTGTTTGCTTGGGATTTAAACTTTAGAATGTAAACTTGATTGCCCATTAAGAGATATATTTTGGGTAAAGATGGAGGCACCTGTGAGTTTCAAGTAAAAAATCGAGGAATGTTTCACAGAACGTCACGAGATACAACGATTTGTGGAAATCCAAAAGTTATTTACTGTGGTCGAAAGCACTGGTAGTAGATTACATACATACTTATATACACAAATGCGTTCTGAACAAAACGATCGTAGCAGTACTAGTTCTTCCGCATTTTGAACCATTGTGCTGAAAACTACGGAATTGCTATCTCGGTGTATGCTCTACAAGTTCGCACAACCATTTTATACGGCAACACGTTCTGGTATATTGTCGAGAGTAGAGTAGTGGATGATCCAATGCTAGTTTTGTTTGTGACATGTGCAAGTCGTGTTGTTAAGCTTTCAAGTCTTACTGCGCAGCGCTTTGTTATTCAAACTTAAGTTTTACTGCAAATTTATAACTACTTAACGTTTATAAGTAATTTAACACTTTTTAATCCGTTTAATTTCATTGAATCTACCTTTAGATCAGAATGATTTGTTTTCTTGCTTTGCGTACATTCATCGAAATTGAATAAATTAATAATCAAGCTTGTAATAAACATGTTTTTCAACTACAATAATTGATTTAGTTTGTGCGCACACTTCTTGGATTGACGTTACTGGGATTACATTTTAAGAGAATATTTATCTGCATGTTTGTTAGTAAAATTTTATTATTTTCAGATATGGTAGTTATAAATTTCATCCTCATCATTTATGTTTACAATAATTATTAATTCTGTGACTTCCCAGACAAGCAGATTAACTTTATTTTTGTGATTTTCGAGAAAAATGGCTTCAGAGGTTGAAAAGCTTCTATTTGACAGTATAGAAGCTGCACGTTTTCTGCTGTACCTAACGTTAGCTAAAAAGACATCAAGACTTTATCATTTCATGTGGGTAATCAAAAACTGCAATGGACTTCATTGCTACGAGTCGATGTTGGAGTTACTCGGTTAGGCCGGAAACGTACAACTTATTCGATTATTCAAATGTATGAATATTTAACAAAATAACGTATTTAACCACGAGTTTACATACCATGCCTGTTTGCTAATTAGTTGTTGTCGAACAGTAGATTTTTATTACTCAAACATAGACTGTAGTACTTTGTACAGTTTAGCCGACAAAAAATGATCCCGACGAAAAGTAACACTGTTCATTTTTTCCTGCTTAAAATTACATATACAATTTTGAATGAGCCACTTTTTGTCGGAAACGAAGCTTGGACTGGAATTAAAGGTATTTTAATTAATCTTAAGCTCCAGTTGCCAAAGTAAATTTCGGTTAAGAGATGAATTTTGACATTTCCGAGAGGAGTAGGCTTTTCTACGGCATCGTTCCGACTTTGGCACCCATATTTTATACCCCCTATTTTAAAATCTTATAAATATCTGGCTATTGGAGTTCAATAATGCATATTACCCTTATTCTTGTATATTGCGGTAAAAATTTGACGTCTTGCTACTAGTTTCTTTCTTACAACAGCCCAAATGTGACGCGACTCGCATAAACCGTACTGTATTATGCACATGCATACTATACGAGAACTTTAAATCATCATTTCCAAAAGCCAAATACTTACGGTGAAAATGACTAAATACAATACTTTTCCATGATTTCTGCAAATTAAATTATCAATTTTTTTTGCACCAACAATTTTCTTACGTCACTTATTCGATTGGGCTGGGACAAGAGTCACTTAATCGGTTGGGCCAAGAAAATGGCAGTTTATTGCGTAGGTATTGTGCCGTTTACGGAAAATTGGTAACTCGAATCATTTCTAAGGTTTGTTTGGACAAAAGTAAACTAAAAAGGGATATCCTTCGCGGTCCTGACTCAATTTTGAAAGAAACGGAGTTTATCGGTTTGTCTGGAACTCACAGAATTAACGTATATTGTTAGAGCTTTTGAATAGAATAATAATTTTTAAATTTATTTTCCTATTAAAAAAAAAAAAAGAAAAAAAAAGCTCTTTATCTTTATACCTAGTCATGTGAGATGCTTAGTAAATTTTATAAGAATGTTTTTATAAAAGATCTCACATACTCACATAAGGTTTTTACATCATTGGCTTAATAAAAAGTTACCGATGTTCGGTTAAAAATACTAAATCGAAAACTAATCAATTGCTTATAACGATCACTTTACAAGAACAATAATTAAAAAATTTTTTAAAAAGTCCTTTATAATCAGAAAGTAAGTGATCTTAAATTAACCAATCATGAATATAATTTACGTATAAAGCCTTTCATTAAGACTTAATATTACTAGATATGTTAAACACGCTGTGAAAGATTGAAATTAATATGATTTCTTTAACAGATACTTTTATTGTTTAAAAAAAAATACCACATTAGTATGAGAAATCATAACTTTGTTTAAGTTTTTCCGCTAATTTTTTGGTTTTTGCACACGTACATAGTAAATTTTACCGATGCATCCTTTATACTAACAACTATTATGCAAATCTTTTTGACACAATTTTAAATGTAAAAGCCATGATAAAAATGAATTAGTAATCATTAATAACCCAAATTTTTTAAAAATAAAAATAGATGTTAAGTAGTTTGTTTTATGAAGGGCGTAAAAAATGACGTACTAATTTTATTTTACTCTTACTATATCAACAAAGTTATTTTGTCTGATTTTTTCGAGAGCAACAAAAATTGTATGGTATTACTCATGATTGTAGTATTACTGTTAACTTATTCTGTTTTAATTTTCTTCTTATTTAATGCCATTAAACTTAAAAAAATCTCCCCGAACAATTTGATCTATTTCAATATATTTCAACCAATTACGCAACGAATGAAAAGGCTTCAGTCACGTGACAATCCATTTTTTAAAAGGGGATAATTTTAGGAATCAGTAAATGGTACATGAGCAACTAATTACTAAGCGTAGGAAACAGAGGAAAATATTTTTTGTAAGTCACTTTGTAAAATTTGGTTATCTAATATCTTAAGTATATCTTGAAAGTGTTTTATTATGTTTATTCCTCGTTTCCAGAGGCAAAAGTACTATATCCCTCTGTGGATTAAGAACCGTAGTGGCCTTTTATAGAAGAGATTTTTGTCCTCACATTTACTATTAAACGACATCTCTTATCTTGATTGGTATTTCACACTATTTACCCTGAAATAACAGAGGAGATGTTTCATTGCCAGCCGAGAGAGAAATCAAAATTGCATTCAAGACTTAAGAGGACAGTATAATTTTATTTTTAAGGCGTTCAATGTCCTCACTTTTGGTGCAGGCAATGGATGATATCGCAAAGGAAAAGTCATGCTATCTTGCATATATTTTATTTACTTTTTTAAACTGACACCTTCATAATAAAAAAATTAATGTTGTTGAAAAACTCAACAATGTCAGAATATTCCCTGTGTCCGAGTTAGTCGAACGGTCGGCAACAAACATGTATAGACCAATGCAAAAAAAGTTGCAGGGTGTAAGAAAATTAAAAACAACTCACGTCATATAAATATCGATGTATTTTTGGAAATTCGTTACAATTCAATAAATAATTTTTGTTTTCAATAATATAATATTTACAAAAGCGAGATACAAAGAGTACGGAGGAATAACCAAATTTTTTAAAGCCAATTTACTCTTTTGTCCTGCAGTGCGACATTTTTTCAAAGTCTTTCTTACACTTGCGCACAGTAGGTACACATTTTACTATAGATTTAGTAAAGTTAGAAAACACGTAATAAAGAACACGTATGAAGATATAAACATTTTGGCAGTGGCAGAAGAGCTGAAAAGTAGGATCCATCTCCTATGCCACGGAGCGTCACGTGTAACACTTGACGTTGGCCGTCGCTTCGGTGATGTCAAACACTACTCGGATCGGTGCTTTTCTTTTCGTTGATTATAAAACTCGAAAAAACTGATAGTGTTTAAAAACTATACTCTTATCTTCTTTTCCACTCGACTATTGCATCTCCAAAGTTCTCCGGTTAACGTATACTGTCTTCACTGCACTCGATTAGTAAGAAAAAAAAAATCACTAATAACAACGCAAACAATTTTTATTTGCTCAATGACTCGCTTTGCAGCAGAAAATTTTCCCGTCTCGTTATTTTGGTTTCATTCCTCGTAACAACCGCGTAACCAAAGACAGCGACAAACAAAAAAAAAAGGATAAAAAGCACAACAACAAACGATCTCACTCGGTTTTCAAACATAACACACCCGAATTTATGGCACTAATATCTATAAATACACGTACGTGTACATTGACAATGGTTCCACGCGGCTCTTCCCGAGTCGCGCGCGGGCTCGTACACGGCATCACAGAACAAAGTTTTAAGTCGTCAAATCAAAGCATGAAAATCTCCTCGGAAAAAAAGAGCAAAGGAAAAAGAAAAACAAAACGACATTACAGCTGCTCCAGGGCCAAGCTGTTGGTCAACAGTTCCCGCGTCAATCTCCAGACAGCCTTTGCCGCGTTCTCCAGTCCACTGGGCGACTTCCCTTTGAACAGATCCAAATTTGGCAGAAAATAGTGCGGACACCTCCTGCACTGAAGGCACGAGATCAGCTGCAGGAATATCCCGTTTATACGGTCGGCGAGGCAAACGTCGTCCCACTCGGCCTCGTGTGGGTGCTTCTCGCACTCGTAGAGCAGCAGCGTCTTCATGTGGTAGCTCGTCACCGGGTTACCTGGTATCTCAAGATGCCGGTCCCTCAGCGCCTTCAGGATGCTCAGGCACCGCCTCCGGCTTGCCCCTTGCAGCAACCGATTCTCAGCCACGACGAACGACAGTGCCCAAGCGTCGCCCTCCATGGCTGACTGCTTGCCTTGGAGGCCAATGCACTCCTTCGAGAGCATGTCGAAGCCCTCGGTCTTGACCTCGGCCACGAGGCTCGGGTGGGGCCAGGGTATGTGGGGTATGGGCCAGTGAGACGCGGATCTTGGCCACAGGCCTGCACACTTGAACGCCGGCGTGATCTGGACGATGAAGCGCTCGCGGATCCTCAGCTTCACCTCTGTCGTGTCCGCGATCATCTTAACCACATCCCGGTATGCGCACTTGTCGCACGCCTGGGCCACGAGGGTCTGGAACCTCGACCGGATCTTCCTGGCGGACAGGTAGCCCGACGCAGTGATGAACTCCACCCAGAGGGACATGGACCTCTTGCGGCCGTCGCTGAGCTTGAGGACCGCGCAGCCGGGTAGGGTGCCGTCGTCCACGAAGTTGAGGACGCCCATCTGGTTGAGGTAGATGACGATCTCGAATTCAGTGGGTGAGATGACGTCGAGGCCATCGAACCTGCCGTTGTAGTCGGTCAGCGAGGAAACGAAGCGTGGCTCCTGAACCTCGACCTCCTTCAGGACGTCCTGGACGACCCGGCAGACCTCCTGGATGGTCTTGGCGATCTGGGCCTTTCTGGACATGACGCGCTCCGCGAAGAATTTGTTGATCTGGTAGACCATTTTGGTCTGGGCCGAGAGCATATCAGCCGGCACTAGCATTTTGTCTAACTAAAGTTCCGTGGCTGGTATTGTCCTTACCACTGGAAAAGCACCTTGCCCACGAACGAAATTCACGCGAACCGCGACGAGGGAGTCATCGTTGTCTCTACTACCGATCGACCGGAAGTTCAAACACTCGCGTCCAACACCGTTTAAAACTGTACGTCGATTTCCTGCGACAGTGGTCAGCGGATCCTGACATCCACCGCCGGTTGGTTGTGGAAAGAGAGAACGGCGAGGGAGCGAACGGAGAGAGAGAGAGTCCCTCCCGGCTGCTCTCTCGAGTCCGTCTGCGCTAGCTCTGGCGAAATGCGCCGGCGTCTGCTGCCACCACCTCTCTCGTTCTCTTCTTCGGTGGACGGTAAGCTCCGCCTTCCGAGTCTTTCCGTCTGCGTCCCGGCCAATCGGCCGACTCTGGTGGCCGCGCCCTTTCCTCCTCTCCGTGTGTACACCTTTGCATCCATCGATCCGTGGCTGGTGCAGGGTGTGGGTATTTATACCGGGACCCGAGGAATATATATTTTCATCCCCTTCCTGGCTCCGCTCTACCGGTCAGGAGTTGTAACTTTATGGAACGGTAGGCCGAGGGATATAGAGGTACCGCCGGGTTGTATTTTATGCGGTGAGCAGCTCAAAGGGCGGGAGTGAGGTGGAAAGAGGAGTCGTCCGACGCTGAGGGCTCACCCCCTCTGGGCTGGGTGTATGGGTGTGCACGTAGACGTCGGCACTCTTTTGTCGTGTTTGAGTTATGCGCAGCAGCGACCTCTGCTCATTTTCTTTCCCCCCGATGTTGTTGGTCAGGGGTGCCATCTTTTTCTTGGCTCTTTGTTTCGTTTCGACTCAAGGCAGGGCTTGCAAGCTTTTCCACGGGAACATTGCTTTGTGCCAAGGCGAGTCTTGATAGTCGAAAAAATTGGCACTTATTTGCAGTTTTGGCTTGTTTTCCCGTACGGTAGAGGTTTTGGTACATCGATACCTTGGTGAAAAAAACAGTACCTTGACTTTTCGGTGCGAAAATGACACTGTTACGATTTTTTCATTAAAAGATCCATTGAAATAAGAAAATTGATGAATGAGTTTTTATTCATAGTGTCAAAAGGTTGAAAACAGCTCTTTCTTTTGGCCACGTGTATGTCACTATAAGTACAATCTTTGCACGTTTTGTTTTACAATTACGGTACTCTTATATCAAAACTTATTTTCATGGTTCTTTTTCATTGTAGTCTATTATTTTTCAGTGTTTCCAAAGCTCTAAGTTTTTAAATCAAGTTTTAAAGTTTTTGAAACAAATTTCTTTTGAGCAATTATGACAACTAGGAGTAAGTGAGGGTATTGTTGCAGTTGCTCCAGTTATTGCGAAACTCTCGAATAATGCGTATATTTTAATTGAACTGACGAGTTATGGCTAGTAAACACTTGAAATTATTAAATCAAGATATAGAGTACCTAGTTAATTGAACTTTAGTTCCTAATAGTCTTAAAAACTTTACATTTGTATGACAAAAAATCACGTCCGCGATAACTGGTGCACAATAATATAGATGTATAATAATATTAGTGTCACATGACACACAAACGCATGCTGTTTAGAGAAAGCAAGTATGTGCGGTCTACAAAAAATAGTGCGGTTTTTATTTAGGATAAAAAATCTAAATAGTAACCTTATTAAACTCAAAGTTTAATAGAGTCAAAAACGTTATCCCACTTAAAAGGGGTCAGTATATTTTCCAAGTTCAAAAATATTATCAGACAAAATAAAATAACACAAGTTTGAAGATGTACCTTATCTAAGCTAAAAAAATAAACAATACTAAAAAAGTCAAAAGTATACTTTTTACAAAGTATCAACCGAGATAGTAGGTAGTCATCCTTAAACTCAACATTTAGCTCTTTCTTCCTTTTTATATTGAATATAGAACTTTTGCAAAATTTAAAATCTCAACGATTTCTTTTCAAAAATTTCGGCAGTAACTTCTTACATCTTCAAGTCATGTGATATCTTACAGAAATTCAGAATCGACGTTGTATCTTTACTGAACTACTTATCATAATTTTGGTATAAAAAATAATACTTTCTCAAAACTAAAAATGTAAATAATACCTTTTCTAATTTATAAATCGAAATAATTCTTCTTAAAACTTGTAAGTTCAAATATCACTTTTAAATTAAAAACATAATATTATGTCACTGTTAACCTGAATATCAACATACTACCATCTGTAGACTTCAAGATGGTACAAATTTCGAACGAGATGGTAACTATTTTTATAATTCATTTAAATTTCTGTCAACCTGTTGTCCTATACAAATCTGGCAATTGGTTTTTTGTAACTTTTGGTTATCCAAAAAAAACAAAGTTATACCCACAGATGAGAACCACAAAACGGCGGATGCACTGTTTTTTACAACTTGGTCGATGTGAAACTTCAATATTAGAGATACAGTTAGAATGCAATAATCTGTGTAACGTATAGTACTGAATGCAGTTGACACAAAATGGTGGATCAGCCTAATCTTTATGATTCCTGTGATATGGAAATTATATAATAAAGTCCGATAAGTAGAATTTGACAAGTTTGAAAGACGTCATTACTAATACAATATGGTAAAAACAAAATGACGTAAAATATCTGTCTGTATAACCCTCTTGGCATTAATATTAAATACATATCTTTTATTTAATACATGAAATAAATGGAATCTGTACATATGCTAGTGGTAGTAATAACAACAATAAAAATAGTTTAAAAAATGTAATTGGTGTAAATTAGGGTATTATTGCAGGTTTTTTTTAGTGGTAAGCTTCCATCAAATCGTTGTTTTGTTTTTTTTTCCTTTTTTTTAAATTTTAATGTTGAACTAAAAAACTACTGAATTCCGCTTTTATATAAATGTATAAACTCATGAATATTGATTGAAAAGGAGGTTTTAAAATTCAGTTGCCGATGCTGGTATCATTGCGGGCCTGTACGTATCTTACGTGGGATTTAACTACTTTTGGATGTTTCTCAACACATAATATCTTTGTATTGCTTTATTACTTGTGAAGTAGCAAAAACAGATCAGAAGAAAAAGTTTGAGATAAGAAAATGACTTCCTTATCTAAATTAGCAACAAAAGTACACAAATGCGTTGTAAACTCAGTAAACAACATTACATTGCTTTTTATAAAGCTTAACTATGGACCATGCAAATGGGCATAATTACGTTGCGGGAAACCGGTTTAAAACTCTTATCGCAGTCGCACACGACAATAGCTGCGTATTGCTATGCTATCCACTTTAACGGCACTCTTTGACAAGAAAGCCTTGACACTTTTTTTCGCTGATAATTTTGTTCGCATGAATTTCGCGCTCATTAGTGTAAATAAATTAACAAGTTCTAAAAAGTAATTTTCAAGTAAAATTTTTTGTTTTTATAATTATTGTTGTTCTTATTGGGCTAGACGAATAATTTGTTTTCTAAAATTTAGAGGCCAATATTGCAGGAAAAAATAAAGATTTAAGTTACATCCAATTTATAATGCTTTTATTGTTATTTACATTACATCTCTTGACCAGTGCAATAATATTCTTACGTAATAAAAGAAACAAATTTTTTATTTAAAAATTACGTAAACATCTATTTACAATCAACAGTATTCGTTACTTATTCACAGTACTCAAAAATAAGTAACAAGCTTGGAATGATGTCTTAACACGAAGACGTATATATATTATATTTTTTCGAATAACTACGATATTTAACATACATGGCGTGACTTATGCATTACACAAATTGTACAAGTATTACATTAGCGGTGGTATGAAAATAGTCGTATAAAATTTTCTAGTGCAAAATTAAACAAACAAAATTACAATAGCTTGTAAATTTAAATGCACATACTCTGATGATCTTAGTAAATATCTTTTACGTAAATATTACTGTTTTAATATTATTAAAAAAGCACCTATTTCAAAAAACATAGAAAATATTTTATTTGCACTAACAGAGTAATATTATTAACACTCAGAATTATCCTGGTATTGCAACATCAACGTGTTTCTTTAATTTACCCTTTTAAATAATATATTTTAACTCTGTGCAGCTTTTTTTTTCACTTTTCTTAACGTCGAACAATTTAAAAATTATTTTAGTCTTTAGTATAACGAATAGTCTTTGAAGTAATATCGTCTATCACAAATTCTTCACTTCTCATACAGACGTACGTGTACTACAGTGGAGCATCGAAGTAAAACAATGCATGTACTTGAAAGCAACATAAACTCGTACACTCAATCATTTACTTCTCGGAATATATTAATAGCTTGAGTTGATTCATCACAAACACTTACCGCGACTGCCCACGCACCTTCAACAGAATACATACATTTAGATTCATAAAAAAAGTCAACAAATAAGTAAATAAATAAATAAATAAACAAATTTGTACACGTATAAATACAAACAAAAACGTTTTTAATATTCCCAATGAAATTCCCAAGCTAAAGTTTCTCGAAAGCACGACTGTTCATCAGTAGCTCCCTCGTAAGTCCCCAGACGACCTTGGACGCGTTTTCCAGAGCACTCGGCGACTTTCCCTTGAACAGATCCAAATTCGGTAGAAAATAGTGCGGACACCTCCTGCACTGCAGGCACGAGATCAACTGCAGGAATATCCCGTTTATACGGTCACCCAAACTCGACTCGTCCCACTCCGTCTCGAGCGGGTGCTTCTCGCACTCGTACATCAGCAGAGTCTTCATGTGGTAGCTGCTCACCGGGTTCCCAGGCGCCTTGGCCAAGTGCCGGTCCCTCAGCGCCTTCAGGATGCTCAGACACCGTTTGCGACAGCCGCCTTGAAGCAGTCGATTCTCAGCCTCGCTGAAGGACAACACCCAGGCATCCCCCTCCATAGCCGACTGCTTGCCCTGCATTGACACGCTCTCCTTCGACAGCAGGTCAAAGCCCTCGGTCTTGACCTCGGCCACGAGGCTCGGGTAAGGCCAGGGTACGTGAGGTATTGGCCAGTGAGACGCGGATCTTGGCCACACCCCCGCGCACTTGAACGCCGGCGTGATCTGGACAACGAAACGCTCGCAGATCTTCAGCTTCACCTCCGTCGTGTCAGCCATCATCTTCACCCTGTCCCTGTAGGCGCTTTTGTCGCACGCCTGGGCCACGAGGGTCTGGAACCTCGACCGGATCTTCCTGGCGGACAGGTAGCCCGACGCAGTGATGAACTCCACCCAGAGGGACATGGACCTCTTGCGGCCGTCGCTGAGCTTGAGGACCGCGCAGCCGGGTAGGGTGCCATCGTCCACGAAGTTGAAGATGCCCATCTGGTTAAGGAAGAGCGTTATCTCGAACTCCTCCGGGGATATGATGTCGAAGCCCTCAAAGTGCCCGTTGCACTCGCTGAGGGTCGATATGAAACGCGGCTCCTGGACTTCGACCTCCTTTAGGACGTCCTGGACGATCTTGCAGATGTCCCGGATCGTTCTCTGTATGTGCATTTTGCGGGCCTGGACCTTCTCGGTGTAGAACTTGTTTATCTGGTACAGCATCTTGGACTGGGCCATCGACGACGGCGGAACTAGCATCATATCCCCCACCACCGACCCCACCGGCAACTACGTGAACATGGTACGAGTGAGTGCACCGAGGCTGTACTATTGGCTCGCGACTATCTGGACATGAATGCGTGACTGCCGCGACCGAAATTTCGAGCGCGGGGAGATCGGCGATACCAGCATCGAGCGAGACTCGTTGGATTTCGATGCTCGATCGGATCGGGCGAGCCGGCACGCGACGCCGGAAAAGCGCCCGAGGCTGTCGCGACGACGGAGCCCCGCTGAGTGCGTATTTTGTACACACACGCGTCGAGGGTAGCGGGATCAGCTTGTGCCGGACCCGGGGAGCTCTTGTCTTCCAACTCTCCGTCTTTCTCGCTCCTCTTACGCGGAGACTCGCGGATGAGCTTGCCAAGTCCCGCCTCGAGTATTAGTCGTCGCCGTCGTCAGCGTCGTCGACGTTGCTGCACGGCGCCTGCGCGCTCGAACCACGCCTATCCCCCCACCTATTGCTAGCCTCTTCTCGACAGTGTGCAGAGGCGCGAGGAGGGAGGAGAGTCCTGTCCTCCCCCTGCATGCACGAAGAGAAAGAGTTATTGTCCTGGCGGATTACCCTTTCTATCTCCGCGCAGGATGCGTGTACAAGCGTGTTGTAAGGTACTATACGCCACTAGATGCGCGTACCTCGCATGGACATGCGAAACTTGTTTATACAAGGCGTGTATATTGCAGCTGCTATTGTGAAACGCCGTCATGGGGACTCGCGTGCGAAGGTTTTTGCATTCAGAACTTGTAATGGTAGTAGCGAAAGATGTGGGATGAGATATGGATCGAGATTCATTATTGGTCATTATGCTCTAATGATAAGATTTGGTGCGCTCTGTATATAGACTAGGTAACTACCTTGGCTGCGAGACGCCCGAGCCAACTTATGGATGTATTTTTCAATAGAGAGGTGAGAGAAGCTTACTAGGTAGGGAAGTTAGAGGCTTGTTGTAACAGTTTTCACTAAAAACAGTAATACTAAGTATATTTTTTATACCTTTACATCTAAAAAGTGCCAATCAATAGCTTAACTTCTCTATAGGATTTTGTACAAAAGGAATGAAATTTTCAATTTTAAATTTTCATCACATACGATATTTTTCCAAAAAAATCAGTTGGTACAACTTTCCCCTTCATTGTGGCTAGTTGTAACGAGTTGTAGCAGCTTTGGGGGCAAGTAGTAACAATCAAATTAAAGTCACTTTTGATGAATATGAAAGCTTTATTAGACATTTTTTTTTTTTATGCTTACAGCATTGAAGAAGCTAATATTAATGACTAAATTCAGTCTTTACCAGAGTAATAATAATCCAGGGGTCTGATTAAGTTCTCCGATATACGCAATAGCTTTCGAGATTTACCGTCATAATACACCTTTGAACATCAAAAAGTTTACTTTCTGTTACGTTTTCGTCATAAGGTTGGTGGTGTGACGGTAAATCTCGAACCGTATTGCGTATATTGAAGCACGCGGTTAGACCCCTGCGAATTGATACAACATAGCAGTGAAAAGCAACATTTATTGAAGTTAAAATTTAACTTTACCTAACCAAATTGAAACACGTGTAAACATTTACTCACTGAGTTGTCTAGTAGAACGCTGACTGCTATAGGGTTATTCTATACGTGATATAGAAATGAAATTAACAAAAAAATGACATAAGGTTTATATATTTAGCAAAAACAGCGTGTTACTATGTACCTCTGTTACAGTAAGCCTCTAGCTCCCCTACGTAGTAAGCATTTAAATAGAGTAGAGCTGATCTCTCTTTCGCTCTTACATACTTACATTGATTCCACACAGTCAGTTCATTCCATGCAATTTTAGCTTTGTAGATTACTTGTATTGTAAAATCACACTTGCTTTCACTACTTGGATACTTAAAAAGTAAAAAACAACTTTTGTGGCAAACTCTGTGATTTGTATCGATTGCCATAGAAGCATATTGTTAAGGTTCATGAAAAAAAAGCAAATCAAGAAACAGTGAAGAAACGTTTTCGTAATCCAACTGCCACTCCTCAATTACTCATTGGTTGATTACAGTTTGACATTTCATACAGTTTGATTTAATATAAGCTTATATCAAATAGTTTTTTATCCAATTGCTTCTTTCAGAGAAAAAATCAGATCGAGCATCATCATGCTATGTCATTTTTATATCATAAAACAATGTAACGCATTTTGTAACGCATTTCATTTTTAAACATTCCACCAAACCAACTACTGGATAGATCTGAATAACGCAATGTATAAAAAAAAACTGGCATATTTGAAGGGCTGGAATGGACAAACACTTGAATTGGATATTTAATTATTCAAATATCTTTTTCGTATTGTCTATGACCAAAATGAGCTGAAATTTTTTGGACCCTGCTGGATCTGCACGAGAAAAATTTTTACGACTATTTTATTTTTATTTACGAAAAATATACAAGTCCCTATCCGAGTCGATAATCCAACATGAAACGAAGATACAAAGCGTTATGGAATAGCATTACGGGAGTATTATGGGCTCTTACAAATTCTATGAAAAAAATATATTTTAACATACGAAATGCAAATTAAACTTCAAAAACAAAGCATTTATATTTTAACCCCACCACTTTCCGTGTCGATAATCCAACACTTCAAATATATATGTGACATTATTTAGCGTTACGGGCTTTTTCGTTTTTATTTGGGGAAAACGAATGTACAAATTTCCGAGAGCCTGTAGCACTGGCTCATTGTGATGGAAGAATAAAAAAAAAAATCCCTGCAACATCCTAAATTTCTGTAAAATAAAAACCGTCTGAATTTGTGATATTTTGGTCACGCAACTTTAACAGCATCCAAATCTTGGATACATTTTTTTTTGGTCTTTTAAAATACGCGAAAATTTTGTTTTGAGATCCCATGCTTCTAGATTTTGTCAAAACTCTAAATTTTCGATTTAGCTACGAGCCCGTATCGCCATAAATCAGCCCCCGTTTGTTATCTTAAACTAAAGCAATACTAAATTATGCTGTGCCTTTAGCAAAAAAGATTCTCCAATTATTTAAAAAAGTTTTCAGGTAGATATCTCCTTACATGACGTTGTAATTTGTAATTGACTGGGACATGGAATACACTGTTTTCGGTACAATGGCCTACATATTTTTTTGAAACATTTAACGCACAACGACTTGTTGTTTTATATTTAAAATATACAGTATAAAGTAATGACTGTTTTATAAGTATTTGTGTCTACAACGGCTGGTCCCTAAAGTTGAGCATATAAAACTTCTGATTTCGATTACACGAGTTCATTATATGCCATAAAATATGCATAATATTTGAAAATAATGAGCCTTTCAATCGATCAATTCAAGCTGATTCAAGGATCAGCTTTCAATCGAATGAGTCACTGCAAACTCAAGTTTCTCCTTTTTCAAAAAAAATATTTCAAAAAATTAGGACATTTTAGTGTATCTTGATTAGTGTAACCGAAACATGGACTAATAAAAGCCTGTAAAGATTGGTCTAACGTATAATATATTTCTTTAAGAAAAATAATAAACCCAACTCGGGCGTAAACGTACAACAACCACATCCTTCGGTCGCTGAAGTATCTACTTTGCTCCTAGTGACGTGATGTACTATTCTATTTCTTAGTTCCATATTTATCGGTCATTCGTAGAGTTGAGTACATGTTATAGGTGTTCATGAGCCCGCGCACTTTAAAGATTTCATAGTAATTCGCGAGGTAATTCGAAATTATTAGTCTTTGAAAGATCTATGAGGACTTGGCGTACTCGTTTTCATTGGTACTTGCAGCTAAATAGAAATACTCAAAATAATCAATATTTCAAAACTACGATAAATTTGTTCAATTATTTTAGTCAATTCAATACCATGACAGTAACGCAGAAAAAGCAAAAATAAAAATTGATCAGAACGAAAGCAAAATTGAACTATTTTGAAAAACTTGCAGTAGTTTCCTTAATTATTCAACTAATCGACTAAGCTATCTCATTCAAAGTTGCACGTTAAAAAACCACCTCCGGTAGATAACTTCTTAAAGCAGAATAAATTTTACTCATATTTTTTCTAAAATAGCCGTTCTAAAGTCTTAAATAAATTAAAAATCTTTGTGTGGCTTGAAATAATTTGAATAAATAAAAAATCTAGAGTCTTTCAACGACCATCTAAAAATGTTGTTAAGAACTATTAAAGTAGTAAAGTCATTTAAAATTAAAAAAAGACCTTACTTTCTGAATATCAACGTAACAAATATCAATTAGTTCTACGTATGCGATTTTTCACTCAAGTCTCCGATAGCAAATGCACGCATCTCCATCACGCAGAGTTTATAAGGACGTCACGTTGCAGTGAAATTAATTGATTTTAGTTTCATGGATAATTGATTCATGTCGGTGCATACATCAACTTTTTTGAATTTGCAAACAGAGACGGGTAGACAAAAAGACAAAACAGACTGCACGCATACCTCGCATGGCGATAGTATTCCGTAAGCGTGAACTCATAAATCGCACTGCTCTGAGTCTTGGACAGATTTATTCCATCCACGTGATATCCGACATCAATGTTCTCTCCACTTCTTTTTGATGTGAGTGAGCAAACAAATGTGTATGCAATGGGGAGGCGTCTCGTTTAAATATTTAACAACTGCATGGGAGGTGGAGATAAGGACTTATATTTCAAGTGGCGGCGCCAACTGGTACGTAGCTTGTTCAGTTTCAGTACGGAAGGGATACATAATTTGGGATTCAGAAGGTGTAACTGATTTTCGATACAAACGAGTTTTCGTCTTCGTATTCGATTGCTCGTGTAAGAAATTCTGTTGTATCACTAAAGGACAACGAGATGCCACCAGTGATGAACCTGGTTTTTTTTCTACCATTTCGATCTGGAAAGTTTTGTGTAATTACAGTTGTCAAAACGCACTAATTATTTACTACTGAATCTCATCAGTACAATCAGTCTAAATTTTTTAAAATATTGCTTTCAAATTCTACAAAAAAAAAGTTTTTAACGTTACTTATATTCCTAATTAATAAAGTATTTTTTACGAGCAAAATTTTACCCCTTATCTGATTCGTTTTAGAAAAATTTTATAACATCTTCCATGTATATGTATTTGCCTCCCAAGCAAAAGACAAAGGTGACGAGCACACGAATCACGTAGGAAGGTGGGAAACGACAAAATATTTCCTTACGTGTAATGAATGCACCTTTAAACCAGCAGAGAAGGTGATATTTTGGATTTCCAAGTAAGGAATAAATGTAAGTGGAGATAAAAAGTAGTTCTTTCGGTAGAAGATTGGAAAATAGTACTCTTTTTAATCACATAACCAGAGGAAAAAAGTAAAGTGAGCCTTAAATTGTACATCTTAGACCGAGTCAATGTTGCACGTGGATTAAAGTCACACCTTACTTTCATCTGTAGTATGTATTTTTCATACTTTTTTCTACAAACTTGACCAAAAATAGTAATGTTAATGTAATAAATCAACGCAGAAACACTGTTTCTACTGCCAGTTCTTAAAAAACAGTCTGCGTTCCACGGAAATAAGTAGAAGAGGTCTAAGATCCTATTGTTATCACAAACGTACGTAATATCTGCTTCTTCCGTTCTCTGAAAAAGTACTATTTCCCTCAGCAACGCAAACGACACCTAGAACCAGTGCAATTGTACATCAGCCAATACATCTCTCTTTCTCTTTTTCCAGGACTAATTGAATAAAGCTCGGGAATCCAATCTACTCCAAAGTTCGAGCTGAAGATTGTTCTTCCTCTTTTCTCTCTCCACGTCCCACTCTAGAGCTTCCTCTAATGTGAGTTGATTCATGAGAGAGCCCAGAGCAACGCGGCACTATCGAGGGGCTCGGCAGCGCGAGGGCGCCACATTTTCTCCCTAGTCCTCGAAACGCGCCTTTCATCATCCCCTTGGACCCCATCTCCCCTCTAGAAGCTTTGGCGTAACTCGGTTAGCCGTTGAATTATTTGTACACTGGCCGTGTACATGGCTCTTTACCATTATATTCCTGCAGACTCATGCTGATTAGATAATAACAAGCCAGGGGGCAAAAGTGCGTATACATGTGAAAGTGTCGTTGTTGAACTCACTTGTTTTACATTTATCAGTTGCGCTTCAAACGATTTAGTTAAAAAAAAAGTCTTTTATTACATATTCGTTTCAAGTTGGTTGTATTCACATAAGAATGGTTGTCTAATGTCACAACCATAACCAACATTTTAAAAGTTTTAATAAAAATATTTTTTTAAACTTCATATTTGTTTTTCCACTGTCATTGTTTCAACAGTCTCATCTCGGAAAGACAGTCCTTGTGACATACGTCCTCGCTCCACCGAGTTCTCTCAGCCCCTTAAACTCTCATCGCATCTGTTCCGCTCTCCCTCGATGCTTTTTTATCCGAGAACCGCTCTACGAAATTCCTGATCATTAACCTCCCGCGTGGACCCTTGGATCATCCTTTTCTTTTTCATTCGCGTGTTCTCGCGTTCGTCCCTTTATCCTCGTTTTTTGTCCTTACTATACCTCGTCCCTAGCGCGCGTCGCGCAAACTGATGATAAGATCGAAAGTGTATATAAATACACGCAGCGTACGAGCACAAGGAAGATGGAGTATTCTTCAGAGCCGTTTCGTGGAAGTAAAGGTAGATAGAGACTTCATCATATACATGCACTTCGTCGTGTCCTCGTGCTCGTGCTCGGCTCTATGTTGTGGACGAGAGGTGCTTCTATAGCCAACGAAATGATAATTTTACCATACGCTTTTTATCAGTGTTATTATTTAGGGTGATTAATTAGATAGAGCTTCATGTATATTTTGACGCCTTGGTGGAAAAAGGTGCTGTTTTGATTTTGAGTAGGATAAGTAGCTTTGTTTTTTTTTTTTTTCTAATGATATGTAGCTGCATACATCTTGTACTATTGGTACCTTTTTTTTTAAAAGGGGATTTGAACTGGTCCAAACGCAGATTTGAAACTTGGTCTAGAATTAAGCAAGAGAAATTGGAAGGTTGCACACACTTTCTAAGATGGGTATTTTACCAATTTGAATGTCATTTAAAGTGATGGTTCTTTCATGACTCCCCAGTCAAAAGTGCGATTGTCGAGTTGATATTTAATAATGCTGCTTAATTTTTAAAAGATTATTTGTTAATATTATTTATCGAGGCAAATTGAGTACTGATTCAAAATTTTAGATCATAATATACGATATAGAAGTTCGTAGGAATGATTATCTCAAATTCACGGTTAACCTCAAAATACCAGCAGTGGATGTTAACCTGTGCTTTCAACATAGGAAACGAAAGTGTATGCCTGTGTTTCTTTTAATATGTTTGGATTAAGTCCGTGATCACATATATTTTGAGATATCAGTATGTTTTTAATTGTGCAAGCTTTATTGTTACAGTTTTTTACTCAATTACGTTCAGTAAATAAATAGCTAGTCTACAACTTTCAGTAAAAAATACTTAGTTGCCATAAGAGTGCATGTTTAGAATTTAATTTTCATTTATCATTTTCTTGGGTTTATATTCGTCAGCCTACTCTGAAAATTTTGAGGGGTGTGTATTGTAACTCAATAAATGATTTCTCAAGATCGTATACCATTCTGTTTATAATCATTTCATGAAATAACCACTTTAAGCCATTGTGATACAGGTTTGTCTGATGATAACAATGACTTTATCATTGTAGAAGTAATCATGTTCAGTATGGGAGGAAACACAAATTTGGACATTTAATTAACGCATATGGTTTTGCGGATGGTGAAGCAAAGTTACTATTGGTAGGATTATGCCTGAGCGTTCCGATAATTGGTAGTTGTCGGAGTCGAAAGACTCGAAGAAACAATAAACCATTTGTTACTGTGTCGTCTAGTCTTTTTCGAAAGTCTAGGTTATTGCATGTCTCCAAACTCGTGAAAAAAGTTTACAAAAGTGTCGTTGACCGTAGAATCTCGCCAAACTAGTAAAGAGTTAACGTCTTACGATTGGCTATAGGTTTTGAAGGTCAAGCTTTTCATAAAAACTTAAATTTATTTGTAAATATTGTTTGAAGTGATGTTTTGAAGCATTTTTAAGTCATCTAATAGCTGTAAAACTGTTTGAAATCACGAAAAGACTTTGAGCCTCTCAAGAGCTAAAAAAGTTTTTGATTGATTCTAAAAAATGTAGCTCCCCGAGGGAAATCTATTTCGATATGGTTTTCGATTTATTAACAATTAAAGTAGTAGTTTTTTCCACCAAAGCGTTAAGTATTCATTTGTACTGTTAGTAGTAGACTTGAGTGTGTACTACTACCGGGAGCATTTAATGCCACACCGTCGGTTTGTGGTTATATATCGAAAGAAAAGTTGCAAGCTGTCTCTGTCTAAGTTTACCAATTATGGGTCAGTTATTGAGGTGAAGTATGTAACTTTACTCTTGTTTAATAATATTCTAGGTATTGATTTGCTTAATGCTTAATATACCTTATTATAATTCGTGATAATGTAACGTACTTGCTAATCTGTTGTAACGGTGAATTTACGTGCATTATTTTTTTATCTAAGTAAGTTAGTACCATATATTTCATTTTTTCAAGTATTGAATGAAAATAAGGATCAGATTTGTAGAAAAAAGATCTCAAAAACGAACAGTTAGTTCAGTGACGGAGTAACATCTTTGTTGGTGAGAGAAGTTGAACAACTTTGATCGGAATTACTAAATACATAGCTTCAGATCACTGCCTTGGCTTGGATGTAGAGTTGAGAGCCACCCGTTGCTTGCATAATTAGTAAAATCCTTGGTATGAGTTGAATCAGGTGCAGGTGAATTAGGAATATAAAATTGACTACTGCCACGGATGTTTTGATTCCAGGAAAGGGCCAGTTGCTTGACCACATTGTCTAAAATAGCGGTATAAGTATACGAAATGAAGATAAAATCAAATAATCCTGACTTACTCTTCCTCCCAACTAAGCCTGAGAGAAAATCTAGCTGTAAAAGTCCTAGGTGCCTGTAGTGTACTTGAACCATTTTTTCTCTTTCCACATCAAGCAGAAACTTACGAGTCCATTGGCGTTCAGATTAATTCACGACGTCCATCGACGTCGCATCGATTTCCTGGCAGCTCAATATCTGACTCCCGGAAAAAGCTGCTCGCGTAACGAGAGTCTTCCAATCGGTCTTTTGTAAAGCCGACCTCTCAGGAGCGGCTTCCACGCTCTAAGGAAAAGATCGGGACTTGGATGGAGAAGGGGATGGGGCGCGAAGGGAGGAACGAAAAATCGAGCGATCCGGCTTAGTAAATCAAGCCCGAACGAGCATCGCCTCAGGTAATCCGGAGGTAATCCACGCGCACCGATGCAGCCGGCTGGTCGGGGAACGAAGAGGGACAGTTCGTTTCACGCACATGCGAGCCGAATCTCGCTCCGATCGACGAGCAAGTCACGCGTATGTGCACCACGCACGGGTAGAGGAAAAAAATTCCTCGGTTTTACATTGGACTTGCCGAAAGAGACGCTGTTACGTCAGCTTTGTGGTCATCATTTTTTTTCATCTTACTATGATTTTTTCGTACTTCACAGCGATGTCCTGCAACAAGGTGTGGAAGCTAGAAAAAACTTTGAAACAAAAATAGCCAACTCGAGAGAAAGACCTTAGAATCCACACACTCGCGAATACAATTCGCTTGTCCTCCGACGCAAAGATAACGCGGTGAACATTGTCACACGTTAGGTTATTTATGGCCGCGACGACGCACCTCCGAACCTCTTTCCACACGCGTGTGCTGTGACTATACTTATAACGCCAGATGTCAAGCTGTCCGGACCCACTTAAAGCGCATAAATCTGCATAGCATTAGGGATACAGCGAGCTGCGCTACGAGCACTGGCACGCCGTCCGGGAACCCGGTTAGTGCTGTAGTTTCGAGCTCGCTACAGCACGACAATTTTTTCGCCCTTTATTTACTACAGCTCGTGCTCGTACGTATTGAGACAGCGAGAGTTCAAATGTCTCCGAGCTGACGTAGTGCTGTCTCATTGACTGTCCGAATTTTGTACTATCACGTGTTCAAACTACACCGGCATATGAAAGGACAAACATTTACAGCTTGCGCCACCACAGTTGAACACTGTATTAATTTTATAGACTGCCAAACGTGTATGGCGAGATTCAGCTCAAAGTTTTGCCTCTGGAGTGCCACACTTCGAGCCTTGGCGTCCCCCCACTCTTGGTTGGTCTAGCGACGAACCATTGTAGGAAAAATTTTTTTTCTGCGAGCACTACATTTCCAACATCGTTACGTTTCAGTTGAGTCCAAACAATTTTTTTTCTACTTCATGCATATTACGTTTCGGAAGTAAAAGGAAACATCTAAAAACCAAGGACGTAGTATTCGAGTGCAATTTTTTTTTTTTCATTATTCAATTTCCCACCGTGCACACAAGCACCATCGTGTGAGCCCCATTATCCCCAAGTAATAAAAGATGCATTATGAGAAAGTGCACGTGTCGAGCATAACTCATCCGTCCGCGCAGCGTGTTTTCGTGGGGCGTGGGGGGAAGCTCCGCGGTTCGTGGGTGCTGTGTTGCGGCGTGGGAGAGGAGGCGGAGATTAATCGTTTTGATCCGATCGACGCATAGGTGAAAATCGTTTTCTCCCCCGCTCCAAGTGCATGCTTTTATCTCGGCAGCGGCACGCGAGGCTTATACGTGCCGCGGCGCCTCTTCTGTGCACTGTGGCTGTACACTGTACAAAGGAGGCGGACTCTCGTGAACGTCGGGAACGATTTGGTGATCGTTCGAGGAGAGTACAATATCTATTTTCTGTTCAATAGAAGATAATACAATATTTGATTACTGAAAGTTTATTTAAAATCTGTTCTTTGCAATCATAAGAAGTACATATATGGTGAAAACGGTCAAGGAAGTTGTGTTATACATGTGGGTTGGCACTTGGGTGAGGCACGAACTCAACTACAGCAAAAACTCAAACAAATAATAAGTGCTGGTGAAAGATGAGAAATTTGTTTTATGAAAAAAATAATTTTAACCCAAAAAGTTCATATTTCTAACATGTTTTACCAGAAAAATTACGATAAATTGTTTGTCAAGTAAAAATATTGAAGCTAACATTATTTTTGTATTATTTCAAGAGTAAGACCGCCAAATTTGTAAGTCTTACTATGAGGTAAAAGAAAAAATTTCTACGTTGTTCTGTAGACAGGCGTGTTAGTAAGTTAGTGGACCGACAAAAGATTTCCATAAGAATTAGTACAGAATCATGGCACATCCCATTTTTAAGATACATTTAACACCAAGTATACTTATTTATGACGCATACACTAAAAACTTAACTTCTATTACTACATTATGAAAAAACTGCACGGTTGAAAAGTCTCGAGAAATTCACCCGAGCTCCTGAAGCTTCAGGAATCAATAAATAACGTTTTGAAAATGTTCTCGAATAAAGGTGCCCATCAAGGGTCTGTTCACACGCACGTGCCCCAAGTCTGTTCAAAAAACAAATATCATATTTTGTCCATTCTTATTCCTACCATCATTGAAACGGAATCCCTGCTAATCCCCATTTCGTACAAAAAAAATTTCAGTCGAGAACCCTAGCATCTAGGTGTTCTCGACAACAAATATCCGAAATAACGCAACAATCCTGGAGTATCGAATGGCAACGATGAAAACACCCCAAAACTCTCGCGTTCAAGTATCTTGAAAAAAAAAGGTATCATCCTCGTAACAATGGACTTTCGGTCCTTGGACTGTAAAAAAGAGCAAAGGAAAATAAACACGGGCGAAAAAAGGCGCTCTTCGAGTGGACGAAACGAGCGAGGGGGAAACGGTATTGGGGCAAAAAGAGCAGTGTCATCGTCCCATCTTCGTAGCGCCGAGAGCTATATAAGCAACACTTGGGAGACCCGAAAATGAACCCGTGGCATTCAATGCGCTCTTTAATCCGTTTGTAATGCGTCCCGGTGCTCCGTAGCACGCGCACGCGTAAGTAGCAGGCAGGAGGGCGCGCCGCTAAGTGGTCCAACATCGGCCCGACACATGTCGTTGCGTCACTGCTCCCTCGCGCGCACATTTGCACCCAATGCCTCGGGTCCATTGTTGTCGCGCCTAAGAGCGGTAGGTAGGTAGGTACATGCACACGCTGCTCTTTACGGGGCCGCAGAGGAGCTTAGACCGGCCCATGCAGTGCACTACCTACACACTCGAGCGGACTCACTAATAGAGCACCACTTGACGCTCGAGGGCTTGTATTTTCGCCTTCTCTGTCTCTCCCCCTGGCAGCTCTGCGGATGATCCGATCTTCACGTGTGCGTGTGTCTGTGTACTCGTGTCATCTCTATGTTCCGTTCCGGACCACCAGCCTCCCTCTAGCATCTATCTCTCACTGCCATGTACGTGGGTCTGTCCCATGTTCGACGACGGGAAGCACTAATCGGGATGAAATTCGCGGCGCGGATAGCGACAGTTGTGGGCTCCTTGCGCGTGTGGGCTCACTCATCACGTCGAGGGTGTTTTTAACGCGAGAAATGTGGCACAGAGTTTTATGTCCCGGAAACTCTCTCGCCTCCTGAACAAGGGGTGTTTGATCTTCGAGCGAGTTTTTGCATGCGTGTGAATCATCATTAATAACATCAATTCTGAGATCGATGCTGCGAGGGGTTGATGGAATTTCAGGTTTTCTTTGGCTTTGTCTCGTGTTGTCTCGTATATTTCAACACAACGATACCAACACAATTATTATGAGCAACTAAATTCTTTTGATAATACAATATGATGCTCACAACAATACGGGGTGTTAAAAGTTGTGTTTGCTCAATGTTAGCTTAATGATTTTTTATTTGGTGTGTGTTTATGTGTTTGTTTGTACAGATTTTATTAAACTGTCATTTGAATCAACAATATGTTTTATAAAATTATGATTTTTAATTTTTTTTAAAAAACCAGTTTGATTAATAAAGCATACAATGAATAAAACCACCCGTACATTATAAATCAACTTCACGTATTTTTTGATTCAATGAGCTTTTCGCCCAGTTATTTAAACAAACTTGTACTTACGTTGATATTTGGATGTAAGCGAGCTACTATTGTCTACGCGATGATACATATAAACTTACAATGTCTTTTGCCATTATAAAAATTTTATAGTAAAATATAATAAGAGAATTAAAAATAATAAAACACTAGTTTATATGCAGCGAGATGGCAAAGTTATTTCAGTTTTCATTAATTTTCGAGAACAATATGAGGTTTGCCACAATCTGGAATTATTTTGACATTGTGAAGCCTAAATCGCGCTGCAAGCAAGTTTGATGGCATCGATCTTGTTCAGTCGAGTGTTCAGTACACATCTTTATGCAAAGAAAAGAATTTGCTTTGACTTGGAGGAGAACCGAAGTACGTGACGATAGTAGTCAGAGTATAGTTATGTGAGTAATAGGTCGCAGAATAATTTAGTCACAAAAATAAATATTTATTAGCTGTGAACTATTGGAAATGAATTTTGACGAATATTTATGTACAGTTTGGGGTCGGTGTCTCGAACTGATTTTACATCAAATCATTAAATCGCTCGTTAACCATGAGTTACCACTTCTATCGAAGTTCAAAGCAATGAGCTATGGACCTTTGGTAGCCCTATTTCCTAAGCAAATCCGTAAACGTGCCGTATCTCGAGGGACCGAGCACAGAGGTGAGAGCGCACGAGCAGCCATAATGAGAATCTCGACAATAAATTCGTCGTCACGGTGGCAGCAAAGGCTCTTATCGCGACAGCGTCAGTTGTTTGCCGTTTTGATACATACCGGAGGAGGGTTAGCCGCGACACATGCGCGCGAGGTTTCCGGGGCTGGCTCTTTCTCGTCGGTCGCAGCCATTGCGACCCTCCCTTGCGAATGTCTATACGTATTGATATATCCTTGCGTCTGCCGGCCACTGAGTTTGCGCACTTGAATCTTCCGGTGGTGGGCGGAATCATGAGTATCATCTGATTTATATTGTGTTTTGATGAAGTTTCCATAGTATTTGTAATAAAAAAAACCTTTTTTTGTTCTTTTACTATTTTATTGAGTGATTCGTGAGTTTAAGAGTCATGTTACTTGTACGCATGCATACAACACAAATTTTTTTTGGAATTTTTGCTAAGTTGTTCTTGGACAATCATAAATACACGAATAGTGGAAAACAGCACTTTTTGTACAGGGTCCAGCTTGTAAAGAATAAAAGTAGTTTGATTTCTGCAATAAGCCATTTGATTTTATTTGAGATACCATTTTCATGATCCGAAAAATTGGTTCCATGAAATTCAAGCTTGAAAAATAAACCATATATCATTCTTTCCAAAGATTTAAAAAGATTATCCCTCCTTTCGAAAATTAGATGATTAATCAAACAAAAAAAAAAAAAAAAAAAAAAAAAAAAACTGTTTTGAAAACACGCATAAAACAATTAGTATTCGTAAAAATACACAAAGCCTTAAAAATCTTGACATATGATATTTTGGCATGAGAAATCGCCCGATTAATCACCTGTTGCCCGAAAGGAGGGTATGTTACATTGTTGCATCAATGCATCTCTGTATAATGATTGCACTGAAATGTGGCAACGGTTAAGACAGCATCATTAAACTACGAAATTTCGTAGAATTGCTACATTGTGGTGGATGAGCTACCCTCGGATTTATTTGTGAGCTGCTCAATTTATTCCAAATCTCGTGCAGCAACAACCAGTGCTTAATCACGAAGGCGCACAATGCAAATGTGGACGTCGGGAGACGGACGACCACCGCTGCCTTTTTCGTCGTTCACGATGATTCTCGCGCGACGAGCCACTCTATTAAGCCCTCGTTTGTAAAACACGTGCCCCCAAATGTACTGGTCGTCGGATGGGGAAGGGGGGGGGGGTAAAAATAGTCGTACACTCCACGCATGGGCTGCTGGATGGAGCAAGAGAGAGTCTCCTATTTTCATCTTTAACACCGTCCCTAGAGATCCAACTCAAGCGTGTGCTGCAGTACCGAGAGTAATTGGGTTTTGACGTACAGTCGGCGTTAATGCGACAGTGGGCTCCCCTTTGTACACACATCAGCCGGCGCGTCTGCTCGACTGGTTGATATTATGTCAATGCCTTTGGTAACGATTTCTCTACTTTTGCCTTTTGCTCTAGTATGGATTCAAATTACTTTGATTCGTGTTAATTAACACCGTGCACTCGCTCGCACTATGAAAAATTTGTGCCCTGATCAAGTAGGTTTAAAGAATATGGTGGTAGGTCTATCTGGGAAGCAAACAAATAACCAATTCGATCTTTTTTTTTTGTTTGTTTTTTTTTTACCTATAATACACCTACTCACTCATTGTAAGAAACCAAAACATACTATTTATTCATTTTTTATACTCATTATACCTACAGCCTATAAAATTGAGCCTCAGAGCATTATAATTACCAAATGTACCTAGCGTCTATCACCATGCAGTCTACTCTTGACACTTATCAAATGTAACGTAGATTATTCACCACAACGTATGTAATGTAAAATATTATTGTACATTTTATTTCAAATAAACATTATTGTATATATAAAAAAAAAAGAATACACATATTGGCGAATTTTCAGACTAAACAGTTCTGTTTTTGCATTTCGATCTATTTCTGTGTTTGCCATTAAATTAGTATCCTACTTACGCGAGACAGTAACAATTAAAAAATTTATATCGTCTTGTCAATTTTTTTTCCACACATAATTAATTTGCAAGTTTTTCTTAGATCTGACAACGGTAACATCGTCTCACGTACAAATATATGTCCATTACTTTAAGTGTATTATACATACGAATAATTAAAGATGCAGTCACATCCAAAATTGAATAATTAAAAAAAAATTGAAATGAGCAAAAAAACGCATGAAAAATTTTCGAAAAATACAACCTTATCTCCTTTGATGTATTACTTATGATGCTTCCCGATTCCATCGGAAAATTAGCCATCATGTCCTTCACCCAGTTGATCTTCATGACGCAAGAGGACGTACTTACACTTGCATCGCATAAAAGACAATTTTTGCATTATCCTTAGGTTTTCGCGACGACGATGGTAAAAGATTTCGAGTGTCCATCCATTCGGTCACGCTTTGCAGGCACTTGGCTTGCTTTTTTTCTCTCTTTTACATATATGTATAGTCATTTCTGCGCGTAGACAACGCGAAACAACCTAGCGTCTATCGTTTGTGTAGAGGACCAAGACAAAACTCTCGAGCTAATTCTGCACTTTCGCAAATCGTTAACACGATCCTGCTGGTGCTGGGCATGAGAAAATTTACATAGTCCGCCTCGAGAAATCCACATGAGACACGTGCGTTTGATTGGCACACTGGAACCAAATTGCTATGGATAACACAGTGTCGCATGTAGTTGTAGTAAAAATACACGAAAATTTTGTGTATACAGTTTTTTCTCCTCCCAAACACGCTGTCGATAAATTCGACGAACTGATCACGAACAAATTATCATGAATAAAAACAAGAGTGTGTTTTCATTTTACGTAACGCACAAACAACATAGTAGGTACTGTTGTTTACAAATGTTTTAACACAAGTGTATTTACCACGAACTATTTCTATTGTTGCGTATTGTTACAATTTAACTGGCATAATGTTTGTAAATATGTACGCATCAATATATATGATTGTAAAAAAACAAAAAAATTATGTTTCATAAAAACCCACGTATGGAGCATATTAATCCCTTTCTAATGAAATATTGTCATTAGTTGCGTAAAATAAAAAATTAGCAACTTTCAAAAAAGCACATCATTACATGACTGCCAAATAAAACCCAGAGGCTCTTTTCGCGTTTCTTGTGTGCATCTTTTGTTTCACTTGTCCAAGGTGTACGAAGGAATAAGGATGGAAATAAATTTTACGAGACAATAACATCGACTTTCGCGAATGTACATCAGCTGTCAGGAGCGAATTACATTATTTCATCGTTTTGGCATGTTTGACTTATATACATTTTGCGGTACAGCGGAAAAAAAAGTGCCATTACACAAGTGGTTTTTTTTTTTTTTTTTTTTTTTTTTTTTCTCTTTTCTTTTTACAGTGAGACTTGCGAATTGTAAAATTCAAGTCGAAATTCGGGGACTCCCCTGCGTGATATGACATATCATCATTTGGAATGCAACAAAGCGTTTCCTCTCACATATGCTTGACTTTTTTTTACTCAAAGGACTATTTTTACGTTAGTGGAACGCAAAAAATATCAATTTTTATTTTTCTTTTTTACCAGCAACAACTTGCACAACTGGTGCCATGGAATGTATCGAGTGCCTTTTAATGTGTGCAGATGTAATAATTCAACTTTGTTTCATTTTTTACGGAATAATAATAACAATGATACACTAGAAAATGTATTATGAAAACCTATACATCGATTTCATTATTATTTTTTGTCAAGCACTGCACTTCACTCTTAATGTTTGATTTATTTATTCATAATTATTATAATTGTATACAGTCACAAGCACTTTATTGATTTTTATTGAAAGATTCCAATGTGTTAGATAGGTGACGAATTATAATTGGAATTATTAGACGATAACACATCTTCGATAAGACAATTGATCAAATTATCAAATATTATCTTAAATTATCATTACAACTAATAAATTAAAGTTTTATAAGATCGTGGTTGCATAAAATGGTGAAATAATAGTTTGTTCGTAAGGTGGAGTTATTTTAGTTACATGTTGAATACATTACAAATTGACGTACTTATTTAAAGAAAAAAATTTAATTTGTTAACAAAATTACATTATCAAGTGGCAATAAATAACTGTTAATTAATTAAACTATCATGGAGTTTGATTTTACTAACGATCAAAATTTAAAAAAAAAATTTAGTTGTTTTGTACGTACGGAAGTGTCATTTACTTTTTTTACGGCGAGCCTATAATGACGCACATGAAATGGCAGAAATTGAGACAAATTTTCACAACAAAAGTATTGTCTGTTGACGAGCCCTACATGCTTTATCAGGCGATGTAAGTATTTGCGTGCAGTTGGCGAATGTCACCTACAATGATCTCCATGAGTTACACTATCAACTGTTAAATACACGTATAATTCATACATGGCATGAATTTTATGGATAATATTACTATTTTCAAACAATTTATAAAAATAAATAGGATCCTGAGCCTGTACATCAGATAAATAGATTGTCGGCCACACGAATTCAGGTAGTGTAGGGTTTTTACACGAAATAATGACAAAATATTTTATCTCGCACGTATTATTATGTGATATTAATCGAATCAATAATTTACAAATTAAGTGCACAGTTCAACCTTTAATTAGTTACATTGTGTTAACTTAAGTTCTCGTCATTCAATTTGAACTTGATTGATAAAATTTCTATTACCAATTTTTGTCTGTCTATATTATACAGTTGAGAAATTTTGAAGACAATGACAAGCCACAGAAAATACAATTTTGAGAGTGTACGGTTTCAGTTGCAAGCATATTCTTCGAAATTTAGACTTTCCTTCACTCATGATTTTTTAAGCATTTTGGCTATTACAAAGTAACAATTATTTCACGTTTGCAGTAATATACAAATGAACTAGCAGGAGTTTTCATTTGAAAGCAATTTGCATTTTGAATGAAACGAAATTTTTAATTTTAGATGACACTAAAATTTTTGGGACTTCTGCCTAAGAGATCCTGATGAAAAAGTGAGCAGATGTTGCAGAGATTTTGTAGAATAACATTAACTGAAGAGATGCTGTTATTGTCATTGGTTTTCAGAATATTATTTTTATAAAACTCAGGAAATTTGACAGATTAGTTCTAGTGTATCACGTTCTGTTGCTTGGCCAAAACCACAACGTTTGAGAATCATGAAAATTTAAAGTATACCAGCTCTTCACGTCTGATAACGACACAGTTATAGTTGCAACGTTGTTTTTTGTTAGTGGTAAATATACTGATTCCTTGAGAGCAAAATAAATGAAAAAATGTTTACAGGTGAACTAGAGACTTTTTCATTGTACCAGTTTTTCACGTAGATCAATAATCCTGAAAATCACTAAATTTTAGTCCCACCTTTTTTACGATCTTTCCACACGAAAATCATCGAAAAATTATTAAATGAGCAGCTCTGAATGGTAACCGTTGGCATGATCCATCAAAGAAGAAATGTAGATAAAATATCGCCCAGCTCTATCGCGACAACTCTCGCCCGATACCATCGTGGCTGCCAAAGAGAACCCTAGCTCTCTCAACACACACACGCACACACACTGAGGGTGGGAGAGAAACAGCTGACTCGTCCACTCATCAGTTCCGAGATAGTTCATTAGCTGTACGAAAACAGGTTTAATGCCTTGTTCGTTTGATAAGACGCTGAGATAATGAGGCTGCGAACGACTCTGGCGACATTATTTGGGACGCGTTGCGTTGTCGGGTGAATGGATATCGGCACTTTTGGCTCCAAAAGCTGATAAAGAAATGTGCCTGTTGGATGATACTCAAAATATAGCTTTTTTCTTCTCGTCGAACGTATTTTCTTTTCTCTTTTGCTATGCACTCTTCGATTCTCGTAATCTGAACGAGCTGGCAAAGCATTATGTACGCAATTTTTTTTAGAAAAAAAGACGTCTAGTATAATTGAAAGTGATTATAAAATTGATAATCACTTAAGGATTTTTAATTATGGATATTCAATTGTGCTAGTGGAAGGGGGGGCTAGGAGGGTTGGAGAAGCTATAAAGTTTAAGCATAAAAAAATCTCATAGCTGTCAACTCACGTTAAACAAAATTCAGTGCACTTGCAGCTGTTCTTGTTTGAGTAAACTTATTAGGAGTTTGAACATAATGGTTTAAATTTACAAAATGCATATGATAACATATATACATATAAAAATGTGCAAATTGCTAAAACTATCGAGTACAGTCAGTTGTGATGAATCAGGAAAATGAGTTTTAATAAATCTGATTAATCAATGTATGTACACAGTGGGTATATAGTTAAAAGCAGTGTAGGGTTGTATGCCTATACGCCTTGAGGTTCTGTTCGGAAATGATGGGTTGGTTAAGTATTAAGTTGGTACCTACCCCCACCCTGGCTTAACTAACTGACCGTGTGTTCGCACATGTAAACAATAGTTAATCAGCTGGTCACGTTTTGGCGCACTTTGAGCGCTTTCAAGTCCTCTCTTTACTTAACCTTAAAAAGTCCTCTCTTTACTTAACCTTAAAAGCGCTTAAAATGCGCCAAAACGTGAACAACTGATTCACTATTGTTTACATGTGCGAACGCACGGTCAGTTAGTTAAGCCAGGGTGGGGGTAGGTACCAACTTAATACTTAACCAACCCATCATTTCCGAACAGAACCATAGTACGATGCTTTTAACACGTTCATTCCTATATTCATTCAGTTGTGTTAGATAACCAAACAATTTTTAATGTACAGAGTGCGTCATTATTTAAGACGAAGAGCATTCGAAATCAGACTTAGACATCCAATTCAATCGAAATTTTGTCTACTTCTGTAACTGAGACATATTAAGAAATCAAAACGTTAATGATGGGTGCTTGAACTTTGGTAAGAGCCCGTGTTATTTAATAATAATAATTACGCAAAGTTAAATTAATTTCTGTACAACAACGTGTATTTATAGGTAATCCTTAAACTTGCATATTTATATCATGGAGATATTCCACAAACCACTACGTTATAGACACATTGCACGAGACTTAGAAAAAAATTATTTTCTTCACAACAATCTTTCACATATAAAAGCAGCATGCGTAACCCAATGTCCATGATTTATCCTAATTTAAAGCTGTAATATAAATTATTTATCCACATTAAATTACGCAATTTTCGTACGAAACATTTTCAGAAAATAAAGATTTTTCAATATTATCTTCATTGTGAACAAGAAACTCACATCCATAGAGATAAATGCGCGTTTAAAAGCCCATTCGGATAGATGCTCTTAGATTTTACAAATACATGCCTTTATACATTTTATTACCTTTTTGTAAAATGAAAACAAAAAAAAATAATTGCAAAGCGAGGACGCAATTTATTTATAATAACAGTTGCAATAAATTACGTGAATATAATCTTGATTTACACGCATTTACAGTACCTATATACGAGCATACAGTGTAGCAAGCCGGAGATGTTTTTTTTTTTTTTTTTTCATAAAACGTGAAATTTTATCGTCGTCGAGAGGCAAAGAGATTTTATCACCGAAATAATTCAAAATAATTTAAGGTTGATCCTCAGCGGTGACACGGCGTATTTCTTCAATGCTATCTGTGGATCGCGATCGCGCCTCGAGCGACTTTTTTCTATTCTTTTTTTCTCCTCGGCCACTCTTTCTCTCCATTTTTCTCGCCCACTCCCGATGCGACTGCGAGCAAAAGGGTTTTTTTTTCCGAAAGCATCTTAAAATTTTTGTTCATTTACCTGCTCGACTGAGAAATTTACATTCCCCCCGAGAGAAGGGTATGCCCTTACAAAGTTTGGGGTTTCATTGCGGTCGTCGCTATAAGCGATCCGCAGTTTCTCTCTTTCCTCTGAAATGCGATACTTTTAATGGTGCAGCTCGCACGAGCCTGCCCGCGCACATTTACCAAGGCGAGCGAAATATTTTTGCACTCGGCGAACGAGATTGCATCTCTTGATCGTTCGAGAGATTTTTCCCAATGGCTGCTTGGAGAGAGACGTGGTTTTTCTCTTCGGACGCGTTTAGATATGAAAAAGCTACGGGTGTGCATGGCGCTAAAAGGGTGCGGTGCGAGAAAAAGGGCAGTCGCGCTTAGTCCAGAGAATCGATTCTTTTAATGTACAGGGATGTACACGTCGAAATCTATGGAAAAATGTAAGTTGGAAAGTACAAAAGGTTCTTGTATTCCACCTAAAGTTCAGGACCTTTGACAAACAATAAAAAAGTATTCGTTAATGCTTAACGTTGGTTATAAATATTCCGTTTCTTTACTATCTTTATCCCTTACCACGCTTGCACAGATGTTGTATTAACTACAATTAGTAAACGGTTATTTTGTCACGCTCAAGTTGACTTTAAATAAATGATCCTTTTCACTGATGCACCTTCCAGCCTAAAAAATGCACGTTCTAGGGGCAGGTCACTGTCTTTAGTGCAGTCTAGTTGGAACAAAATTCTTAGCTGCAGCTTGTCTTTTTTTCTTAATACCGTGAAAAGAGATGCTCTAGAAAAACTAGATGGAATTAAATATAAAGTTTCCTTTTTTTAATACCTACAAATTTAAGTTAATTTGCTTGTTTCTTAGTTAAGGCAATAGCTTACTTTTATTGTATTTATAATTTATATTTCCTGGTAGAAAATTACTACATAAACTGGCTAGAAACTCGTCAATGCACATGCGTAAATGGGCTTATAACATGTTGACGAGTTTCTAGCCAGTTTATGTAGTAACGTTTCTACGTACATGCGTCAATGGGCTTATAACATGTTGACGAGTTTCTAGCCAGTTTATGTAGTAACGTTTCTACCAGGGTTGTATAACTCACTTAATCATCAGTTATATCCAAGCTTGAGAATAAAAAAAAAAAAATTCAATTCTTGAATGATACGAGAATCCTTGAAAAACACTAAGACTTAAAGGAAACTAACATTTACAAATTTTTGTTTTGCTTAGCATACTTTCCATAATAAAAATTATGTCTTTTGAAAGATTTTTCATTGCCTTTAGCTTCGCCATATACTTTCCTTTAAAATAAATGCCTGAACCTGAAGACTCAAACTGTTTTCTTAAATTGGGGTTTGACTCTTTTGTTTGACTCTATTCAAGACAAAGTTTGGATGTTAGCTAGAAGATTGTTTGTAAGCTCTTCTTACAAATTTTGATGAAAGCTCTGATAAGTTTATCAATGTTTATCCGTTACATAGTCGTGAGGAAGTTCCTTTATAACTGAGAGATGGATAAAAATTGCAAAGTAAATTTTATAGTATCTGCAGTAATGATCACATTTTTGGATGAAATTTTGATTGTCAGTAACAGTTGACTCGATTATTATTAAGGCTTCAAACATCTATGTCTTATATATACTTATTAAATCACCTTTTATGATGGCCTTTGTTATCTATAGTGTCACTGGTTTTAAGCCTCGTTCTTTGCGCAGATACAGTAATGTCGAGGCAATGAGAGGACATTCAGTGTAACTCATTCAAGTCTGCGGGACTTTTATATTTATTATTCAAGCTATTAAAACATACTTCAAAAATGATGATTAATTTCTTAGCTTGTACCCCAACTTTTTTTAAAAACTAAGTTAAAATCAGAATAGAAGAAGCATTTTTTAGCTATATTTCATGACTTAACATTTCCTTTCAACTCGAGGAAAAAAGATTTCTCTTAATGTATTTCGTGTAAGTAGACTAGTCTGAGAAAATTGAGTGTCCACCGCTAAACCGTAAGTTTCTGAGTCCGTGAGGACTGAAAAACAAAACGTAATTCAAAATGTTGGTCCTATTACCCCACGATTTTTCAAAGATCTGGAAGTATAGTTGTACCTTATACTAGGTACATCCATTGACGGCAAAACGAGCGCGCGAGAAACGGCAAGAGGCTCCTCCTACCGGGTCGGCCATCTTGCATAACCGGCCCTCTCGCGCTTGCACTTATACGTGTATACATCGAGTATCACACTTGGCTGATTCTGCGCGCTGCACGTACAATATGTGTGTACCTACTTCTCCGGGGTTCTTGATCCTTTCGCCCGTATGAGCTTCATCTGTTCGAAGGTATAGGTACACCTGTAAGTGACTTTATACTCCATTCCTCTCTTGTACCGGGATACCAACTTGTTCTCAAGATCATCCTGAACAAGGGCTTCTCGTATCCTGAGGAAATAAGATGCGTAATGTTGATGTTTTTCAAGCTGATTTGTCAGCTTTACTTGGCTCGATCACTGCAGTAGTCTCTCTGTACTTATTTGCGTGCATTGAAAGAACAACTACGGTGCCGACAACTACGTTAAAATAATGCATCTAGGGGGAGGGGGGAGTTGATGTACCCTAAATACGCCATCTCGCAATCGATAAGGTTAATTTGAATGAACCAATCAAATTCATGTTTATTTTGAAGTTGAAATTCACGGGGGTATCAATGCGAAAACGGACAAATCATCTTTTAAAGCATTACTGCTTCACTGAAGTACCGAATTTTTTTTAATTAGATGAAAACGTGTGAACCTTTTTCAATCATACTCTTTTTTTTTTTTTTTTTTTTTTTTTGTAAAACAATTCATATGCCGATTCTAAAATAAGGGTAATAATTGTTTATATAATGTTTGTAATCAACTAGTCACGTATCCAATCAATTTTTACAACTAACTCAACTTCGTTCTTATTCTAGAACGTCAGTGTTTTTAAATAGAGAAGTTTTAACAAAGAAATGCAATTCTCTGTTCTTAAACCAACAAAGTCCGAAAAAAAGGTGGTTCTCATTTTTTCCAGAGCATGCTAAAAGATGTATGTAAATTAAATGCAAGTACATCCTGAGAGGAGCTTACGAGTCCTAATTCAATAAAACTTTGTTTTTTTTTTAAATCAATTGAAAATAATATCCGAGTAAGAAAAATTATTTTAAAAAATGAAACATTAGTTTTTTGCCCAACGATGTAATAAATTTACCGTTAAAGCATCATCAGTCATGTGGTATACTTATCGAAATATGTTTTCCAGACATTAATCTAGTCATAAATTTAACTTATCTCCTCCTATGTCAATCAACTGATTATTCATCAGAAGTAAAGTGAAGAATTTCGTGAACAATAACTTAGATAGTTTTATTATCTGTATCTGAATTACACTGAAATAACTAATTTGAAAAAGTTTAAATCTCGCGATTGGATGTAGTTTGGTTTGAAACATAAACAATTACTACAGTAGAATATAATTTCAAATTAAAAAATTGATGAAAATATCGATGAAAGTAAAATTAATAGTTTTACCGCTTTCTAAGTATCTAAAATGAACATTTGTACTCTCCTCAGTCCATGTATTCAAGTATCAGACTGTTTCAATGTTAAATCACTTTCTCGATAGCTAAGAACTAATGTAATAATAAAATGTCATATGTGGTGTTATGCTTTTTATTCATGATACTCTAAGAGTACGTTATAAAATTTTGAAGTAAAAATTTTCGTAACTGTCAAACACAATTTTACATTTAGAGGATTTTCATCATCATAAAAATAATGAAAGACACAGTTATGTACTTTTGTTTTTTTTTAAACCTATAAAATATAAATACCTTTTTTTAACCTCTGGTTTCTCAATTTTTTCGTTACAGGTTTTAAAGTACTGCGATCACCTTCATGGCAAGTGGTACTTCTCGGAAGTTCGTGCGATCTTTTCACGGCGATACCTATTGCAGAACATAGCTATCGAGATCTTCCTTGCCAGTCGAAGTAAGTATTTTCTCATAAAATAAATTTTTTTTCTACTATTATTCAGACAAAGCTTAAATGTTCCTTCGGACGGATGATAAATTCAAATCTGAAGTGTATAAAAATTTATTTTTTTAAGTAATGCAGCCTGTTATACGCGGCACTTGCCCTTAAACTGTTTCTAACTGATAGTTCGGTTCTGGAAACATTTATAACAAATTATAACGTTATTTAAGTTGGAAAGTATTTTTGTGAAATCTCGCAGATGAAGTGCTATTTTTTTACTCAATAATTAATAAATACTTCATTTTTTTTCCTTACTAGTTACGTTAAATGTACTTTGCATGTTTTTTTGTTATTGACACTTTTTTCATAATAACAAATAGAAATTTACATATTTTACAGTTTAATTAGTAAGTAGTATGTGGTACACTTATAAAAAAAGTACAAAATCACGTTTACTTTGTTTTTTATCTTAGCAAACGACCGTCCTACATCTTACCTATACAATTTTCATTTTGCCGTCAATAATTATTATTTTTTTTTTTTTCAATAACATTCATGTAAAGAAACCACAATAATTAAAAAAATTATTTTGCATATAAATGTATACGTTGTAAATAAAAGGCATTGCAGAATTACAACTATTTTTGGTGGATAATTTAATTTCGTATTAACTCAAAACAAGTTAATTTTCTCGTTTCATTGTTCATTCTAAGAGAATAAACAAAAAATCCAAAGTTGATCACTCTATATTAATTACATATTACGTTGCAACAATTTCATGAATTTGACTTTTTGAAAACCCCGCCACACAAACCATGTGACCAGCTTTAACCAATCTCGAAACGAATAAAAAGGATTCAGTCACGTGACAATCAATTTTTTAAAGTAGGAAAACAAGTTTTAAAGGAACAAATCACAGTATAAATAAGAAAAAAGTGCCAAGTGTATCAGTAGTGACTAGTATAGATATACTTAAAGTTTATTTCTTTTATGTTTTGCTAAAAAGAATTACTAATTCACATGATTAAGTTCCATACTACGGGGATGCAAAAACGCTGTATGCACATTAGACAATCAGCACTTTGGCAGTCAGCCTTATTACGATTTTTACTCTGAGCTTGATCTCTTTAACTATTGCAGTAAACTTCACGAGCAATACATGCAGGCATCCACCGATCAACAGCGTTGTTCTTTTTTTTTATATACCTGCGATTATACGTGTTAAGTACATTTTACAATCGAAAACTTTGCTGGGTTAGCTACTCATCATTTAATTTTTTTTTCTACTTATCTTTAACGCGATAACCGTATCCACCATAGTTTGCATTACTCGTTGGAACATTTTTTTTTGTTCTCCTCTGGCAACAACGTAACCTGCAATTGAAACTCACAATTTAAGGTAAATGTAAAAAAGGGAGAAGTAAAAGGTATAGGGATACCAGTTGCTAGTTATCAGGTGAAAATGGTGAATATTTTTAAGTCTAACTACGCAGGGTGAAGGACAATACGCTTGTGTAAAACAGTACCGATGAGGAAATAAAATCGCTACTAGCGTCGACCTATTTATTATACATTCTAATAAAAAAAAACAATGAACATTACAGCTCTCACAAGACTTAAACTCACAATCGGACTTTTCCTTGCCGACGAGTAAATTTCGAAATACGTCAGAAAAACGCGTGTATAATTTATCATCGTACATCGAAACTCAGCCGCACACCTATCGCCCAAAAAATCTCGAATCATAAATTAAGAAACGAAAAAATCCACGCGACCCTCACAAGGGCATAAATAATACCCATAACAACACGCGTACCTAAATTTATCCTGTAAGCGATGGCGCGTCTTATGATTTGACCATTTTTTCAAAACTGAAATCAGCCAATTAATAGAGCTCGCAACCCTGTGCGTGCAAACGTGATAATGCGATACGAGGCTCGCGTTAGAGACTGTCCCTACCAAAAAAAGTCAATGTTAGCAGCACCAAGATGATAGAGAGATTAGACTGTGCGAACGAGCGGCTTTTACTTGGTCTCCCCATGAACTCATCGTCTCCGTCGTCGTCCCCTTTCTATGTAAATTGGGCAGCTATTTATACGTGTGTATGATACACTCGGGCAGGAGTGAAGTGAATTCCAGGCTTAGCCGTTGCGTCCTCGAGATCCTAATCTAACTATCAGCCCCACACAGTACAACCGCTTTTTTCTTTCCTTCATTCTATACCGATACAGGTGCGTTCGTGCGTATGTGAGCTTAAGAAATTTTTGATGAGCCAACAGTCCATCTCGGTGGGATATGGTTGTTGTCTGAGCCCCGTTGACCTGCATTGAACGAAGTTGTTAATAAAAGTTAGTTCTTGTGTAGGTGAAGGTGGCCTAAAGCGGGTTAGTTAACGTTAAAGCCTAGAAAATTTAGTATTTGTATACGATACAACATGATCAATTCTTTTTTTTTGGACAGAGGGCACATAGAACTGTGAAATAAATAAGCAATATTGGGTCATTCTCTATTTACTTATGATCTACTATTAAAAGTAAAGAGACCCTTGAAAAAACCGCTTTCCTATAGAGGAGGGAGGGGGGCTAAAGTGGGTTATCCGTTCTGGCAAAGCAAAAAGGCACTACAATGAAGAAAAATGTGCTTTGATGAATTATTTAAATAATAATTTTAGTCTAATTTAATCACCCTTCAATAGCTTAAGAGACTGGCTTATGAAAATATAGCTATACTTAGATCTAAATAACTATTAAATCGGTAACTTAAGAACTTAAAAATAGTAAACAACGTTTTCAAAATTTTAAATGTAAATGTCTTATTTGTGACATAAATCACTTTATTTTCTATGATTAATTTCAAAAAAATAAGTAAAAAATGACATCAGTGCAAATCGGATACCTGCCAAGCAACCCGCTTTGCCTGGGTTTTTTAGGCATGACTGATACTCAGGAGTACCTTATATTTTTGCCAGAGCAAAAAGTGTAAGTACCTTTAAAACTAATTGTTTTTGTGTAAAAAAAAATTTTGGTACAAAAAAAATTTCGACCGTGGACCTCAGCATCAGAGGTGTATGCATGTATGTATGGGCGTAATCAAGTTTTTTTATTAACTAATGCAGTTTCTGTCGGATTGGGCTGAAATTTGACGAATAGTTTTGTCTTTTATGTCTCATGTAATGGTTTAAAATCCGTAAGGTTTCCTGTTTTAGAAAAAAAATGGCAGTCGTTTTAAGATGGTACTTTCAGTAAAAAAAAAAATTTTTTTGGTTATAACTTTACAACGTGATATTTTCGAGATTTGCTGTGAAAGACAAAGTTGTAGATATACTTGAAATACAACTTTTTTGTATTTAAAATTTTCGTCCAGGATGTAACTCAAACGTTCTGTNTTAAAATTTTCGTCTAGGATGTAACCCAAACGTTCTGTGAGCCAAAAAGTGCTCAAAAATCGCAAAAACGCAGTTTTTCCCTATCTAAATTATTTGTTTTGTACTTTATAACGTGATATTTTCGAGATTTGCTGTGAAAGACAAAGTTGTAGATATACTTGAAATACAACTTTTTTGTATTTAAAATTTTCGTCTAGGATGTAACCCAAACGTTCTGTGAGCCAAAAAGTGCTCGAAAATCTCAAAAATGTAGTTTTTCCCTATCTAACTTATTTATTTTGTACTTTAAATTATGATATTACTCGTAAAAGTTGTAGATCTTATTGAAATATAACTCTGTAGAGTAAAACATTTTTACCTAAGATGTAACGCACACGTTCTATGAGCCGAAAAGTGCTTGTAAAATGAATAAAAAGTCGTTTTCCCCTATCCAACTTTGTTGTTTTGCACTTGAGATAATAAATTAAACGTGATAGTTCAAGGTCTCGTTGAAATACAACTTTTTTGTATTTAACATATTTAGTTATAATATTAAATTTGTGTTCTAAATCGCAAAAATGCCGAAAAATTTAACTAAAATTTATGTCGGTAAGATAAAATAATCGCCATAAATCGCAAAAAACGATATAATACTAGCTTGTTCAGAATACGCACAATTGACACTCAATGCAAATTTAAGGGCGATAATCATTGTGTTCTATAGCTTTCTTTTTTTCATTCCGTGGGAATGTGTACATTTATTTACCAACCCTACACCAAACAGTACCAACTTTTTACACAGTGTGGTAATACCATATTCCCTCGTATCAGTCGTGCCTTAAACGCAAAAACGCAGTTTTTGCATAATTTTAGCAACTTATTTATTTAAGTAATGTGTACTTAAAAAAGTTCAACATAAAACGCCAATATTTTTGCTCAATTTAAACTTCAAATTGATAGAAAATTATCAACGATACAATACATTATGTACTAGTTTTTGACTGGTCGCAAATACACACCTCTAATTTATTTTATCAAATTGATTTTGAAATTCCGTGTAATTACGCTATACCACGGTGTTGTTTAGGAATGAGCGAAACTTAGAGGTACTCGGGTAACCTCGACATACACACACCTTGCCCTTTGCGTTTCATGCGCCGGCACACAAGCGCCTACCCACTTAAGGCCACCAACCTCCTTTAGGCCACCTTCCCCTATGTATATTTTTTACAAATCCTTACAACGTATAATAACCCGAAAAAAATGTCTAACAATCTTCTTCATTAGCAGTTTAACTATTTTATGTGTTTAGCCGTTTCTTTTTATTGTTTCAATATACTTAATAGTAATAAATGTAGTATATATAAATTATGTATTCAGTCTAAAGTTAACGGAGGGAGTACTTACTATAAATATGCAATTGCAATCTAAGTACAATAGATGTATTATTAAATCATTGGTGCCTTATATTTTACAATCATTAACAATTTTAGGAAGCATTACTTATTTTAAATGTTTTTTTTGTGCCGGAAGCTGCTTAGTTAAAAAAAAAAATTAAACTAATAACAATTAGTCTTATAATATGATGTTAAACAAAAAGTCTTGCAAAAAGTTTTCGAGGTGTGGAGTAATATGTACTGGTTTTGTCTTGACATTGTCAACATTAATTTCGTATTAGTATTATTTTTATTCACGGGGCAAGAAAGTTTTTTATCTATCCTCTGATTCGAACTCATCAAGAAATTTTATGTTATCATTGAGTTAATGAAAAGCAGATAAGCCATTATGTTCATATCCCAGCATAACACGTATTATTATATTGTCTACAAATCAATAAAAAAACAGCAGAAACACAATGAAAACCATTTTTAAGTGTGGATAAGTAGTGTTTTTCAGATTATTTATCGCAAAATCTACAAAAAATAATTAAATCAGTAATCTTCTGAGTCAACCCTATCAAAATGTTGCACGAATAAATTTTTTTTTGTTTATATCTAATTGCCGTAAGGCTTAGACGTAGCTATTTTGAGACCATAAAAGTATTTTTAGCCATACGGTAGTAAATAGCAAAACCGTATTAGTGGGGTTGAACAGTGAGAGAAACGTTGAGTCTTTGAGGAAGTTCAATTCTCACTCAGAAAAAATTTTATATTTAAGTAGTAATGAAATTCTTTTCTACTTGAGATTAGAACCGTAGACATAAATACCTAGAGGCAGGTACACTTCCCACAGAGCTATCAAATGGCTTTTAAATAAAATTGTAAAAGATTGAATCTAACGACATAGTATAACTCTCATCTGCTTACGTATAATTATGGATAACGTTGCTCCTTTACGTTGTAACACTTAAGTTTTTGAAGTTTGTCACATAAATTTTTCGATTTTACTTCTGTTACTTTTAAAATACTTAAACGTTTCATTTCGAGCACTGAACGATTAAACATTTAAGTAAAGCATTTTAAAACTAACTCTTGGATGTATCAATTTCAACGCATAATAATTAATTAAACACCAACGTATTTTATAGTTCCAGATGAAAGTGTTTGAGACATCTAAAAAAAAGTAAACATTTGAGTATTTTGTTTTAAAACACTTGGATTCACAGAGTTACTATTGTTTGAAAATATTTAATTTTAGGGATGGGTACTCTAAAATTATTATATTGCATACTCCCAACTTCAACGTAAAATTTGTAATGGCTCATAATATACCTATTACAAAAATAATTAGTGACGAGTTTTTGGGTTTTGACTCACATAATATGTAACATAAATACACATTGACATGAATGTCATTATCTCGAGATATAAAAAAAGAAACACACGCCTTACATAACTCGTGAGTTTACAAAAATCCTGAAAAAACCTCAATACTGACTCCTTAATATAAATCAATAAAAAAATCCGGTCTTATCGTAAAATCCAGGGAGGTCAGCTCGACTCGGGGGCCCAGCAGAGGAATTATGTACGAAAGGTCTGTCTCTCTCGAAGAGGGGAGGAAGGAGGCAGAGGCAGGTACGAGGTAGCCGTACTTATAGTTACAGCTTCCTCGCACGCCAACTCGTCCCCCTCCTCCTCCTACTCTTGAAATTTATGTTAAACCGACAAGTACCTCGTACAAATATCGCTGACCGCTGCCGATCTCTGTAGTAGTTTATACTACCCACAGTCAGACTTTGTGCGTCGAATTAATTTCTCGCTGCATGTGTATATTGGTATTACGCTACATTCTTGTCTGTAACTTCTCATAATTTGTTTTTTTTTCTCTGTTTTATTTCCATCGCTTTTTCTCATGTACACATATATATTTTGCCTAATTAAATCACCTTTTTATAGCGTAACTATATTTACATAGGCGCAAATATGACGTTGGACTTAAAACGGTAAATATACATGCACGAGCAATAATGAGCTTAAGTGCCATTTGCTTTTCAGTTGTTATCTGTACAACATTACTCCAATGCACATATACGCGCAACTTTCATTATAAATTCATATTGTTGCACGTTTGTTGCTGCCAGTGACGTAATATTTTTCAGGTTCATTAAAATATGAATGATGCAAAAGGAAATTTTCAATGTTATTTTATTCAAATTACTTAAACAAAAAAAGAAAAAAAAGAAAATAATAAATTAAACAAGTTAGTGTAATTCTATACATCTATCACAAATCAACCATTTCTAAGGTTATTGCAACCAGAAGATTCTCGAAACCCTGAAATTTTTCGTGGAACAGAATTTCACGCTTAAACGCTGGGCAACAAAAACCTTCGTTTCTCCCAACGGAGAGTTGGAATAAACTACCAGGACGCACGCTATACCGCTACTGGTCACTAACACGCAGCTCAGCCTCCCCTTTTTGTATGTAACTATACCGCGTCGTAGCGATTTTCTTAATGCACGTATTGCGCGCTCGAACGGTGTATCGTTTATCAATTTCCCCCCCACCCTCGCAAGCTCTTAGCACTAAAAATTGGAAAAACCGTTTTTCAAGCGTTATTCTCTTCGTCTGATAATTAAAACAAATGATTTTCCATTTTTACTCCCTTGCGGGGGTCGTGGATTACGTTTGATTGACGGTCGTGCGCGATTCGTTTCACGCAACAAAAGAGATGGAAGGACGCTTCTTCTCTGTTATTTTTGATAATTGTGTCTGGCACGTGAGATTCAGGATGATGTATATTTTTGTTGATATAATCTTAGTTGGTAATTTATCATATTAATTTATTTATGCACTCAAACCAACGATGAATTTTTGAATAGTTTCAAAGCTTAGAAAATAGAATTAGTTACATTAAATTTTATAACTTAATTTATTTTAAACGTAAAGTTGGAGATAAACATTTAAAAAAATTGTACTTAAGAAACTTGTTTGAAAAATGTTAATTGCTTGATTCATTCAAATATCAGTAAAATAAGTCAAGCGTAAAAGAGTAACTAAAACTTGTATTAAAATAACTGTTTCACTTTCAAGAATAAGATATTAAAATATGATCCTGTAAGTTTAGTTGCATAAGATGAATTCAGTCTTACAGTTTATAGGATATAAAAAATAAAAGAGATTTTGTTGATAGCCCGTAGTCAAGCGAGGATTCAACTGTGGATTGACAATTTTGCATGTAGGACAATCAAACATTAAAGCTTTTCCCTAATTTAAATTTTTCGTAATGTTTACAATGAAAAAAGGCAATAATTTATTTGTGAATTTATCCGAATCACAAAATCTTAAACATTGTATAACTTGCATTATTAGTGTCTGTCTTATGTTGTATATCTAATAAACCGAACTGGATGGCCTAGTTATCACAACAGGAACGTGAAAATGGACTGAAATGAGGGATAACACTTTAGTAAACATTTTTAACGTTTCACCATGACAAAACACATGCATATTCTTTAAAATTATAAAGAAGTTTGAGATCTTTTTGTTGGCACTGTTATTTTTCTTTTATTCATAGCATCTACCGTTTACAAAAAAGTTATACTTATGTTGTAAGTAACTTATTGCAGTAACTAAAATAGACAAATACTATATTCATAAAGAACTTCGTATTTTAATTTTATATGATTAGCTACATGATTTTATATCAATAGAATATCTCCAAAAAATGTATCATTATATTATTCATAAGAAAAATTAATTTTTTAATTGTAAAGCTCTCGAGAAAAAATGAGCTATTATACTGCATTGCATAGTCCATAGCAAGAAAAAATTAAAAAAATTAATAACACAGAAAATGGTTCACGCATAATGATTTCAGAAAAATCATCCGTCAGAAGCATATTTTTATTATTTAGGAAAGAAGTACAAATGCATAATGATTCAGCATGTTTCAAAGTAAAAATTTGTACATTGCTCCCTTAACACTTGCTTTACTTCGTTTCAGCCTCGATCTTCTTCGTTTTCCCGGATCAGGCAACTGTGAAGAAGGTGATCAAGGCCTTGCCGCGAGTTGGCGTCGGCATCAAATACGGAATTCCACAGACAAGGTAAGATGTTACACACATATAATCAGACAACTCTCTATCTTTTTCGGTTCAAGTGCTCTCGTAGACCTGGTCTCTTTTTTAGAGTTTATATATACGAAAAGGCAAATGTTACCTGTACATCCCTAAAACGTTCGCAAAAGACCTTATGTGTTCTTTTTGTCTCTCCCCATTTCTTCTCACAGCCGACTTTTTTTATCTCTTTCTCTATCATTTGGTTCTTTTATTTTCTAAGTTTTCTTCGCATCGTTCAACAAAATTTTTCAACTCTCACTACACTGTTTTAGGAGTCCTCACCTAGTTTTCACACTTGAGGTGCTAAAACCTCAGGCATCCATTCTTTGAACAGTGTTTTAAAAAACACATGTAGTCTTTTTCTTCTGTTAACAGTTTCAATACAGATTTTTGTTGCTACTAAAGTAATTGTTATTGCGTATAATTAATGATCATTCATTTTTAAACGACGCAACGCTATTTTATCATCACAATATGTAGGTTTAATCAGTGCCGGATTTACCTAAGGCGGGGCCCCAAGCAACTTCAGGATTTTGGGGCCCTCGTTTTGAAATTTAAGTTCCCCCCTTTCATAAAATTATGAAATAAAAAGTACAAATGTAATATTGCATTATAAATATATTACTCAAATTTCTTATAACTATCTAAGAACTTACAATTTCTTCCTACTTTTTTCAGTCACAAATTGATGAATAACATCATCAAAGTTGAGGTTTCGAAGCTTGTCTTTTTCGATAAACAGTAAAGCTAAATCACTTACTTTTTTTTGACCCATGGTAGAACGTAAATAATTTTTGATTCGTTTTAATGCACTGAACGATCTCTCCCCTGTACTATTAGCTATCGGCAGTGTTAGGAATAATCTAATGAGACTAACTGCAAGAACGCGTTTAAGTACTTCTACCCAGTATTCCCGCTCCCTGTCAACTTGTTCGGTAAGGTTACATGAGACATTTTGCTGTCGTTGTCTGACTAAAAACGTTAACAGAGCATCCCGATGTTTTGGATTACCCTCATGGCTTTGTACGTCGTTACAATTTCGCCAGTCGGAAAATCCATCGCTACTAAAACGAGTGTTGCCTGGACAAAACAACGAACAAACAAAACAATAAACATTGCCCGTGTGCGGAGAATAAAGCAGCCATTTTCTCGAGTATTGTTCTCCATTCATTTTGATTCCACGGAAAATATTTGAAGTACAATGTCTTGCCGTCCCGTTAAAAACTCGTCTGGAGCTGTCAAATGGCCCTTCACTGTGTTTACAATCACTTGGACCTTTCCGAATCCTGTATTCTATATCAGTCGAGGACAAATTCTGCCATAATCCAGCATCATCACAAAGGTTTGGACGATGACCATGTGCGTTCGTCACGTCGGCGTCGTCTACAGAAACATTTGAAATTTGATCCGGAATCTCTTCTGAACTCTCGATCAACTCACTAGGATCATGTAAATTTGCAACAAAACTGGACGGACTTTCTTCAACGGACTGATTTTCATCTGCAGGCAGGGCGTCAGTTTCATTTTTAAAAAATTGAGTTATTTTAGGAATGGTTTTAACCATTTCCTCAGCGACTGCCCTCTTCTTCCTTTTTTGGTAACCACTCTCGTACGACCTCTTCATAATTTTGTTAGCCAAAAACTAAACAGTAAAATCGAAAATAGAGAATAGAAATAAGGAGTGTATGCAGAGATAAGCAGCTTCTCAGGAGACGAACGTGTAGCTCACAGACAGGGCAGCTCTCGTAGTACTCGCGGAAGGAACAGCCTCTCGTGGAGAGGACAGCTCTCGTGGGGCTCGTGGAGAGGAGGACAGCTCCTCCTGGCACTCGTGGAGAGGACAGCTCTCGTGGGCTCAACTCACATCAACCCCCCTCCTTTCCCTCTCTCTCTCTCTCCCTCTCCCTCTCCTATCTCATTATACCGTCCTCCCCCCTGACGACAGGTAAACCGTGAACACATTGTTTTATAAAACTTACCTACATAGCATAAACAAACAAGAAAATCTAGCACCTTATTAGTCGAAGATTTTAAAATAACCTAAAAAGTCTGTCCGTCAACCAACAGTTACCTCAAGTGGCAGACGCCGCATAGCGGCGTCTGGTACTCGACTCCGCACGCGATATTGAGCATTCAAACACAAGCGACCGAAGCGCCAGCTACGCGCGCGAAAGGCTGTTTTGAACTAATAAGTTTAAATTGTTTCAGCGACAATATCTGATCAAAATTAATCACATATTGGATTTTTTTTTTTCATTTTTATTTTTTCCAGTTCTTCTAAAAATTTTTTCAACATTTTGCAATTTTTGGGGCCCCTGTCCTAGCGGGGCCCCAAGCAGTTGCTTCCTTTGCTTCTTGGTAAATCCGTCACTGGGTTTAATCGTTACAAAATACACATAAGCCAAAAAATGGAGGTATCAAATCGGTTCTTAGATCAGTTCTACATACATAAACATAGTCAAATTGATTCCCACGTTATTAGAAAGTATGTTTTCTTTCAAGTGGTGAAAGTAGACATTCTAGTAAGAGCACTACTAGAACCAAAAAATGTGTTGATTTTGGAAATATTCTTTGAAAACATGTATGAGTAGAAATTGAATGGACTAGGAACCCATTTCATCAGGCTGCTCAATGAGTTGGAAACCAACCTCAATATGCTGTCTCATGACCAGGGAACCCAATTTAATAAAATTTTTTATAACCTAGGAACTAATTTGGTTATTTTTATGATTTTGGGAACTAGTTTCACAATGACCTCAGAAAGCCAGTATCAGCGTCAGCCATGAGGTGGTTCAAAAAAATAAAACTTCAAAAAACCCCACGTCTGATAGTAAACTATATTAACCCTGGATCTCTCCCACACTAATTTGCACGTATACCTGTATCCTTTCTATTTTCTTGCAGGAAATACTTATATCTTTCAAAAATTTGAGCTGCGACAACAGAGACCCTATTCGCGATTTTGTGTTACTCCAGACCATCTGTTTTACGTGTGAGATAAGGTGAATGGAGACAAGAGTCTGGCTGGAGAAATTATTTTGTTGGGGGAAAAAATAGAAGAGTGGTGCGAAAGAGATTCACTGACCATAAATATTAGGCACTGACCATTAAACGGGAAACGTAATTTGCAACGAAAGATGTCCTTACTCCCTAATTTTCAAAGTTATGTAACACTGCCAAAAAAGAAGAACTGTGCTTTCTGCAAAGACTGAATAAAATGTCCATTGTACATGTTTTGCAACTTTGATATTACCTTCACTACAATGGTACCTCACATATTAATAAATCAGCGTTGAACAAAAAATTTACATTCAGGAGTATGTTCCCTAGTCTTATCGCATGCAACCCTTGTTACTTATACATCCTGTATTTCCCATCTCTCTTGCACTCCAACGTGCACCATTACAATCTCTCTCACACTCTTGTAGGAATGTATACAGTCACCAGTTTCAATACTTCCACTGGGATACTATTAAAAGAACTGAGCTTGTAAATTCCGAATCGGATACTATCGCCCCAAGAGTTCATAAAACCCATGGAGCTCTCTCTATCTCTCTCTCGCACGCGCTAATTTACGGCGTCGCACAAGCTTTTTGATCTTTGTGGCATCAAAAACAGTCCCTTATTCCTCGTGTTCTCGTTTTGATAGCTGGAAGGACGCACATGCTTTCGGAATGAAGGCAAAAAAACTTTACCAGCCCGCTCATCTATGAGCACAGCTCGTATGTGCATTCGCCGGCGCGAGGGCTTTCAGGATTGAAAAGTGGGAATTTTAATTGAGTCTTTATGGCCGCTGAGTTATGAGCTCTCGATTGGCCAAGTGATGTTAAGGTCCCGGTAATTTTTGGATGCACTTTGCCAAGATAGCTCGCGAAATTTGACTTTTCCATTCAGTTAGAAGATTAATGCTAAAATTATTTTAATGACGAGTTTATTTATGTTTACAGGAGAGTTTCCATGATGTCACCCCGTCAGCTAATGAGAAACTCTAATATGACCCAAAAATGGCAGCGTCGGGAAATCAATAACTTCGAGTACATCATGTTTCTGAACACAATAGCAGGTAAGTTTTCTTTCCCGGCGTTTGTAAAGTTCCTTCATTAATTGACAAGATAATTGATAGAGCAATGCACAACTTTTCTTCTAATTATTTGCCTTTATTACATTTAAAGTTTAGATCCAACTTGGTCATTTATAGTTGTTAAGTAATTTCAATGAGCATTGAGACTTGCGGGTATTCTTACACAGACAAGTATTTCGGTAACATAGCTCAAGTTTCGTATCCAATGACGTTTACCTTTAAGACCTACGCTCTACCAACAAATCAATGATGAAACATTGACAGCAGGCACGATTATATTTTCATCCTAACTCTCTCGCGATAAAAAAATGCCTGTAATTGACCATAAGGCTCACGATTTTCAATATTTACTGCACTGTAATCGATACATCTTTGAGTATTCGTGCATGGCAAAGGGATACTTGAATTTACCATAAAAATCTTTGCAGCGAGAGGCAAAAGCATCAAAAGTACAGACAACAGAAGTAATTATGATAATACGTGGTAGCAGGAGCCCTTTTATTAATTCTGCGGGGATGTGTAAAATAAAATGAAGAAAAGTGTCTGGGCAGTGTACGTTCGTACAAAAGGAAGGGAATAAAAAAAGAAAAGCAAAACAAGCGCACGCTCGATAGTCTCGAGCTCTCACTCACGCGTATACGAAGTACAAAGACAAAAAAAGGTGTGTGGCGCGTACGAACTTGCACGTGTGTATCCACACACGCATGGGTACAGACTCGGGGGACTTAGTGCCCATTGAGTGTGGAGCGGAGCTGTGCTCCATACCGTGGCGCGCCGGGCATGCTGCACGCGCGACTGGAGTCTGTCGGAGCGCATTAGGGATGTTCTCCATCAGGCGAGCTCTCGCGGCTTTGGTCCCCTTCGCCCCGTGCACGCGCACAGTTACATATACAGACAGACGCATGTGTATAGGGTAAAAGAGTCTGAGACACTAGAGGATGCGCGAGGGTAACTATAGTGGGTAATCCTCCATCTCAGGGGCTTTATCCCCACCTCTTGCACCCTACGTCCCATTGTCCCCTCTTTCGGTGCTCCGTTTTAATTTCACGGCTTTTCTTCCTACCTTTGCTTCCGGCGATGGGTTGGTTTTCGCTTTGTTTTTCCCTCGCTCGCGATTCTCAACGTCAAATCACCGACCGCCTGCAGGCATATCAGTGGGTTCGAGTTTGGTGTAAGGAGACGCGTGCCGGGGCTGCCCAATCGGCACGTTCGATCAGCCTTATCGGATTTTACTTGGGGTTGGTGATGAGGATTGTCGAAAAGCGAGGGTGGTCTGTAATTATAGAGGCTTGCTGGGATCGAATGACTACAGGCTGGCCCGTTCGAGAAAATTTTTATGGGTGTCAGGGTGTTGGGTCAGTATCTTGATGGTTAATGATTGACTAATTTGCATTAGTTTTGATGGTCGAAGTAAAATCATAGGATTCTCACAAGACTGCTTTTTTAAGGTTTTATTGTTTACGTTAGTTTTCTACTGGTAGGTTCTACAACATATTCCAACTTTATGGAAACTGAAGACAGACACTCACAAAGGTTCTTTGTAGAACATTAATTTTAAAAAAACATCAATAAAAAATGACCTCGAATTTTTTTTTAAGTACACGATTTTTCTGATATTTCATAGGGTATGGGGAACACGACAAATTTTGTCCCGTGACGGTACCTTGAAGAAAGATAAATTTTTTTCAGGTTACCTTAGACCTTATTTCTTAATTTGAGAACCACTCATGTATTGTACATTTAATGTTTTCATGATAAATTTTAATGGTGGACATCATTGTATTGAAAAAAAAAAAAAGATGTCCTAAAACAATACTTAAGTTAGTTGTCACGCAGAAAGTGTATAGTTGGATAAAATTAAAGTGTCAAGTTATACTAAAAATGTCAATACGTAAAAATTGAAAACCTTCGTTAAGCTTGGAAAATTAATGGAAATTTTGAAAAATAAAAAAAAATGATTACTATTTCGATTGTAACTTTACAAGATAATTAATAGATAAAATTAAAATTAAAACTTAATTGTACAGTACATTTTTATATGAGGTGCAGTCCTAATGGGGTAGAAGGCAAAAAAAAAATAAGAATGAGAAAGTGGTTCGTTGCTAACTTTGATACGACGTTGACATTTAAAACTAGATTTTGACATTAAAAAATTGTAGATCATTAAAAGGTCAACTCATAACATCATTAGTGAATGTACGGTTGTAGCCTGGTTGTTGAGTTTGTGTTGAAGCTACACTTTAGCTCTGACGATAAATTTATCAGGTATAGGGAATTTCAGCCATTTTTCCGTATGAGTAAGGCACTTTTTACATTTCATTTGGGTCACAAATTTGATCATAGAAAAGTTGGATGCTGTCAAACGAGTTTTTGGTCTTTTTTAAACGTTTTTTACAATTTACAGTGATAGTAGGGCGCAAACATTTTATTGTATAAACTTAATCTTTTTTTCTTGTGAGCTAACAACGATTTCTACGTAAAAATCTTTGTTTGGTTTCATCAATGTACGAACGGTAATTAAAGTACCAATAGTGCTATCTTATAATAGAATGGCCAACTATTCAGCCCTATAACTGTGGACACTGGGATAACATGTTACTACATTAGCATTTTTATTATTTACTGCATTTGCATCTATAGTTTTTGTTCCTAGCATTGTTAAAAATACACATATTCTCCATTCGGTTCGTCGAAATTATGTTACAAAAGACCATAAAATACTTGTTTATGATATAAAAAAATTAGAACGAAATTAAACTGTACAAAATGCTACGAGTTTTGACTTTTTTTTATTACTTTATCTATTTATATATTTTTTTTTCATAACATTGTAAACATATCAAGTAAAGTGGCAACAGAATAAAAACTTAAAATTAAATAACAATCGCATGTTTATCGCATGAGAAACACGCATTATATACGATGCAGTACACAATGTTATACCACTTGTAAAAAAAAGGAAAATTTTCGCAACACGGCAAACAAGTAAAGTAAAAAAAATGGTAGAGAGTTTACGACGCAGCACTTGCACGGGGCGAAAGCGCGCGAGCGAGGGATGTTAATGACGCGTACGAGTGAAGAGACGTGTAATTATACGCGGATTTCCGTGGCAAGAGTACAAGCAGCCCGCGGCGCGCGCGTTTCGTATTTACGAGCGTTATATATTAATTGCTTGGATAAATGGCCCGTGGGGATGTGCACCTAAAGATCCTGAGCTGTATCTGCTGGCGCCGGCCGTCCGTGCGGGCGATCAAAAAGAGATACGAGAGCCGAACGGACGGCTTGCCTTTGATTTCGTGCTTTGCATTTATTTATACTCCCTTTATCGGCTCGGATGATTATTTTTCGGCCTCAGTGTGGTGCACCTGAACTTAGTTTATTGCTTCTGCAGATATTTACTTTTGTTCCTCTAATTGCTAAAGCTCCGTGCAATGAAGTACTTATTATCTTTGTTTACTTTTTTTTTTTTTTTTTTTTTTTTTGTACCTCGAGATGCTGGCAGTATCAATTATGATTATAATATTTACAATTAATGGAAAAAAGTATTGGACATTCTCAGCTTTCTATTTTCTTCTCATTTGCAGCAGTGCGCTACAACAGCCAGCGATATGTATTTTTCGAATTTAATTACGCACCTCCTTTTATTGCAACTCGTGGTGTGAGCTTACTCATATTTCATAACAGTTACTCCTTGGCTAATATGATAATATAACTGTTGTAACGTGTGTGCATTATATCTGTGTGAGCTTGGAAAGCGTATTTACGATACATTCAATTTTTTTCCTTTTAAATCTTACTTTCAAGTTACGACGGTTGGTTATCTTGGTAGATAAATAATTTGTGTGAATACTTAGTTTAATATTTGCGCAATCGTAACCAGTAACAAGAATCCTTACAGTCAATTTATGGATGAAAATGAGTCTCGATGCACGCAAGCAAGTTTTTCAATCTTTAAATTCGAAGTACGATTATTGAGGTTTTGATTTCTCTGGCCCCTTTTTGTTTAATTTTAATTACAAAAGTCAAAAAATCATGAAATTAAAATATTCAAACATTCTCTGTTAAGATAAAAATTATCTAGTTGAGTGTGAATAAGTATATGTTTGATTACGTATGTATACGGTTGTATCTCAAGATTCCATCGGCCAGTTACCATTCAATATGGTTGATTTCGTTTATAGATTCTCAGTAATGCTGAAAAATGAAACTTGGGTTTCATTAATTTTTATGAGAGTAATGTATCCCTTGTAGATATAATATTGTAAGGAGAATCAATCATACGAGTCAATATGTCCGATTAATTATAATGCGCAACGTTCCGCTGGCCGTTTGCTACATTTCTCAGTTCCTGGAATAATTTATTAAACACCATCTAAATGCACATGAAAGATTTCAAATTTGTCTCGATTATGATAAAGTTTCGAAGGAAGCTTTGATATTCTTTCAAAGAAAAGTACGCCGAGCAATGTTAATATCGTGCCATATTTACCCTAAACTCAAAGTTACTCTGTCGACCAAAATAGTAATATTTTTAATGTTGAGCAAACGACCAAATTCAGAAATTCGATCACTATTGTTAAAAATTTAAGACGTTTTTTCATAGACCTTTTTATGTTTATCCAGTCAGATAGAAACTTTTCATTTTGTTTCATCAATCAATATACGAACCCTCACAATCGAGAAAATTGATCTTATATTCTATATTAGTTTGATACTTTTACTTAACTATTTTCATTGCTTACTTGAAATTTACTAATTTTCTCACCATATAGATAAATGTATTCATGCAATACTTTTAACTATTTTTTAACGCGTTAAATCGATCAAATTATTTCATATTAAATCGAAAAGTTGTCGTGGTAAACTTATTTAAAAAAAAAAAAAATAGAAATCTTACTAAAATCAGTGAAAATTACACACTCATACTCACACGAGCATATTCCCATAATTGAAATAAAAGTATTCTGATGCATTAACCCATTTATGTTTCTCTGTTTACATCGAACCATTTTTAAAGTGTTTCTAAGAAACCCTCATTTTTTACCGACAAAAATATTTTTTTACGAAAAACCAAAAAATAGAGGTCCATGTTGTTTTTATAGAATGTAAACAAATCATAACAGATAACTATTAAAATTTTTGCCTCATCTCTTTCGTGACAGATTCACAGGCCCTGCTGATGATGTAGCTGCCAAAAGGTCCGTACATTTATCTTTAGTTCGTCTTAGCTCCACTAAATTATTGTTTCAGAAGGACATGAAATAGGCTAACACAAACTTCTTCATTCACCACCCAGCTTAACATACGAACAAAATTTAGTCGTTCATATAGTTTCATTGATATCTTGACCGAGTAGGTTTCGGCAGTACTATACATTGAGCAAAAAAATTATTTTATTTTTTCGACAGAAAGTTCTCACATAAATTATGTTTCAAATCTATAAAAGGAAGTTTACTTGAAGATAAATGAGAAAGTAAGTTGTATTTTTTGTACTGTAACAAGTGGCTACCAAATGTTCTACTCAAGATGTAACGTCAATACTCCATTAAAAAAAATTTGTATGTGAGATAAGTTATTGGTGACTAATAAAATATTGAAAAGTTTTACAAATAAATGTATTCTTATTTGTGAAAGAAGTATTGAAAATATACTTAATTATAAAATATATTGAAGTTAGTTTTAAATTCAATGAAATTGTGTAACCGGTATTTCCGGACTCGATTGTAATAGTTCTATGAAAATTATACTTGAAGATGTCTATCAACTATTTTAAATTAATTGTTCTGATTAAAATGCAGAACCAGTGCAGGTTTTGAAGGCTTCATTAATAATTCTCTCTAAATCAACATCATGTCCCTTCAAATTTAAGTCAATTTTTTTTTTTCAAGTAATCTTCATTAACAACTACAATAATTAACTTATAATAAGGAAAAAGTGCGTAAAAAAGAAAGAATTTTTACGTTATCCATAGAACGTAGGAGCACAGGAAAATACAGAAAAAGGAAGACATCAAAATGTACATAATGATATTAAGGGAACTTGTGTATATTGCACAGCAAAACATTGCATTATTGTTAGAGGATGCATGGAGAGCAGAGACTACATGTGAAAGTTTTACATATGCATCGTATTTAATAATTCTTTAAAAAAAAGTCAAGCGTAAGATTAGTGCATATCAGAGATTCAATTTAAACATATGTATTGCTTTTTTACAACTAAACATACACAATATTTAATAAGTTCATGTCGAGAATCTAAACTACACTTGGAACAACTTCTACATCTCAAAAAAATAATAAACATTACGTCGCTTTAAATTAAAATCTCATTAAAAAACCCCCTACAGCAAAAACAAGCCAGGCAGGATGTATACGGATGCAATGTAATTAATTCTTGAGCCCTAAGATTTGGACAGTCGACGCTATGAGGGCAGGGACGAAACAAGAAAAAGTGAGTATACCAGAGGGAGAAAAAAAAATTGAAGTGGGCACGTATCATCGCATCCCCTTCTGGTGCGCCCACACTTTTTTCACGCACGTTACATGACATATAGGTGCGTACCTACAGCTCGGAGTCGATCGAGAAAAGAGACGCGCGCGCGCCAGAGAGAGAAGGTGGACCACCGCAGAGAGAAATTATAAACATCAGCAAAAGGGAGAAAAAAAACGACCGACTGCCCACCCGCACACGGTTCTTTTTTTTCCTTCCGGTCTCTGACATGCAAACTTTACTTTGGGCATTTCGGAGGAAATAAGATAAGTGCTCGAGAAACGAGTGCGTTAAGAATGGATCTGTCTGGCGTGCGCATCCAAAGTGCCACATGATAGGTGGGGGAAAATGAAGAAAAAAAAAAAAAAAAAGTGAGGGTTGGAAAAAGCAATGGATCGGATGGAGGGCTCCTTTGCGTGTACACATGAGTGTATGAATTTACGAGGCAGAGAGAGGGGGGGGGTAGATAGTGAGTTTTGTGCTGTCAGAACTCTCCAGCCGAGTTCTCTCTCACCAAGGGGCTATCATTAATTATAGCTTTGATGCGCAGCCGCTTGATTTCACTGTTGGTTCTTCGCCCTTTCACTCCTTTTTTTTTTTTTTTTTTTTTTCTTCATTTACTGTTTATTCACTGCCAACGCTACCGTCTATTTTTTACATAATGAGACGATGTTCTTTAATTCAGAGTCTTATTTCCAGATAGTTATTCCGGTATTTTCTAGTAAATAATAGGATATGGCGGAAGATCATTTTGAAGTACATAGCGAAAGATGGCCCAAAGTGAGTGTGTTAACCCTTAAGGCCCAGAAAATTTTGTGTTTGTATGATGATGATCAATTCTTTTTTTTCTCGAAAGAAGGTACACAGAACTAAAAAATGAACAAGTAATATTGTAACATTGTCTGTTAATTTCTGATTGATTATCAAAAATAAAGGATCAGTTCAGAAAACCGCTTGATTTTTTTATGAAAATTTTTTGAGGGTTGTAACAAGTTACGTTATGGTTTAAGAAATAAACCTATGAAAATTTTTTTTATAATTCTGTAATCTCTGTAATTTTTGTAAACACACATAAACTTACTGAAATAGGGTTGGTGTACAAAAACAAATTGTAGTATGAATAGATGATGCCACGGATACCAAAGAACGCGATTCGGTATTAGTATTTATCCAGTACATGACATGTACTACGTTTAAATTAGTATCTATCAATGTAGTAATCAATATCATACGATTAAAATCAGTGCTGTAGTCACCAACGGCAATTCTTCATGTATTTGGTGCCAATGGTGAGGTGCAAATTTCAAACTATCGTATTTTACAAGAAACTTGGATGGAATTGGGCTTATTTATGAAAAATGTCTATAAAGATCCATACATCAAAACAACCAAATATCAAGTAGAATTAAAGTAAAACATAAGTTTATAATTTAGTCATAAAGAAAAACTACCTACGCGTAGTGATAAATTATTTTAGGAACCAACAAAAAAATGCCATTTTTATTAAAAAAAATTAACTTGTAACTTTATGATCTACCACAGCAAACTTGGTGATTTACACTTGGTGTGGGACCTACAAACAATAATAGCATCGTTCCGACTATCTAATAAAACTTCCGCGAATATAATAATTCAAATCAACTAGCCCCATTTCTCCTCTCTTTCGCTCGCTTTCTCTCTCTCCATTCATCATTACCTCAACGAAATATATTTCAGTCCTCTGCACTAGCACCAGAAGCGCAAAAAATAGTACTTCACGTTCAGAAAAACGATCACAACGAGGACCCCCTCTCTTTATCCCTTTTTTTGACAATTTCGTTGACACTCCGCATAACGCGTGTATGATATAAGAAGCCGGCAGCACGTTTTAATTAACCAAAAGCAAAGGACAAGAAATCGAGCGGCTCGAGTTCGAGGTACTCTGAGAAGCCTCAGGCCTTTTGCTTGGAAAAGAGACACGCGCCTCCACCTCGTGTGTTGGCTTGTATTGGTATAGCTAATGCAACGCGAATGTGATTTTAGACGGTAGAGTAAGACCTCTACCGCCCCTGACGAGAGGGATTAGTCGCCCGGCTGTGAGTTATGTGAGTTTGCCGGCTGCTCTCACTTTAAGAGAATCGCTTTTTTCATCTAAAAATGAACATTAGAGTCTGATTTTGTTTTTTTATGTTTTAATTTAAAAAAAAACTGCAAAGAGATGAAAAAAATGGGTTACTTCTTGAAACCTCATATTAATTCTGTTTAGTAACTTCTTTCGTAAATTTTATGGGCACGGTGTTTAATTCAATTCAAAAACTCATTTTTATTTCAAATTATTACAATAATGTAAAAATAACTTTCTTTGCCAAAACATCAATTATTTGTTGATCTTCAGTCAGCTTACTCTTTGGCTGGAATTCTTGGTCGTTGATCAGAAATATATGACATTATTGTGAAAATCCGTTTGGTAAATATTTTGACGGCTAGTCTAAATTTATCACTTTGTAAAATCATTTGTTACAATATTTTTTTTCGTTACATAAGTAAAAAAGTTGATGTCTCAGATTTATAATAGATTTTAATTAGACTGTTTTTTAATTGACAAATTTTTCATTATACAATTATTGCTGCTGCAATAACTATAAAACAAGTATGAATAAAAACATGATTGCAATTATTTCCTTACAAAATGAGTATGTGAATCAAAAACAATGCTAACATGTCATTTTCTTGTGAAAATCATGATAAAAAGTTTCCTGGGTGAAAACTATGAGAACATATACATGTATATTCAGTTATATATATGTTAAATCTTGAATATTATAAACGTTTATTAAAAGTTTTTAAGTTTTTTAATTTTTTGTTTTCATTTATTTTTTCTTTTAATTTGTTGTTTGGCAAAGTTTTCGTAGAGTGTGGAATATCAGTTCCATTATTCACCCAACGCTAACTTACATCATACAAAATTACATTTTTTAAAAATCTTTAGCATTTGTTACAGATGTAGTATGTTAAAACTTATTAAAAAAAAAAAAAAAAAAATGTTGCGTAAGTATTTTTCAGGTAATGTCTTGGTAATTTAATGGCTGTATCAAAATATTGTAAATAATTCCATTGGAGTATAAAAGATTCTGCAAGTATCAGATATTTTTTACGTTTCTTAACTATTCACACCATTGTTACCAAACTACACTTTTCATGTATTGTGTATTGAATAAGAATCCTGCAAAAATACTTTTTTTTATCAGTAAAATTAAAAAAAAACTAATCTTAATCGTGAGTATTGTTTGTACTGGTTATTCACTGGTCAATTAGAAGAAAAGTCACATTGCTTTTCAGGGACATAAGGATTGTTTTAAATAAATAAAGGCTATGTTTTAAAATTTTCGTTAATTTTATTTTAATGTTTTTAGGGCGAACTTACAATGACCTCAATCAGTATCCAGTGTTTCCATGGGTACTAACAAATTACGAAACAAAAGAGCTCGATTTGAGCTTGCCCAGCAACTATCGTGATCTGTCAAAGGTGAGATGGCTGTACAAATAAGATTCTTTGCTGTTTTTTGTTCGCATGTTTGCGAGAACCTTAATCAATTCACACAACTATGAATTATGTAATACCTATCATTATTTTCCTTCCTGTGCATTACAGCCAATTGGAGCCATAAACCCAAGCAGAAGAGCTTACTTCGAAGAACGATTCCAAAGCTGGGAGCACGATAGCATTCCACCGTTTCATTATGGAACACACTATTCCACAGCAGCTTTCGTTCTCAATTGGCTCATACGAGTGGTATGTATTTGACCCTAATGTCATTTTTATAATGTTAATGGTGTAGTCCGATTTGCTCCGTGCACAAACTACTAAAATTAGAACTTTGAAACCCAATTTTTGCCGTTTGTGCACGGAGTGAATACAAAATTTACATTTTGCGAGTTTGCATCCAACAATTATCATTTTTACAACTTGACTTATTGGTTGAAAAAAAAATTAGTTTTGTTTAGTATCATCTACGAGCTACGCTATCTTAATAAAAGGACAGCTACTTATTTTTCGCAGCTTGCACTAAAACCTCTTTCTATGATTGAGAAAAAATAAATAAACATGTACATGGCACACGACATACGTCAAAAAGATATGAGCGTGACGTGCGACCTGAGAACAGCTTAAAATATATGAATGTGCTACAAACTCGTTTGGAGTGTACCGACTTCTATGCTACTACACTAATTTGGGGGCGTGATTGGGGAGGAGATGAGCCTTCTTTTCTCTCCCCTTTTTTCTATTTTTCGAGCTGATCGCGCGGGCGCTGTGTGCTTGCCTCCATTTTTTTTGTCTTCATACCGACGCATCTTTACTGGAACTGTGACGCACCGCTGTTTCTTAAATTCTTCTTTTTGTCCAGCAATATAAGCTCGTACGGAAGTTTGCTCGTGCGTTTGGCACATGTGTGGTATATACGTGCACGTAATGGGTCTGAGTGAAGTGCAGACACAAGTGGGAAAGCAGGTCTGCATGACGGTCTCATTCATTTCGAGGGTGTGGACGATTTTTCATTTTTAATTGCCTTTTCTGCCTCATTTATTCGACTAAACGATGTTGAAATCTGTTAAAAATGGCTACTTTCGACACCTACTCTTTTTTACAATGGATTTTTTCAAACAAATAAAAGTTTTTCAAAACAATTCGGTTTCTTTTTCAATGATTGTTAAAAAAAAAAAAAAAAAAAAAAAATATACCTTTCGGACATTGATTGAATCTATCTACTTAATTTTTGTTAACATAAATTGTTTAGAAATAAATTGTAGATATATACAAAGTACTTCTGAATCAAGTAACGAGTCAGGTTAAGAAAAAAAAAACATTTGTAATTTTTAGTAATTCAGTTATAAAAAAAAAAACATCGTGCAAATAAGTATTGTCACAACTATGAAACATTAGTGCAAAAAAAATTGACTGTCTGGTTCTACCTCACAGTTATAAAAGGGCATGAGCTCGTCGTTGGCTCAGTTGGTTAGCGTGCTAGCCATTGATATAACGCAGCTCGAGGGGTCGTGGGTTCAATTCAATTTGGGGCACACAGATTTTTTCTGATGGTCTTTCCCGGGATCCAGTTCACGACAAGTGAAAAACCCACAATACCTCAACCCGATGTTATTTCAAAATGTAATTCTAATTGCAATATTACTATAGTTATAAAACCCTTTAAAGACTTAATAAATCTTTCAAATGAATACACTACGCAAGTAGGTATTTATTAAAAAAATAAAAAAATAAGTAAAAGGGCATTAAACGCCCACAGAAAAAAATTTAGACGTAGGCGAACATTATTTGTTTTTTAATCCCATGAGAGATATTAGAACGTAATTAACTCCAAACAGCATTTAATAACATAAACTCAAACCCTCAAATTCTTGTCCACCTCCTACCTATATCTACGTGCACGTACACAACCATCTCTGCTCGACTTTCCTGCAAGTCCGTTCTCCACCCTTTTATCTGCTTTTATACCCGATTCACTCTTTCATAGTTCAATTATTTCACATGAGCTTTTCTCTTTTTCTTTTGTACTACGCAGTTAATTCGGTAAATATGTTTTCAATTCAAATAGTTATTTATCTTGCTAATCAAAAAAGTCATGATGTTTTTTAATCTGCACCCACTTTTGCGATGATGAAAAATAAATCGCAAGAAGAAAGTTTTGAAAAAGTTGGAATCACCGAAAAAAAAAAATCATCGTTTGGATAATGTATATTTATTGTATAAGAACACAAAATAATTATGGATTTAAAAAACCTTGGCTGAAAGAGAATATTTAATTATTGGTTTCAATGGCTCTTAATAAAAGATATTTGAATATATGAGCCAAAAATTTTGTAGTCTCTTTATGGTTTAAAATAATGAAAATTATTTGGTCCATAAGTTACTTACGATCACTAAACGTTTATAACAAAGCGTATTATACTGAAAATTTTTAATTTTTATTATTTTGTCAATGTAACAATAGGTTCTATGATTTTAACGATTATAACCAGGAATCAGCATAATTTTTTTCGCCAAAAATATCAAAAATATAGGTCATCGAACACTATTAAAATGTATGCGTTGAAACGTTAAAAGATAACACAGGACCACAAAAAAAATAAGTGGAAGGGTCCCTTTCAGCAACAATGCATTTTTTATGTATTTTGAGGCGCTGACTTCATTCTCATTGTCTAAAGTACTCTATCACATCACAATTTTTTACAGTTGTTAACATGGGGCCTACTTTAATTACTGAAATAAAAGCATTGCCGCTTATGGACACGTTTTTCGTTAATAAAAAAGAATTGTGATGTGATAGAGCAATTTAGACGATGGGAATAAAGTCAGCGCCTCAAAATACATAAGAAATGCATTGTTGCTCAAAGGGACCCTTCCGCTTATTTTTTTTTTTTTTTTTGTGGTCCTGTGATAATCTACCAGTCTGTGATGATGAAAACATATAAAAAAGAGAGCATCGTTTGTTGTTGAAGTATTCCATGCTATTAAATTTATGGCTGAAAATCCTATATTTTTTGAATTTTGTACAATCAGCTTAGGGAAGAATTCAAATACAGCACATGCCTTAATCTCTTCGTACTTTCTTTGTGATATCATTGATAATACAAGAGATTCGAGCTCACTCATTAATCTGAAATTTCAGGCCTGCTGTTTCAAAATGACTATTGTACATTCAGATCATTCGAAAAAACGTTTTAAAAATATTCTCCACTCGTACTTCACAACTACATGAAAAAAATAAACTGACCGTACAATATCAGATTCATCTCTTTTACTCTTATCAATAAGCTAGAGTCGCTAACATCAGTATCTTACGATAAAAAATCGATTCTCAAATCATCGGGTACAACTGCTTTGAATTGTCGCCAAGACAGTTGACTGACTGATGATGAAAGCAGGTTTTCTCTTACTTGTAAGTGTAAGCAAGCCAGCCAAGAGTAGACTGACAAAACGTACACACACGCCAGCTGTAAAGTGTTGCTTAAGTGGTCGTTTAAAGATCCAAGCCACCGCGTCGCCTCGCTTGAAACTCGCACGCGTCGAGAGAGTAATTTTTTCAGGGGCGTGAGTGTTTGGCGTGGGGCATTTCTGGGATATTTACGCCGCTCCCTCGGACAGTAAGGCACTTCGATAACTTAGCTTTGATTGATTTTACAACGTGCGTGCTTAAGTAAACACACCCACGCTCATGGCTGCACGCCCGTTAACTTATAACGGTGTGAGGTCCATTTGCTGGGATTTATTTTTAGTACTGCAAAGAATTCGAAAAGTAAAACAGATTTGGTGCCTTGTGCATAAAAGTAATGCCACGGAAAAAAGGAAACTGAAGAGAGGAGTACTTGTATTGAGAGGGAGGACCCATTGTTGGAATGAATTGTTTTACATTAAAGTTACAGATATCGAGGGTTATTTTTAAATAAAGCTGAAACTAGCATAGACAGATCCAGCAGCACGACCGTCGCAATACCAAACAAAAAAAAAAATGAAAAAACGACTGAAATAGATATACTATACGTAATTAGATACGTAATAAAACTTTAAAATTAATTTTTTAATACTACTAAACAGCAAAATGTTATTAAAAAAAATTATTGATTGATAAAATACCGATTTCCAAGATTCTGACCGAAAAAAATCAATTTCTTGGCTTTCAAACAATAGTCTTGCTTAGGTATAAGAGTTTTTATTTGCAAACTCATACATAAACAGGTGAGATGTGATTATCAAAGGGTACTTGGCGATATTTTTTAGTATCGGTAAGGTCAAGCGTCAAAAAGTTAGTGATTTCCGCGATTATACTTCTACAAAATATCCCTTGGTACCCTTTGAAAATCACATCTTACCTGTTGATGTACAAAAGATTATCGTTTAAAAGCCGAGAGATTGTTTTTTTTTATTCAGAATCTCGGAAATCGGTATTTTATCAATCATTAGTTTTTATTATTAACATTTTGTCATTTAGTAGTGTCAGAAGGTTTATTTTGAAGTCTTATGGCGTACTTAATTATGCAGTATATATTTTTCGGTCGTTTTCACATCTTCTGTTTTGGATGGTATTGTGACAGTCGTGCTGCTGGATTTTTCTGCTAGATTAAACATCATATTTTTTAAAACTAACGACATTAGCAAAAATTCTGTCAAAAGTAAGGAATTGAAGATGTACTATGTCGTGTGAGGTGCATGTGAAATGAAATAAATCTGTATTCTTTTTTTTGTACATCTTTTGTAGTTATGGAAATTACCTACTGAAGATTTATTGTTAAAAAAAAAATCTTTTTTTTCGTTCCCTTTCATCTGATGCTTTTCAATAAACTGGCTTCTGTAAATAAACTATTGGGTAAAGAGCAACCACCACTGCATACTGAGCATTGGTCCCAACCCTAATCTTTCTCCATTTTGCGATTCTTCCTTCTGTTTCTTCATACTTCTTAATTGGTCCATAATGGACCCAAGGCGATGCAAAGTAGACTTATCTGGGCGGCCGGCCCGACCCTGTGGGAACGAAAAATCTTCATGAGGAAAAAACTCTCACCAGGATCAGCTACAGGGCTTAGAGACAAATAACAGATTTTAAATAATATTGAAAAAGTTTTTGAGCTTACCCAGCTGAGATTTGTAATGATTTATTTCACTGTCGTATATCTCATAGAATTGCAAACTCACTAAAGTGTGTGTCCAAACCCACTCAGCTACAACTTTTCTTTACCTACGTCCCTTCATTAGTTTAAATACATTAATGACATTATTTACGATTTTATCATTTTTTGTTACAGGAACCCATGACAACCATGTTCTTAGCTCTGCAAGGTGGTAAATTTGATCATCCAAACAGACTGTTTTCATCCATCGCATTATCATGGAAAAACTGCCAGCGAGACACCTCAGACGTCAAGGTAGAGCGCATTTCATACATCTGCATCTTAAAATGTTATACACGAAATTGCATTAAGTTGCAGTTATGTCCAACATGTAAAAATAATCTCAAGATGATAAAATATTTTCAAAAACTGCAATTTCTTACTACTCCTTCTAAGGGGTCAACAAAAAATTTTATCACACATTTGCAGTCAGAGAGGAGCTTTTGTACAATGCTTAAAAAAGGCAGTTCCTAAGCTATAACATATTCACATATTTTCTATTGCATTACCGAAAGGACTTTTTTTCTCGGTTTTGGGGGAAGGGGAGTAAAAGTGATATATTTTCCGTCCTATGGCAGCTAATAGCAAATTATTTGATTGTTTTTCATTACCTTTAGGGTATTTCGTTGAAAAATCTTTCAGGTCATAAAAATGTAAATAGGTACATACTGACGAACGTACGGCATTTCAAAGATTAAGGTGTTAAGGGCTTATGACACTACAAAAATAATTGATCCAAAGTTAAACTCTCTTCTATCGTCGTCTGCTTTTGATGACGAGTAAAAAATAGATCCAGTTATCTCCTCAGCATGAGGTGATGAAGGTAACTGCATTCATATGAGGATTGTCATTTCCATACATGATGTAATACTTTGCTCTGGTGGAATATGTAGCAGTTGAGCCTTACATATTAAAGCTTGATCTTTGTGAATAAATCGAACGATTTGTCGGTTTCCTGTTCTTAACGATCTCTCTTTCCTGACAGGAATTGATACCGGAGTTCTTCTTCCTGCCAGAGATGTTTGTCAACACGAATCGATATCGGCTCGGAAAGCAAGATGATGGCAGTTGCGTTGGTGATGTTGAGCTCCCACCTTGGGCTTCCTCTCCCGAGGAGTTTATCCGAATCAATCGAATGGTACGTACTATTGTTACTCGTTGCAAAACTGTACGTTGCGACACAAAATGAAATTATTGTTTTTTTTTTTAGGCTTTGGAATCCGAGTTTGTCTCCTGCCAATTGCATCAGTGGATAGACCTCATATTTGGCTACAAACAGAAAGGTACGGGCGCTGGTAACTTTTTCACGTAAATCCTTTAGGATACTGATTTTCAATAATTTATCGTATCGCTTTATCTTTACTTTGTTTAAGCTTAAATGTATATTTGTACATTTTTATCATAATTTTTTAAATACCCAATGATATTCAGATAAACAAGTATAAAAGAAAATATGGTACGAAAAAAAAAAAAAAAAAAAAAAAAAAAAAAAAAAAATGTTGCGTAAGTATTTTTCNAAAGAGGGTCACGCGATAAGTGATACGCGAGATTATTTCTCGAAAGGGCAAAAAAAAAAAAAAAAAAAAAAAAAAAAAATGAAACATCAAGCACAAATCTGCACTAACATCAAAACGAATTAGCCACTATGTGATCCAATCTCCGAAAGTGTCATTCAATCAGCGACTTTGTTCGAAAAACGACACGAGTGAAAGGAGGGCGTAGGGGAGGGTGAAACGTTTACGAGTGATTCCACGCGTATCGAGAAAAAAAAAGCACAAAAGAATGCGTCAAAAACTCCCGAGGCTCACAAGGGATGTTAATTGCGAAAGGCGCTTCTGTATCCGTTCCAAGTCTTCTTCGAAGCAGAGAAATCCAGCTTTTGCCATCGTCATCGTATGGAATGAATTAGTTCTTACCAATTAGGCCACGTGCTCGCGTGACACGAAATTTTAGTTCTTAGGTACACGAGTACCTACCGCTGATCTTTTTTCTTCTTCTTCTTCGTGCCTTGTCTATATATATACGTGCATGGCAGCTTTCCTGATCTCCCATATACCTTTTCTCTTGGGGGCTATAGCATATTAAAGACGAATGGTGTGGGGGTGCTTGCTCATGGTACATTCGTGCGGTGATGCGTCCCAAGAGTTGGGGTGCAATGTCGCGCCGGAAATAGAGCCACTTATGCATACGGGGACTCAGCGGATGAAGCTCGGCTCTTTCTCTCTCTCTCTCTCTTTTAGCTGGCGCTTAGAGAGCCAGTATCGACCAAGTTCCTGTGTGTGTTTTTTGTCATCGTATGTTCTTCTTGTTTTCTGGTTGCTTCTCCTCTTTCGGGGCGACGTTTTTTTTCGTTTCTAACGCTTTTTCTCGTTTTCACGCGTGTCGTGTGTCTCTCGGAAGACCACGAGGGAGAAGAGCTACTCTTTTAATGGAGGAAGGTTGAAAAAACGGAGCGAAGATTAATTACCTGGTAATTAATGCCTTCGGAGTACGCGCTCTTGTAAGACCTGTGGGATTTCGTTAAGAAGGTGAACTATGATAATCGTAAAAAAAAACGTTTGTCTATTAATACGAATTTTTTTTCCCTGATATTGTTGGGCTTATTACTTTTTTTTTTTACGGAAATCAAAGTAAATTTAGTACAACTCCCTGAATTAGTATTTTAATAACACTCGGTGTTTCTGAACAGAAGTCCCGGCTGTGGAGTCTTGAATTTCCTGTGCAACTATGTTTATTTTGGTCACTGATACAGCTTATCCAAATTTTTTTTTTTTTTTTTTCATGACAGCAAGAAAATTGTTATGATATCTCAAGAAAATAGTCAAAGTAACGTGTACAAAATAAATCTCAGTAATTATCCACACTCGTTGTTACCAATAATAAAACCCATCCTTCTACATGAGTAAATATACAGGCCTTTTAATAAAGATAGTGAACATGTCTCTCTGAGGCCAGTTCACTTTAATATGAAAAAAAAGGTACAGGCCAAACGGTATAGTTAATCCATCATCCATGCGTAAATAACCCAAACACTGAGCATGAAATTTTATTAAAACTACTGGATACCTTAAACAATGAAAATAATGGAAAACTTGAATATCATTCTCTTTCTATTTATTAGAAAAAAAATGAAGGTACTATTGTTAATGTTTTTAGGTCCCGAAGCAGTGCGAGCGACAAACGTGTTTTACTACCTCACGTACGAGGGTAGCGTTGACCTGGAGTCGATTACCGATCTCATGATGAAGGAGGCCATTGAAAATCAGATAAGAAATTTCGGTCAGACACCCTCACAGCTTCTCATGGAACCCCACCCACCTAGAAGTTCTGCGATGCATTTGGTAAGTGTTAACAGTTTCAAAGTATAATATGCATGTCTTTGGACTAGAGCTCCTGCTAGATTTAGGAAAGCATCAATTTTGTCTTGTCTTTAAAATACGATAATATCGAGGCAAGAGGGTCCACACAAGTAAATAAATCTATTTTCAAAAGGTTATATGGCCAAGATTTCCAAGGTATCTTGTTTTTCTCTCAAGTAATAATACATTTATTTCTTATACTGGCGAAAATAAAACACCGTTTAGCTTCCTTTCATGGTAAGATTCTTGTTCTGTGTCTCAAAAAGGATAGTTACTATACTATAAAATGCTCTTTAAAACGTAATTCAGTGTGTATACTGCCGCGTACAACCTAATAAAACAAAACTACTCAAAATATTTATTTGCTGGGCTCTCCAGTCGTTTGTTATTTGTTCTTTTTCTTGTTTACTCATGTCAACTTGTTAAGCTTTGTTATGAGATTTACATACTATTATTTTTTTTTTTATTTCAAAAACTATTATTGTACAGACATCTTTATTTTATTTTTCCACCCTCGGATGGTTTTGGGAGGCTAGTACTTCCTCGGGCAAAAAAGCAGTTTTCCGATACTCGTTCGAAAAGACTCCTTTACGAACCTCGTTACGGACCTCGCTTTCGGCTCGGGCCGCAAACCTCTCAGTTCGCAAACAAAGACTTTTCAAACTCGTAGGAAAACTACTATTCCGCCCTCGGGTGGTTCTGGGAGGCTGGTACTTCCTCGGGCAAAAAAGCAGTTTTCCGATACTCGTTCGAAAAGTCTCCTTCACGAACCTCGTTACGGACCTCGCCTTCGGCTCGGGCCGCAAATGTCTTGGTTCGCAAACAGAGACTTTTCAGACTCGTAGGAAAACTACCATTTCGCAATAGTGTGCGGAAAATAGGTGTTTTCCGCATTGATATTAGTGTGGAAAATAGATTTTCCCACATAGTGTGCGGAAAAGGTGTGTGGCGAAGGTTTTTCCACACAGTATGCGGAAAAGGTGTGCGACAATAGTAGTTTTCCTACGAGTTTGAAAAGTCTCTGTTTGCGAACCGAGAGGTTTGCGGCCCGAGCCGAAGGCGAGGTCCGTAACGAGGTTCGTAAAGGAGACTTTTCGAACGAGTATCGGAAAACTGCTTTTTCGCCCGAGGAAGTACCAGCATCCCAAAACTACCCGAGGGCGGAAAAGGAGACTTTTCGAACGAGTATCGGAAAACTGCTTTTTCGCCCGAGGAAGTACCAGCCTTCCAAAACCACCCGAGGGCGGAAAAAACCTTTTCAGCTAACTCGTGCTACGCACTCGTGTGCTCAACTGGCACTCGTTCCCGTCAACTCCGGCCACTCGTGCGAGTCAATCACGACTCGTGCGGGAAATCGTTTTTTCCGCACTTTTTACGTAAATAACTATTACTACATCAATTTGATGACTCCGTTCAAATATTAACATTTATTTCCGTATTAGTTTTCACACTTATTTTTACGTTGATAATTTTTTAGTCCAAACTTTTTCTCTATTCATTCAAATACATATTTCTTTTACACCCCCTGATTATGTTATAGTATTTGCCAAATTATGTGAATGTATCTTTTTATGACTTTTAAATATTTTGCGAGTCTTAACGTCTTTGTTCTTACACTTTAGATCTTATCTAATTACGATTAGTAATGCATCGTAATGTGTCGAAATTTTTCCTTATGTACTCAAGAGTCTTTATTCTTTGTTCTGATATTCTCATTGTTACCTTAGCTACTCCGTTCTTACAGTTAATTTGCAATGACTGAATTTTATGTTCGAAGCTCCAATATCATTAAAGGTTGTAAAAACATTGAATCTTCAACATTGAAGCACAACATTTAGGCAACGTCATGAAAATAAGAATAGATACATACGTAAGAAAAGGTGAAAACCTTCACTGAAACCCGAGTTCAAAATTTTTTCCTTGTAGGTACATGGCATTACGAGTTAAATGGGCCCTATCTCAAAGGTGTGCCTCGAAAATAATTTTTTTATTAAAACGGGGGACAAAAATGGGATATTTTTTATGGATTTTCTCGTATACATACATAGAATACAGAGTATATATCGATATTCTCACATACGTAGGTCATTATATGCAAACTGGCATATTTTAAGGGCCGAAATAGACAAACACTTAAAATGGGTTTTTAATTGTTAAAATATTTTTTTCGTATTTTCTATGATCATAATAAGCTAAAACTTTTTGAGCCCTGCTGGATCTGCAGAAGAAAAACTTGTACGACGACTGTCTTATTTTATTAAAAAAAAAAAAACGTTACGGGCTCTTATAAATTTGTTAAAAAATATACGTGTTGTACTGTACCAATGCAAATTAAAATTTACCCCTGCACTTATATCATATGAAAAACAGCTATATTTTAACGCACCACTTTCGAGTTGATAGTCTAACACATTGAAAAGTTACATGACATTTTTTAGCGTTACGGGCTCTTAGTTTTTATATTGGGGAGACAGAATTTACGAACTTTTGAAAGCTTGTAGCACTGGCTCATCGGGATGGAAAAATCGAAAAAAATTCCTGCAACATTCTGAACTTCCATAAAATACAATAGTTTCAGTTTGAACACATAAATTTAATCCCGTGTATTTGTGAGAGTATTTTCCGTTGGAATTTTAAATTTATCTGAGGTGGTTCTTTTATCGTTGTGTAGGAACTAGAAGTTACTTTTAAGTTATTTGAAAAATTTAACGTACAAAAAGTTAGATACGATTTCTGTGAACGACCACTAAAATATGTTAATTAAAAAAAGAAGAATTCATTCGTTCATAATTCGGTGTACACTGAGAGAAATGATTTTTGTGTAAGATATCGTTAGGACTTTTCAACTAAACACTCAATATTTTACTCAAAAAAACTGTTAAGGAATAATACTCTTTTTTCATTTAAATTTATAAAGGAGACTTAGATTTCTCGTAGAAAGCCAAAAGTATTAATAAAATCTACGTACGAACAAAACGATGATTTTGATTGTTTTATTTTTCAACCAAAGGATACTTATAAAAATTTCAGCTTGTTTTGCAGAAGCTCGACCTCTCGACGACAAGAACAAAAAAACTTAAAACTTGATGCCTTTGTGTATGTGCGCGTGAAAAATCTTTCTGACTCTGAAGACACAAGTTTATAATGATTCGCCCCAGAAAATAAAAGTGTGGGCGACTAAATTTTTGTCCTGCGGCTCTGTACTGCTACACACTATATGCAGGGTACTGCTAAAGTTGAATTTCTATAGATCTTTGTTGCAAAAAATATCGTTTACTCAACAACTAGCTTTGTCCGGCTAACAACGCACATACTCGTGTGAGAACAACTTTCTTTCGCCCCCGTGGCAAAGCATGATACATTTGTTCAGATTTAATTGGCTATCGACTGCGTGATTGCGCATTACTTGTAGTTTTAGATTCCCTCATTCAATTCTCTTTTTCTATAATCACGCCATAAACTGATTTACTCTTCCAGTCACCAATGATGTTCTCGAGCATTCCCGAAGACGTGTGCATGACTCTAAAGTTCCTGTCGAACTCCCCCATCTGCCACATATCCGCCAACACATATCCGCAGCTGCCTTTGCCCTCCGTTGTTACTGTTACAATAAATCAGCAGTTCGCGGTCAACCGATGGAACACCAACTACGCAGGTAATTTAAAATTACATTCAATCTCATGATTGAGAATCGACTGGACTATCCATCTGCAGTCTCTGCACGCGCTATGATTTTATCGATTGTTTCATTGTTCTCGTTTTCATAGCATCCGTGCAATCGCCAAGTTACGCCGATACTCCACAGGCTCAAGCGGCCAACCAACCTCTTTCCATGGACCCCATTTTATGTAAGAACATTACATCCAATTGCACGTTGTACGCGTTAACTCGTCTTTAAGGGGAAAACAATAAATAAATGAAAATCTTACGCCACGCACTTTCAGCTCAAACGTCGAACAGCTCGAACCCTGCGTTAAAACGCCACCTGGGGGACAACTTCAGTCAAAAGCTCAAAATCCGAAGCAACTGCTTCGTAACTACGGTCGACAGCCGGTTCCTCGTTGCCTGTGGCTTTTGGGACAACAGTTTTCGAGTTTTTTCCACCGAAACAGGCAAGCACCGGCGTCCACTGCATTTATATATTATCTACTGCATGAATCTCCTATTGAATACAACCGGTACATCATCTGACTCGCAATTTCAATTACAGCAAAAATCGTCCAGATCGTGTTCGGGCACTACGGCGTGGTGACGTGCCTATCCCGCAGCGAGTGCAACATCACCTCGGACTGCTACATAGCCTCCGGCAGTGCTGATTGCACGGTGCTGCTCTGGCACTGGAACGCCCGGACACAGATGATAGTCGGGGAGGGCGAGGTACCCGCGCCTCGCGCCACCCTTACCGGTCACGAGCAGCCGGTCACTGCCGTCGTCATCTCGGCGGAACTGGGTCTCGTCGTCTCGGGATCTTACTGTGAGTGTACGCCCGACAAAGTGCTCACGAATCAGTTTTACTAATTTTACTGACCGAATGTTAACCGAATTTTTAAAAGGTGGACCGGTTTTGGTGCACACGACGTTTGGCGATTTGCTGAGATCGCTGGAACCACCGGCTGGATTCTCGTCGCCGGAAAACATTGCCATGTCGAGAGAAGGCGTCATCGTAGCAAATTACGAGCGTGGACACATTGCTGCCTTCACGATCAATGGCAAACGCCTTCGCTTCGAGTCGCACAACGACAATTTACAAGTAAGTAACTATTGATTTCCCTCTGCAGAAATCTCATTTTCCTACATGAAGAATTGAAAAGAAAAAAATTTGACTCAATTTTACGTGATTTGTTTGAAGTGCTTACTCCTGAGTCGCGACGGGGAATATTTGATGACCGGAGGTGATAAAGGTATCGTCGAAGTTTGGAGAACGTTCAACCTGGCGTTGCTGTATGCATTCCCAGCTTGCGAAAGCAGCGTCCGGTCATTGGCACTTTCCCACGATCAACGGTAAGCATGAGAATCCTTTTTTCTCAACTGATTCAATACACGAATTGTCAATAACGAAGAAGAAGTGAAAGTGTTGAAACATCTGGATGTATTATTTATGTTGCTGATCGTGGAATTTGCGATAGTCGTGGAAATACTATTTTTATTAGACAAGGCTGGTCACTCTCCCACAGTAGTTCCTTTTTTTTTGCCACAATAATTACCCGTCACTCATCGCTGTTATGCGCTTACCGATTAAAGAGTAAACTCAAAACAGCATTAAAACAATGTTCTCTCCAAAAAAGATGGTGCTTTGGATACTTTTCCTAAGGAGCTTGTTATTACCTTATGTATGTTTACATTGATATTTGATAATTCAGATGAGATGGTTTTAATTCTTTGAAAATCAAGTCTTTAATTTGTGAGACAGTATTATTTTAATGTTCAACACCTATTGTCGTCGAACACATTTATTTCAGTTATGCACATTTGCAATAAATTTTAATGATTCCAGATTCCTGCTTGCTGGTCTTGCAAACGGTTCCATTGTCATTTTTCACATCGACTTCAACCGCTGGCACCACGAATTCCAACAGCGTTATTGAAATTTCTTGATGGATTTCATGGAACGAAGATACGTCAGAAAGCGTAGATGTTACCGTCACATTTTTGTACAGTAAGACAGACTATTCAAAAATCGTTCAAAAACTATAACATTCAGAATCATGCCGAGAATTTATCTTTTATGCTAATAGCTTAAACGACTTAATGGGCCATCGCATTAGCTATAGAAACCGATGCAATGTATCCGTGCTATAAAAGATTTTTAGTACGACTAACGCCAAATATGTGTTAAAAAAAAAAAAAAAAAAAAAAAAAACATCAAGCAAACTAAAACAAAAAAAAATTAATGAATAGTGAAAAAAAAAATATCTATCTCCGTCAAAGTAATGATTAATAACACAACGCTAGTCAATTATGGAGACTTAGACTTTTTTACTTATCGAAGAAGGCAAAACTAATTCATAACCGCGCCAATGACAAAAAAAAAAAACAAGAGACTTGCCGTTAAGTAGTTACGGCAAGTGAACCAAAACGATGAAAAATAATATTTATAAAAACGCCAAACGCTGTAAGTAACATTATTTTTATGCTTAAAGGCAAATAAACGGTTTGGCAAACGTGGATAGTTCAGCACGTCCCGTTGTAAATACGATACAGCATATATATATATATATATACCGATACTTGTACANTATATATATATAAATACTACAAATATTATATATTGTATATCTTCATGTTATATCGCATCGCAAGAAACGCCTTCGCTGTCCTTAGGGATGTATCGGTACTCATATTATACTTTTGCGCCGACGTAATATTACCGCTATGATTGCGAACTTTTTTGCTCGCTCCTAAAGTAGTTCGGTCAAAAAAGTAATAAAGATCGATATTTTATAATAAACGATAAGTAAACTAATCATGTTAAAAAAAAAAAAAAAAAGAGAAAAAAACAAAACAAACGGGAAAGGTGAAACATGGGCGAGAGCTGTTCTTCGGGCATCGGTGCCAATTTTTCATAAACTAACTGTAGTCACATAATCGGTAGAGCTTAGATTACCTTTAAGTGAATGCGAGACTTTGAAAGACGTGCAATTACATCATGGACATTTTATGAAACGATGAAAAATTCTCTACTCGTGACGTGATCATAGAGCATTGCACATTTTTTGAACGAGCAAAGACTAAAGCTACTCATATACATATATTTCTGTAGAGAAGCGGTAGATATGTTCAATGTATGATGAACATTTTGCATAACTACAAAAAAAAGTAGCTTGAAGGTGACTGATGTTTGCAGAGCAGTATCTCTCGTCAAACCAATACGTAGTTTTATAATTCATTGTAAAAAATACTTGAAGATTCGCCGTCGTTTATTGTGTACATTGGTAGTGGAAGTGAAGCAAAGTAATAATAAGCGTGGACGAGATGAAAAAAAAAAAAAAATCAGATAAAATTATGTAGAGACCGTCGTACGCTAATATTCATTTGAATTTAGAGGTGTGATTGAAACAAAAGGCACAAAGAAATGCTGTCGAGCAGTCCCTCTCTCATGCAGACTACACGTGCTACATTTAAAATTCGCGTCCTTCAAAGAGATCCTAATTTTATCAGTGCCGTCCAGCTTAACTTTATGAGGGTATTTCCTAATATTTTTGCATGCGAGTTCAAAGTTATGATGATGAAATCACGATAATCAAGTCGAAGAGGATATACAAATTTAAGGAAAGTCCAAACATACAAGCTTTTTCATCGCTCCTAGCTCTGTTTATGTAAGTGATTTGTCACGAGATGTAAGATTCGAATAATAAGTTAAGGCGATATTGGATGTGACATGATTGTTTAAAAGACAGGGAAGAGTAGGTTCAAAAAAATAACAAAACAGAAGATAGGATCGTGGGGATGAACGTGCGAGAAATACAATTCATTAGCCGCATTAACATATTGCTAAAGTGGATAAGCATCGTTACTGCATACCTTCAAATTTGTTTGTAAGGGCAGATGCATTTATTTCTTTTTTTACGATCTTAAAGTTTAAGAAAATTATAAATAATAGTGCAATAGTTGAACGTAGATGTAAACTGTAGAGTGATATTCATTTAGTGTCGATAACACTTTTAATCATACGTTATTATTACTGTTTTATTATTACTATTTTTTATCTGTATTCTCGTTCTCGTGAGTGATACAGTTTTTATTCATTTCTATACATTCCATTTTCTTATTGGGGACTTTTTGTGCTGAAGAGTGATTTTTGTTTCGAACATATAGACTTTTATTTAGTCCATAAGTGCAATAAAGCAAATTTATTTGATTTTAATAAAGAATTTACTGATCTAATTGGTTGTAACGGTTTATCGTCAGGCAAATTTTTTTTTTCATTTGTACAAGTATACAATGATGAAATAAATATGCAACTTTTTGCTTAAATAAACTTAAATGGTAATGAAAATAATAACGTCAATGACTGTTGGAATATTTATTATGCTACAGTTCCATGTAATAATATGTGAATTGGCATCAGTGCACTTAGTATTTTTCCGCTGTTAGCAGTGAAGCACGCCGAGGAAGCTTTCAATGGTTACCACGCGTTGCTAATAATGATGAGCGAATACAAATTAACGGAAAAAAGGGATACTTACACAATTGTACACAACGGTATGGACACAGTGATGATGTTCTTTAAGCGTCTTGTACCCTTTTTTTCTTATAATTTCAAAAATAAATGCATTTTTCAGTCTATTGGTTTTTTCAAGTCAGCGTATAGCGAAGTGATTAATTGTTATTGTTGATGTGTCGTAAAAAAGCATCCTTACAAGTATTCTTCGATTATATCTATATGTATTCACGATACCCGTAATAACAATGTCCTTTCGCGAAACTGCATCGAACATAAATTGCAAATTTACATTCCCCTTGCATTTTCGACGATTAGTAAAATTTTTATTCCGTATCGTATTGCGTGTGGAGAAAAAAGATAATCAATCAATTGTGAAAAAAGAAAAGAGTTAAAAAAAAAAAAAATCATAATTCTCTGAACTTAATGTGCACGTGGTGTTACAATGCATAAATATCACTGCGAAAAAAATTTTTTACCGATTTGTTAATAATATTGTTGGTGGATTCCCTCCATTTTGCTAAAACAAGTAATAAATTAAGTCTCTTGGAATATTACAAGACGATTGGGGACGAGTGCAGGGCTGAGGTCCATTTTTTCTGTCCAAACTTAAATAATAACGAATCTAGAGCGCGTTGAGTTTATGTCTAATATTATTTTACCTAAGTACAATATTATGGTTATTATTATCATTATTATTGTAAAAGGAATGTTAATTAAAAAACACGTGTAATAAGACACAAGTCTAGAAATTGTAGATGACGAGCGAATGAAATAATAATGATGATAATAAGTTGAATTAACAGTGGGCTAGAGAGAGAGAGCTTTTAATAACTATACAATTATGAAACAATGGGTTATGGATATAATTATTAATGTACTTAAAACACATATTATAAATATATAAATAATACGGAAAAAAAGGTAACGCTAAAATGTGAGCACAGATTTGTATATTTGAGCGATTCGAAGCATTAAATGTTTTAGTGTGGTATTATTTTACTTACCCGTCGTCATTATCCGTCTTATGAGCTGTCAAGAGCGTAATGTACGAGTCGTGTAAAGTTTTATCGAGTTTGTTGTTAAATATGCAGAAAAATGATTAATACTAATAATGTAATGAACGGTAAGCTTATACGTACGTATGATGAACCGAATGATCAAGATGCCCTGAACGTTTTATAAGTGTGGATGACGTACTGAAAGGGCATGGAAACTTAATTTTGAAAATTATCGCTTACGCGCATATATGTGTGGGTGCATACGTAGGATCAAAGATTTTTACCGTACATCAACTAGAAAAAGCTTATTATGTACCAGTAATTGTGTATTGTTAAGATTAACGTTATTTCGTTCCAATTACATTTTGTATAGACAATTTTCATTGTTTGAAATTTTACGTACTGAGAGCTGTTATTTATCAAACGCTTCTTTTTCGCTAGTAAGGACGTTTTTTAACGAATTCATTTTCTAAAACCATAACGTTAATGAAATTCTAATCAGCATCAAAATTGACGCATTTTGTAATAGTAAAGTAGAAAGTCCATCTTGACCCATTTACAAGATATAGTTTAAGGAATATACGTACTTAAGTCGTTGCTACTTAAACCTTATCAAGCTCTATTGCTTATTTTATACTTAGAATGACACTAATATTTCAGCTGCTAGCGACAAATATAATGGAATAATAAATTCAAAAGCAAACACACAAGTACGTTGGAATCCAGATTATAAAGTAGGATAATCTGTAAAAAAATTAGACAAATAAATGAAAAGTACATTTGATGTTGGAGATCGTATTTAAATATCATTACCCATCAATTGTTTATGATTTATTTTATTTTATAATGCTTGAATTATTTTTTTACCTTTAATTGTTCTTTTTGCTAACTGCGTGCTTAATTTGTACTTCAAAATTTGGTATACTAAAAGCATGAAGAAATATTACCTTACTTTCTGCGTAAGTTAGTATCAAGCTACAAGAAGTCGTTTATAAATGAAAATAAACTTCATTTGCATTCGTAATGGCAAAGTAAATTTTCAATTGTTTTCAATTACAATTTCTCCATTCTATATAAATATAACAAAAACGTTACTTAAAAACTTCTTTTATAGGATTAAAAAAAATTTTGTTTTCCACATCAGGGCACTTTAGTAAAGAATGTTTCAGATCTCGCGTGTATACCAGCGAGGCGAAACCGAGGGTTAAAAATGCAAAGTCTGAGCATTCATAACTTCCGCCCGTGGTGTGTACATAATTTTACCTCACCTAGACAGGAACTGATACGTGGCTGTCCACATAGAAGGCGGTTATAAATCAGTTTCTGAATGGGTGTAGTGTAAAGGGAGCTTCAAACATTCGTTTACATTAGAAATTATTTACCACAAATTTCTTAGAAGGATTCCCCGTATTTACACTTCATCCTCTAGAATTTTGGAAGAGCGACAAGGATTAATATTTAAGGTCTCAACTGTACCAGCCGAGTTCGCTAATGTTTTCTATAATATTTGACAACAGAATATTATTGGTAAGGATAAGTAATACAAAGAATGAACGCTAAAAGAATCTGACTATGGTAGATAGGTAGATTGGCCTTGTACATTTGGGAAAATTTAATTGACATGTACAAAAAATCCCTCTCTCTAATATTTAGTGCTCCTATTCACTCTGTCAGAGATATTTGTAAAGTGGTTGGCCCTCAGATCATGGCTACCCATCGCTCTTTGCACTGCATCTTCACCCAAACCTTTATGAAGCACACTTAATTCACATCCTTTGTCTTAAGAAAAACGCTACAGTTTTTTTCCCACAGGTAATGTTAATTTTCATTTAAATAGCAAATCAAAACGATTATTACATCATTTCTCGAAATCACACTCTTAAATTTACCTCAGACTCAACAAGCAAGTTGATCGAACCTACTTGCTGTGTGCAAGTTGTTGGAGGGGGTAAAATCAAGCGACAGCAGAGCTCATCATGGTGAGAGAAAGGTGTGGGTTTGCTGGACATTTGAGGACTCAATGCACTATTGATCATACATTATTGAGTTTTTCGGCCACTTTAAGTTGTCAGACATAGCAATAACCATGATGTAAAAATACAAGGTGTGGCGTTCCGAGGTCTCATTTTTATGCTGTTCTGTGCCTTCCATCACGACGCCGATTTGAGGGAGATGTGAGTACTACAGCGTCAAAGAGCCTATACAATGAAACGAAGTGGCCAAAGTTGAAACTAAAATCTATCCCCCGCATCCACCTCGAAGTGAGACACATATATATATATATAGATATACGTATGAATATACATGTACGTCAATTGATGAATGATTACCTATATTTAGTCAGTTTTTCCGTGTGAATATTCACGAATTGTATGTTTGGTCACTGAAAAAACTAGAATGAAAATATTGAAATAGTTTCACGAGTTTCTTGATGTTAATATGCTTTATATTTTAAAAGCTTTTGAAATTCGCAGACGGACATGGCAGCGCGATGGAAGCGTTCCTGATTGGTCAATCAAAATGGATGCGCAACGCTACACCTTATATTCTTACATCATGGCAATAACGATAACTACCATGAACGTAAGCTTCATTCACAGTTTTTTATTGAAGAAAAAATTAAAATTTATATTTCTACATTTGAGTAAGAGTTAATGAAACAAAGCCAATGAAGACTATATATATTTACGGTCACTAATAGTTAGTCCTGAAAATGGCAGAGCCAATCAGTGACTTTTAGACACTTCAGCCGCACTCTCTTTTATACCCTCTGTAGATATTAGGGCTCTTTTCGAAAATGACATTTCAGTCAGTTTCTACGTTAGTAAGGTAAATGTACCAATGCTTGGCCACTTTAGTAAGCCAATTTCTAAAGTATTCCAAACACATTGAAAAAAAGTAAAATTTTAAGTTATAATGGATATTATTTGATAGTTATGGCACTATTCTAAGCAGTACCAAGATGAAATCATTTTTTACAAACATGTGAAAAAAGTATTTTTTTTTATTTATTGAATTGGTCGTATATCTCAATTATTGGACACTATAGAAAGAACTTGTCATTTACATGAGTCATCTTGAAAGGCCCTAATAAACTATCAAAAGACGGTACTTACCTCTTCTCCCATTTTAATGAGAAAAATGATAGAAAATTCATGTTATGTGTATAATGTTTTTCCTACTGAGGATACACGAACCTTTCAAAAACTAAATCTATTAACAGTTGATGTCACAAGTAATATCCACGAATTTTTGCTAGAACGTGTATTTTGTACAACCAAAAAAAAGTTATTTTAAATTTTCACTAGAAACTGGGGGTAAATGACCCAATTACTGCGCACTGAAATTTTTGATTGCACTAAACGTAAATGTAAATTGAACCAGTTTTACTTAATCTATATTTGTAGCATCTTAAGCGATTAAAACGACAAACATTTTTCTGTTAAGTAACTTTTTTTTTTGTAAATAATTGTTTTAGTGCTGATATCACTTGCTGGTATTACTGCGCACGGTTATAAAATTAGCACCAGTCGCTGCGCCCCCAATTACTGCGCGGGTATCTCCCATAAGGTTTTCATGCTGAAGCCCTAGACCCAATTGCTGCGCACCAATCACTACGCACGACTACAAAGTTTTGTAGGTTAGATTCGTTTAGAGTCACTCAGTTAAACAATTATAAATGTCATGATGTAAAGTATGATTCTGGATTGAACGTTATTAATGTCCGNCCAGAATCATACTTTACATCATGACATTTATAATTGTTTAACTGAGTGACTCTAAACGAATCTAACCTACAAAACTTTGTAGTCGTGCGTAGTGATTGGTGCGCAGCAATTGGGTCTAGGGCTTCAGCATGAAAACCTTATGGGAGATACCCGCGCAGTAATTGGGGGCGCAGCGACTGGTGCTAATTTTATAACCGTGCGCAGTAATACCAGCAAGTGATATCAGCACTAAAACAATTATTTAAAAAAAAAAAAAGTTACTTAACAGAAAAATGTTTGTCGTTTTAATCGCACAAGATGCTGCAGATAAAGATTAAGTAAAACTGGTTCAATTTACATCGAAAAACATTGAGAAATGAGAAATTTAGAACAATCAAAAATTTCAGTGCGCAGTAATGGGATTATTTACCCCTAGTTGTTTTGCAAAAAAAAAAAAAAAAGATTAAAAGTGTTAAAAGTCGAAGTGGTAGGCTACAGAGGTACAAAGTCAATTTTCTGAGTGAACTAATTTTTAGAAGTTTTTTTGCCTATACATCATGAACAAGACATAGCATTAAGCACTAATTGCGTTTTTATTTTTGAGGTTGTACTGGCATGAGTTTTTTTTTGTAATTGTGGTGACACTACTTCTTAACTTCTTATGTTGGAGCATTGGAAGTAGTGCTAACTGTAGTGATCAAAATTCACGTTAGTGATACGAGGGGAGTTGACGGATGTAGACGACGGCAACGTTGCACCTTTATTAATGTGCGAACGCGTCTGCAACTGCAACACAACCTGCTATTGGTGTTGTTACATTTTACGTAATAATAATTTGTTTTAAAGTCTTCTTGTAATAATGTTGCATATTTTATTTGGAAAAAGATAAAATTTTTAATTTTTAATTAATCTTTATTACTTTAAGCCCAATCTTCGTACGTACTAATTCTAATGTACGTTCGAATTCAAACGTTCAAATTTATGCGCGAGTATGCGACGTTGACGACGTTTTCACATTTTTTGCGAGACTATTTCATTACATAATTCGTTTACTTTAAAATAAAATATTTAATAAACGGGTGACCAGATCATGCCTAAACTTTGGGTATATATTTTTCGTTGATTCATGTCGAACGTATTCATTTTTTAACATATTCTAATTAGTAGAAGTGTGCTTACTGTAAAGTTTAAGTAGTCGTATCACAGACTCTTCATAAGAGCCCATGTATTTTGATTCAACTTTACTTAATATCTTTGCTTCTGTCAACCAGATCGTGTTGAAATTCATATGGGTGTTGTAGAAACGTACTTAGATAATGTATGCAAAATTTTATTAATTTCTCATTACCCAGCTCTCATGCCGGTACAACCTTAAACTCCAAAAAAAAACTTCTAACAAAAGTAAAAAGTACGAATGTTTCCTATAGTTATACTTACTAATAATAATACACATATTCATCATCAATAAAGTTAACGGTCATTTAATGAAAAAAAAGAATCACAACAAAAATGTATCTATGAAATCGTCAGCTAACAAAATTATGCAATCAATAGGAAACTGATGTATTTTGTTCGTTACAATGTTATAATAGACAACTCAATAATAATTAACTTTTATATTAGATTACAAATACTCAACTTCTGATTGAAGTAAAAAATATGTTAATTTACAGAGTTTAAGTATTACAAAAAAAAACCTAAAGGATATCTATAAAATTTTCGGCTACCAAAGTAATGAAATCACTATAAAAAACTTACATGTTTTATTTGTTACAATTTTATCGTACCTAACTAATAATACAATTAACCATTTTATTACAAACACTCAATGATGCTTTTTTATTGTAGTAATAAATATGTAGGTTCCTAAAATTTAAATGAAAGGTACAAATATTGCAAACGTTAATCAACACATATTAAAAAATACACATATTTGAAAGAGCCAAATGAAGAAAAATCAACGTCAAAAAAAATATTTTTTCCAAAATAATAATTAGTGACTTTTCCAGTCCATGGTTATATTATTTCAAATAAAAAAGATTGATATTAGTAAAAAAGAATGAATTGAAATTTATCAAGCTCTGTTGGACCATCAAGTCAGTCTCTCTTTGTCAGACCCCCCATCAATACAGATTTAAATCTCCTTAATATTTGTATGGATATAACTGAAAAAGTCACTGATTGTTATTTTGGAAAAAAGTATAACATCATTTGTAGTCGATTTTTTCTTTATTTGGCTCTCTGAAATGTGCATTTTTTTATTTGTGTTGATAAAAAGAAAATTTGCTGTATTTGCACCTTACACTTAAACTTTAGGAATAATCTACATATTTGTTACCACAATCAAAAAAACATCATTTAGTGTTTGTGATAAAACGATTAATTGTATTATTAGTAACGTACAATAAGATTGTAATGAATGGAACATGTCGCTTAGACTCTGATTTATTCGCTATACGCCTATGTCAGGTGGCGCTATCGAGTGAGAGAAATTGGCCCTTGCTAAGATCGCCAGAAAACACGGAGCCTTATAGGAAAGTTTTCTAATAAATTAAAAAAAAGGTTACTAAGAGTGGATTGACCAAATGAATCCGTGATTTGATCGTGTACAATGTTATTGTACAGTAACAAATTTTTTTGGTGTTGTCATGTGTACTACAAGATTGGAAAAAATAAAGGTTGATAAGAAATAAAGATTGCAAAACGACCTATACACCAATTTATACGACTTTATACCTTACTGTTTTTTTACTGTAAATATTCAAAAATGTAGATAACTTAATTGCAAAATTTGCTAATGTTATCGATTAAAAATTGTGTATTTGCTATGGACTGCATTACTAAGTGTTAAAGTTTCAATCAATATTCCTACTTAAGGCCGAACAGCTTCTTGATCTTCCCCCTATTACGCTTAAAGATTTAATAATTGCACAAGCCTCAAATAATGGGATTTTTTATTTTGAACGTTAATATTACCTTGATATTACCGTGCATCCTTAAGCAAGGTGGCAAGCCTGGGCCGAAAGAAATATTCGACGCATTGTGCGTTTAATATAAACAACAGCAGTATTGGTATGGATATTGTATACACTATTAATAATCTTCAAATTATTTATAATTTCAAATTTTTTAGAACAGAAAAACAATGTTTACGACAAAATTTAAGTTGATTTTTGCTAGCCTTTTTAATAAATTTTACAATTGAAAGTGTACTATGAGGTACAATTAGGTGCTAATATTTAATTTTAGTTTAAGTAAAATTAAGTGAAAATCATTTCACTAGTTATGACTGTAAATTCATTAATTTTATTAATATAAATGTAACGTACGGAAGTATAGGTGATACTCTAGGCTCCCTTTCCCTGCATCTTGTAACAAGGGGCCTTACCGCCTTAGGGCCAAGAGAAGAAGAGAAGAACGAATAAGGAGATAGTCTTTTGGGGAAGTACACGACGAGCCTCGAAAGGGAACACACGCGCGACTTTTTCCTATGAATGCGATATCTTGGATAAAGGTGTTTAACGCAATACTTAAGTGTTGATCATTCACACGACACATCTTCTTACCAATCTCTTTCCTACGTAACAGATGGTGCTAAGTGTGTGGTACGATAAGAGTAGAAATTTTTTATTTCGCTTGTTAATCTTATTTCGTGAAAATAAAACTCCGCCAAGAAGCACACATGATGCAGTGCTGCGAGAATGGCTGAAGATTCGATCAATGACGACAGTATCGGTCATAGTCTACAAGCAGGGGTAACAACAGTCTAGAAGCTTTTAGTACCAGGGTATCGATTACAAATATGATATTAGCGAGCAGACAAACGGCAGCCCTGAAGAGAAATGGTCTCTATAACATTTTATTCCTACTGTGGCGCAGATCGACGCGCACGTGAGTACATAATTATGTAATACAATAAATTTTATCCCTTACTCCCAAAGCAAGATAGGAGAGGCACTTCGTAGGTGAATTTAAGGTTATGGGAGTTATATATATATATATATATGTGTGTGTGTGTGTGTGTGTGTATATAAATTATTTCGTCTGCTCCTCCATTTATAATTTCCTTTTTGTTCAAAACCCGAAACAACAATTACGCGAGATGATAGACTTAAATACATATTGCCAGAAGAAAAAATTTACGTGATAAAAGATTTCAAGAGCCAGGAAAAAAATAAGTGAGTCATAACGCAAGAATTTAATGAGTCAGTCGAAAACAGCAAGTAAGACCTGAGGGAAAAGAGAACTGCGTTTTAGCAAACAGGATAAGGGTCATAAATCGGAGCAAGCATCGAAAGCCGGTAAACTTTCTCTACCCTATGTTCTCTCTTAGCTGCCACAGCTAGTGAAAGACACCAAATACTTATCAGGACCCGGGCACAGAACATATAGCGCAGCGAACGCCAATAAGAGGGACCCTAAGCGTTATCTTTTCCGATACATTAAACCCACGTGTTCACGCTTTATTACACTGACTTAGGGCGAGCTGAATTTTTCAAATAGGGCCCAAGTGTGTTGTGTGAGTAAACGGATACGTTAGAGAAAACCCAAACTATAGATACAGCAAACATGCCTCTCTCCGGGTGCACTAACTATAACGTTGCGAATAACAGGGACGAAATAAATGATGACAAGGCTAAGACACGCGATTTTCTTAACAGAGGATAGCAATTAGATGCAAGACAGCAAAGGCTAGAATTTGAAATAGAACCATAGAAAAGTGTTAGATACTTGTCTATAGCCGATAAAACTAAGGCAAACGTAATAAAAAAACATTAAAAAAAAAAAAATTTTTTATTAAGTAAAGTATTTATTAATGTAATTTACAACTAAACCAAATGAATTATTATATATTAAATAAAAAATTTACATAAAAAATAAGTTACGAACTACACCACAAGATGCAGAAATCAAATTTTCTAAATTGGGACAGTTCGTAGCAGAATAAGTAAGGGCCTTGACTAGTATGTGAAAGGTCTGGGATGCATATCTTTTTGGAAATAGTTTTTTTTTTTTTTTTTTAAAGAAAAAGAAAAAAAATTAATGAAATTCAAAATGTGTCGTGATATGATGTGGCGTTATGTGTTGTGGAGTAAATCGGAAGTACGTCAAGAAAGGTGGGGAGGAGGAGAATCAAGCAAAATCCACTACCGTCACACTTTTTCTTAAGGTCAAAACCTGAAATCGTTGATTTACCCTTACGCATAACGCGCCTATAGTAATATAATTTCAAAAAACAATTGCAAACACAGAGCAGAGTATCTATCTAATGCTGTTTTAGATTTTTTATGACTCCCGCATAGTAAAACATGATTCAAATGTAAAATTATGCTTCCTTCTTTGAAAGGCTTAACTCTATCATCAACATATTTAATTAACTCGAGTATTTTTATCATAGGACACGATGTTTTGATAAAAATTTACAATAGTATAATACTAACTAATTTAATAACTAATACTACTCAACTGGAACGCGAACAGCATCACACACGAATACAAGAGTATAATACTAACCTACTAACTTTGTAAGACAGTTTATACTTGTCGCTCTGCATCACGTGATCTTAGTATAACTTTGAGATCAGAATCAGTGCCATCTAACGGAGCTCGTATTTCCAGTCTTCCAGATAGCAGTGTGGGTGCTGAATACAGAATACCCAATAATAGACCAGGAACTAAGGCTCGAGGGTATTAGAAAGTCTAAATCAGACGTCACTCTCACAAAAATGAAGAAACCTCAGAATGCGTAAATAGTGCCATGTAGTCAATTTTATCAATTATCAACACATAGAATGTAAAAAATTGTACGAGTCAATGCCATTTATAGTAAGATTAAAATCTATCTTCTACTTGAAAATTGACTATGGATCCATTTTCTTACAGGTCGAGTTTCGAGTAGAAAATGAATTCTAAACTGCCACAAATAAAAATAAATGTCGCACTCCAGTGAAAAACTTTTAATTTTCTATCCACTCGTCAAAATTGATAGTTTATGTGATCGACTACATGGCTCTACTTTAATTACCTCATAACTCTTCACCAGAATATAATGCAACAAAAATATTTCAAATCTCTATGAATCAGAAAGTCTCTCAATTTTGGACAATTATGTCAGCTAGTTTAGATTTTCGACGACCCTTGAGCCACAACTTATATTTTAACCAATAACCCAATGCCCATTTACCAACCAGGGATACAAATACCTATTTACTGACTAGGTACTAAATAAATGCAGGACTTTCAATAATCTAGAGCATGTGTTACGTCGAAGACGGCGTAATAGTAAATTTTGTATTTAGGCCTAAGCTTTCGCTCAATAGCCTGGGGATACGACAGCAAGGGTTGAGGACGAGGCACTAGGGTAGGAACAGGAAAGATGATTAAAGAAGGGTTAGCTAGTTACTTGGCCATCGGTATTCGTACCCACGGCACGTAACTTAGCGTTGCTTGATTTTTTTTTTAATGGAGGCTAGTTGTTTGGCCATCGGCTTTTGCACCAACCGGCACACAACTTAGCGTTGCTTGATTTTTTAAATTAATTTTTTTTTAATTAAAAATTTTTTCACCACCTGCTTGGCCATTAGTATCCGGATTGAACGGCACGCAAAAGTGGGTTTTACGAAGAGAAAAAAAAATTATTACGGGATATATAAGAATTAAGTTTAAAAAGTATTGTTACTTACTTTTATGAAAAAGAAAAAAAGGAGGGAATATAAGTGGTTCTCGAGGCAAGATCCGGGTGGCCGGATATAATTTAAATCAAAATTGTAGACCAGATTCTCCAGGTCACGAATAGACTTCGACCGGATTCTCCAGGTCGTGTATTCCAGTCTGGCTACTACTCTCGGTGGTTTACCAAGCTGGCCTGACCATTGAATGCATTGACCGGGTTCTCCAGGTCGTATGCCCTTAGTCTGGCTACTACTCTAGGTATACACCCAAGCTGGCCTGACCATTGAACGAATTTTTTTGAGACTGAGCTACTCGTGCAGGAGGCCATGGGCTTATATAGCCGAAGATCTTGCCTCCTGATCACTGCCACTATGGCCAGAGACGACGAGACGCACATAGGTTCTTAGAATTAGTCTGCATCATCTCATGGCAGGGAGAGGGAAAGATTTCCTATATGCTTTCCGTCTTCCTTTACATATGTTGTTTTGGTTTTGGGGTGACGCTTACTTGCTGAAGAATATAGTATAGTAACGATACTGGTCCCAGTGCTTGCTTATTGGGATTAGGTCGTATTATAGTTCGCGTTATTTTTCGGCTTGGCGTCTCTGGATATGTAAGTGTTAGAGAAAGAAGGTGGTAGGAGTATGGCATGCTGTTGTCAAGTCGCGTTGCATGAACGCTGGCCGATGTGTAGATCAACATCCCGGCTCAAGTGTCGGCTTATTTACGAATAGTTAAGACACAGAAGAGGGAAAGGATAGAAAATTGTTAAATTTCATCAGGCGATGTCAACGCATAAGGAGGGAGGGAGATGTAGACTAGTTATTCTTGTCTTACTCGGTTTCTCTTTATATGTGTGTCACGAAGCCTTAGCTTCGGTACTTGGTGTATGTGTGCGTGTATGTCATTTAGCTTGCTACGAAAACGCGGTTTTACGAGGAGGATAAGGAGAGGAGGAGGGAAAAAAAAGGTACGTCGAGCGCAGCCTCGATGTAACATATGGAAGGGAAGATAATGTTACAGATTGCATTTTTGGAAATATTTAATCTCACACAAATCGTCAACGGCTCAGCGAGTTAATGCTAGCCTGATTGGAAGTTGGAAATTGGCGACAGCTTGGCCAGTGGTGGGTTTACGACACGAAATTCTATTTTATACATGACATGACAGTCTCGCTCGAGCGCTCGTACTAAACGCACGCTTTCTGTGCGCACCCGTGACGTATCGCTCTTACTCAGACTTGAGTTCTCTCTAAACGACCCTTTTCAGAGCTACCTCTTTCTCTTTCCGTAAACGTGACTTCGTCGCGCCACGCGACTGTGTTTCCGCTAAATTCTACACCCGCGTACACGCCACCCTCAGGAGTGGCCCAATTGGCTAGCCCTTCACTAGAGCACAGCCAAAAAATGAGCACTGTGGATAATCCACAATTTCAAGTCAGTGTGACTAACTCTTTTGACGCGCTGTTGGAAGAAACAGACTCCTCATCTTCCGAGATGTCCGCGCTAAATGGTGCAAGTGACAGTGCTAGTGCAAGTGACAATAGTGCACAGTTCCCCGCAGTGTCTGACATGACAGTCAGCTGGCCATTGGACCAGCGATCCCTCGAACTGAAGAGCCGAGACCTCCGGGTCAACCGACGCAACTCTCAGCGGGAACGCAGCCCGCTCTCCTGGGACACAGCTGTGCCCCCTGAAATCACCAATGAACTCGACAAACAAAAACAGAGGATCGAGTACTTGGAGAAAATAGCGAGTCAGTACTCAGTTCAGCTGGAAAATTTCATCCAGCTAAAAAATTCTTATAAGCCTTCAACGAGGAGAAAGATTCGACCATCGCAGCACTCCTTGCAAAATCTCCTCACACAGCTAAAATCCCGCTCATAAAAGGCCCGAGCCTTATAAATCAGTCCCCAGGAAATAGTGACCCTCTGAATCTCAAAAACTCTTCCACTGAGGACGTTGAGCGAACGTTGTTGCTACCAAAAACGGTAAACACCCCAGCAAACTCCCCAAGTGTAAAGCCACCCCAGAAAAAATGGCGCACGTGCGATCTCGATGCGGAAAAATCCGCAGCCAACTTCTCCGACATGGAGGTTGAAACATCCCCAACGCAAGTGTCTCCATTCAGCTCTTCCCTGACAGGAAAAAACGCTTTCGGTGGTCATCTTGAGTACTAAACTCAACATGACGCGGAGGCAGTCAGCAGCGTGCCCAAAAAAAAGGCACCCCCACCGATCACATTCTTGGATCAAAAATTATGGCCCAAGATTAATAAAGCCTTCATCGCGGAGAATATCCCTGTTCACCGCGTCATTACGACCTCCGAAGGTACACGCGTGTACCCCGACAATGTCGACGGCTTTCGACGTATCGTCCACGACCTTGACGAGAAAAAAGTCAAATTCACCACCCATCAGCTTCACGAGGACCGTAAAATGATAGTCGTCATCCGTAGAGTCAACATTGGCTACACTGACGCAGAAATCCTGAAGATAATCTAGGAAAAAGTACCATCCGCCCGTCGTGTCTATCACATGACCAAAGGTGATCGAACCAGGTCATTAGTCACTGTGTACCTTGATGCGTCAGATGTCAGATCCCACGACATCTACAACATCAGGTCTCTCAGGGGCACTTCTGTCAGAGTAGAACAGAAGCGCAAGTCAAACGACATTTCCCAGTGCCGTCGCTGCCAAAAATTCAATCACACGGCGGCCTACTGTTGTGCGGCCTTTGTTTGTGGTTTTCGCTGCTTAAACCACGCCACCGCAACCTGTCCAAAAAAGGACAAGGACCAAGTCACCCCTCGCTATGCAAACTGCAATGGCGAGTACCACGCCTTCTACCGGGGTTGTCAAAAAATCCCCCAAAAAGGAGCTCATGCCCCCAAGAAAAGTACTGCCCCTCCTCCCCCCTTTTGGTAGAGCCACCCTTCGGACAACAGCCCAAGGTTCGAACATCATTCACCCGGGGATGTCATACGCAAATGTGGCATCCTCTCAACAACACCGAACAGGAGCCCCTCCCCCGACTCCTCTGCTCGACACACCCCTGACCACCGAGACAATCCTCCATTCAATAATGATCCTGCTGACTCGCCTCAACCACAGAGTGTCTGGTCTCAAAGGCAACAGAACAGCAGCGCTCTAGACAGAGACTGTATGCTACTCAACTGAAACGCGAACAGCATCACACACAAAACGACTGAACTCACACACATACTCCAGACAAAAGACATCGACATTGCATGCATCACAGAAACACACCTAGACAACACAAAAATACTCTACATACCAAATTACACGGTACATAGACGTGACAGACGCAAAAAATTCCATGGCACAGTAGCTATCCTTGTACCTAAGGGCATCTGCCACCGAGTCATAAGTACGGACGCTGCCAACTGCGAAGCAGTCGGCGTTGAAGAACACACCACCTCATCTGCCTCCATCAGAATCATCTCCCTCTCTTCTCCTCCAACGGATGATCCAAACTCCAATGCATAATCCCGCTGTTTTACTCTAACATCTCTACGATAGTTGATGGTGACTTAAATGCTAAGCACAAATCGTGGGGATGCAAACACGAAAATTTTAAGGGTCGTTCCCTCCTCAAACACTTGCGCAACCTCAACATCAACATTGAGATTCAGAGTGAACCGTCTCACTACCCCAGCTTACCAGACCAAGACCCAGACATCTTAGACATATTCCTGACGAATAACTTGACCATATCTACGGAACCACGAATATCGTCAGACCTCCCTTGCAACCATAATCCAGTCAACCTAGAGATCCCTAGATCCCTTCTCACCATACCTGTTACCACCAGCTGCATAGACTGGGTCCACCTTGCGTATAACCTCGAATCCTCACCATTCAAATGTTGCCCCATTAGGTCCCAAATGGAACTCGACATAGCAATAGACGAATTCACTGACGAACTCAACAGATGCACACAAAAAGCCACCTCAACAACCACAGCTCCCCAACATACACTTAAACTCCCCCGCGACCTCCTACGTCTCATCAAGGATAAGAAAAGAGTCCAGAAACTCTGGCAAAAAAGGAGAATCCCCGAACTTAAAGTTCACCTTAACTCCCTTGAAGGGGAAGTCAAATCCCAAGTCTTCGAATTCCGAAACAAGGAATTTAACAAATTCATAGCCGAGGCAGAGTCCCACCCAAGAAATACTTGGAAGGTCGTTAAAAAACTTTGTAACAAACGGCCTCCCCCCCCCCTTTCACAAGAGAACAAACTCTACTCGCTAGATTCGAACAAAGCAGAGAGCTTTGCAGATTCGCTGCATAATCAACGCTCCCTCAACCTTAGTGCTAAAGAACTAGGGCAGGTACACGCGAGGATCACCCACACGGTGCAGCAACAGGTCCTTGACAATCCAGATTTTGAACACTGCACACCCTTCGAAATCAAAGGCATCATCCGATCCCTAAAAACTCGAAAAGCCCCTGGCAGTGACGGTCTCTCCAATAGCGTCCTGAAAATCCTCCCTCAAAAATTCATCACGGTGATTTGCAACATCACCAACGCCGTGATGCGCCTTCGTTATTTCCCAATTGCGTGGAAGGTGGCTACGGTCATCTGCCTCCCGAAGCCGGAAAACCCCTCAGAAATCCCGCAGGCTACAGACCCATTAGCCTACTCTCATCGCCCAGTAAAATCATTGAAAGCGTCATTCTCAACTGCCTAAACAAGCACACCACAGAAAATAACATCCTTCCAGACGTGCAGTACGGTTTTAGAGCCAGACATTCGGCCGTACACCAGCTTCTATGAGTTACCGAAGACCTCTCTGATAGCCCCATCCACAAAAACTTCACCACGATAGCTTTCCTAGATGTACAGCAGGCCTTCAACAGAGTTTGGCACGAAGGCATTCTGTATAAGCTTATTCAGTTAGGTTTTCCGCACTACCTCATCGGAACCGTCAAATCTTCTCGGACAGATTTATCCGCGTTAAAGTAGGCGACTCCCTCTCCAACCCCCGTCCAACAACCTCTGGAGTCCCGCAAGGCTCCAAACTTTCACCCACCCTTTTCAACATTTTTTGCCACGACCTGCCCCAGCGCGAAAATATCAACACGTACGTATATGCAGACGACGTCGCGGTCAGCTGCACGTCAAAACAACACTCTTGGTGCACCACCTTTCTAAACGAGCACATCGTCACTCTCCATAACTGGTATAGTCTTTGAAAACTGGTCGTAAACGAGGCCAAGACTATAGCCATGCTCGTCTCTTGAAAAAATCCAAGGAATAAACTGCAGAAGATAAAGGTCAACGGAGTAGAAATCGACTGGAGCTACTCCGCCAAGTACCTCGGCGTAACGCTAGACCGCCGACTCACGTACGTTCGGCACATCAACAAGACCCGTGGCAAGGCATATGGAGCCTTCGTGCAGCAAAAGCCTGTCTTCAACAACAAAGCAGTCTCCCAGAAGACCAAGCTGCGCACCTTCAACGCCATAATCAAGATTATCAGCACCTACGCGATACCAACGTGGGGTGCTGCAAAGGGAAACCGACTCCAGGGCCCTTTCATGAAGATACTGAGGTCAGTCGTGGGTATTCCGTGGTACATCAAGAATACCCAGATCATCAAGGAGTTTAACATCGTCCCTTCAATACCAGCAGCCCCCGTCCTTGCGTCTAAAATCCGCGCCTCCATTACGGACCACCCAAACCCCACCATCGCCGCACTCGCGGACTTCCAACCCGGTCGCTTCGACCTTATAAGACGTCCCTGCGCTCTAGCACAGAACCCTGAGGACCCTTAATATACTTTAGGTCCTCAATCCCCCCTGCTTCTATCGGATGCATCATCTCCATCTCCATGATCTCGACGTAACGAACGCGACTTCAATTTGTACGCTCCCTTCAGGAGCACCCTTCTATCCGCCGTATCCTCTACGGCCTCAACCCTATACAAAACTTACTCTAAGCACAAGTACGCTTTCAAATATACAATACCCAGTGGACTCACACATCTACACACACCCATACAATAACACAAAATCTAAGCTTCTCTAACTCTATTCCGGCGCAAGCCAAGATTCGAGCTTCGCCCAGATCCGTAAGTGCCCCCTCCTCTCATCTCTTCGAGAGCGAGTTGACCTCCGAAATTCTCCGTTATTTTCCTTCTTCTTTATTCTCTTATGCCCTTTTGTCTTCTAGGAGAGTGGTCCTCACGGACCTGTCCCATGCGGGGAGGTTAGTTTTTAGTCGGTATTTTATGTCGTGAATGTGTCGTAAATGTTGTAAATGTCGTAATAAAATAAGGCCTTACTTTTACCCGCGAAAATTGAAAGCGATTCAAAAATAAAAGTATGTCAATTCAATCTTGATACGAAACAGATAGAAGTTGATTAATTTTTTCAATAAGTAAACTATTAAATGAGTTTATATTATATTTTTCAACTATACTATCTTGTTTTAAGTATATCCATCTATGAGACTATAAGATGTACGTGATGTAGAAATGGGCTGATCGATCGACTAAAAAACGCATTCCTACCATATCGTACATGCTTCGAACTTAAAAGCTGTAGTCAAAATCTAAGAAATTAATTATTTATACAGTATTTTACTGAATTAGCTTTAATAGAATATTTCTTCATTCAATATGGATGGTAAGAGTGACTTAAATCTAACCTGTATATACCTACAATCAATTTGGTCCAAAGAATTGAATTTTTTTGTGGTGCATTTTTTTAGGTAGATTGGATTCAGAGATGATTGACCGACTATTAGGATATTTCTTTTTTGGTTGTAATATACCTTTCGTCATCATAGAAGCTGAATATTTCAGGAGATTCGTCCATGCTTTGAATCCTAACTATGCTATTTCAACAAGAATAACTGTTGCAAATAAAATATCGAATAACTGTTTCCAAGAATTGCAAGAATCAATGATTCAAACAAAAACAAAAGATGCTGTTTTACTGATTGATGGATAGAAAAATAAAGCAGCCAATCCAAAAAATGTAGTTGCCATGATAAAATTCGATGGTTTACAAAACAAAAAATGTATGTACTTGAATTCATGGAATTTTAGCACTCTAAGAGAAACTTGCCATGCTTTACAAGATGTTGTGAATGAGTGTATTGGAACTTTCCGAAAAAAATATAATTTAAACATTTATGCTGCAATTTCAGACAATACCAGCAACATGATTAGAATGGGTCAATTGGTTAATGTTTGGCACACCACATGCAGTAGTCATAGTGCAAATTTATTGTGTAAGTCTTTAGTCAGTCATGAATTTTCCAGTACAGTAAATAATCTTTTGGAAGAATTCAAAAATCCAGTATTAGAGGCTCAACTTATAGAGAGAGGTGGTAATCGATGGTTTTAATTGGAGATACTCGTTGGTGTTCTCATCGTGATGCTTTCTGACGGTGTTTGAGAAATATTCATTTGATGAGGGAAATAGCACGACAACAAGAGATTCGTATGTTACCTGATCCAAGCACTAATCTGTAATTTGATCCTAATTTTGAAATACAGTTACAAGATCATATATTAATTCTTGATCCAATTTGTCAACTGATAAATCAAAGTCAAAAAGCTAATTATTCGATTGCTGAGTCGAATGAGTTATGGCTGAAATTGGAAATCCCAACTGACAATCCTAACTATGATCGCATTATTAGAGTTAAAAAAACTAAAGATATTTAGTTTAAACATTTTCGGCCTGGCAGCAAACTTTTTACACTCTCAATACAAAGGTTTACGATTCCAAGACAACGCAGATTTTATAGGTATGATTGATAGTAGATAAGCTATGGCGATTCCGGCCCACTCCGCGGCGAGCGGCCCCTCTTTTCGGGTGGAGTGGTCCCTGCTGCAGCCAATGGGCGAGCAGGAGCTGTGGCTTCCTCGCATTCCTTGTGCGTGCGCTGCTTGAGGTTGCGTGCGCCAGCTGCAGTGCTGCTTGAGTTTGCGCGCGCTGTTTGAGTTTATGCGCAATGTGCATTAGCGCCTGTAGCACCGCGTGCGCCAGCTGGTGACGTGCAACGCAGTTTGAGTTGGCGCGCGATGCAATGTGCGTAAGTCGTCTGCAGAACTGATTTGCGCGCGGTGTTTGAATGTGCGAATCCGTGTGCAGCTTGTGCACGTGGTAGTTATATGCATACAAAACTTTTTTTGTGTTGGCAAGCGCGTTGCATGATAATGTAGGATGTGGAGTGGTAGGAAAATAATTGTTAAACACTTTTTGTTTTATTTTTAAAATCAGTTTATATTAAATGAAAAATGTACATGATTTACAAAACGATTTTGTTAAACATGTTGTTCTTAAAATACAATACAATGCATTCTTACAGCTCTATATTATTATTATCATCATCATCATCAACATCAACCCATTCCATATTAAAGTAAAATTTTTTCATTCGCTTCACATTATGAAGAGCACACATGGATTTGTAGGCTCCGTTGTGATGTGTTCAAGTAGTAACCAATCTTGGGAGTTCGAACGGTGGATAGTCTGTCAAATCAGTGACCTTAAAGCCAAATCTTTCAAGCCACTTTTTTTTTAAATCTCCAATGACATGTATCTTTGCAGCTTTTTCATGATTCTCCCGTAAAATATTTCCTATCTCTGTATACTCAATTTTTCCCGAGTTCCAGGTTACTCCATGATAGCAAAGTTCAAGGTATCAATTTTCATTTTTCTACTTTTGAGGTAATTTTCGCCAGCTGAAGGGTGCTTTGAAAAGAAATACTTGGGCTTCTGCATCGTTAGTATTGAGTGGGAGGATAGCCAATTCTTTCAGCACATAATCATTACCCGGTTTCTTGAAACCTTGCATGTCCACAAAATACTCCATCTTTCGCAATTATAGTATTAAATTTTATTGCTTTTTTATTTTTTCGTAACCTTGATTTTTAGGACAAGATCCTTTGTTGGTTGAATATTTATCGACGAAGTTTTTCAGCCCAGATTTCTTATTTCTATCATCATCATCCTTAGTTGAGATTTTTTGATACTTAACATTAGTTGAAAAATTACTCATACACGGTTTATGTGACATATTTATTAAAGTAAAGCTTATTAAACATACTAATTTTCAAACAAATTTACAGTCTTTATCTTTCGATTTTTCCAAAGACTTTGTTCCATCAACTTTCATGTCTTCCTTCTTGTATCTTCTCATAAATTTCTCCCACTCTTCTTGTCGTCGTTTGTTTTCTGTTTCTTCTTTACTTCAGCTGTTGCTCCAATCTTTATCCATTGTGTTTGAAAATAAACTGATGCTAGCAAAGCCCTGAATCAACTTTATATCTACACAAGTTTCTTGACATCCCCACTCATTGGACTGTATTGAACTATACGGTCGTGCATAATTAAGCAATAAGCTGACTGACGTATTAGCAGGAAAATTTGTATGCGACTCAAATTCTATCTTCACATCTACTGGAGCATTTTACAATGACTCGTTTTGTTTCGAACAATCGAGAACGATTAAAGGTATTCGATTGAGAAAGTGCTATTTTCCCAGTGAAGGTGTACAATCTTTGCCATAGTATGAATTTTGAAAATTAGCATACATATGATATAGCAATCCATACTGATTACGCAATTTATCAAGATTCAGATCACCATAAGGATAATATTATGAATTTAAGTAGAGTCTCACATTTCTTATGTTGCAGTGATCAAACATACTGGCGCTTACATTTTTCTGATTTTTACGGTTAGTTTGAAATGCTAAAATCACGTAACGTGGCTTTTCCAACTGATTTAATGTTTTAACTGTCCACATATGCTTGGATGTGCTAGGTAACAGGGGATACTCATATAATTCCCAAGTTAAAACTCATAGGTATAAACTTGTCTTTTTGCAGATAATTTAATAAACGAATTTTATGAGAATCTGACATTACCACAAATGGCATAAGCCACTTGAGCTTCAATATTTCTATTTTAAAGTCTCTCAAGTTTCTACGGCCGTGGGATGAGCAGCATTAGCATTAACTGGAGTTTGCAACACTGCATTTTTATCGTTTCTTGCTCTTGTAAGTATAAGCTCATGTTTTACGTTAACAACTATTTTACGATAGTCCTCAGCAAAACCCAAAATCATATTCAGTGGAAGCATGATATCTAAGTAGCTGTTATCATTAGTAAGATCATCAGCTTCTTCTCCAACACCAAGCTAACCGGCATTTATCATAAATTTTTGATCAGGACGAAGTGATAACCAATTTTTCATAAGGGTTGTTAATCCAACATTTTTGCACTTGTCGACATCTATGGCATTTATCTCATATCTTATTTCTTCAAATAAGTGGCAGATTGCGTTCTTTATCAAAGCAGTATTTATTACTGCTGATTTCCATCAATCAATCTTCCATAAACATGTAAAGAACTTTTGGATGGTAAAAGACACAAATCTTGATGTTGAATTGAAATTCGAATTTCATCGCTGTTACCATTTGTTGAAATTGCATACGGCTGATGAGCATGAATCTCATAGTGCGCAATAGATTCATCAAATGCGACTGGAGATTGAATACTTAGAATCTCGTCCATTTTTTATACAACAAAAAAGTACTCAACTTATTATCCACCAGGGTTTCTTATTTTTAAACCGAGACTTTTTATAAACTGAATGTTTTGATAAGTTAATTTTTGACGTGTTGGTCGTCTTCTTAGATGTCTCGATGCTTTTATGGACTGTTTTTTCTGATGTCTCAACGGTTTGAGAGCTCGTCGTTGACTGAGTGCTGAAGTGCATATTGAGCTACCTATATGATTTGTTTGATTATGAATGATACCCATTATGAAGAGGGTTTTATATGCAATCTTATAGTTATGACTCCACCACGAAAATTAATTAAATAACCGTCCTGATCTGCTATGCGTATTTGAATATGATTAATAATACGTCCAATAATCGGTAAATAAATTATTTGTGAAGGAACTTCAATAATTTTATATCCTGGTGGTACTGCTGGAAAAAATTCATGAATCGTGTGCACTTTGTTGCTATTTATGTAAGCTGTTCTCGTAATGTTACATTCAACTCTTAATGCGTTTATCTTTAGTATAGCTACAGGTAAGTCTTAAATATGAGTGGTGTTATTGTTAAGAACTCGCTGAGTAAAACCTAATAGACGACCTATAGATTCCTTAGGTCTAAAGTCAATGGTATGGCTGCACTTAATAACACTTCGAAGCGTATTATTGTTTGGCGTAATATCAAGAGTTATGTTGCGAGGTTGTAATACTTCAATTAAAAATGACTTAATATCTTCAATCTCATAACTACCGATTGGTAATACAATAACTTGAGTGTCAACGTAAAACTTATTACAATTTTCATCAATATTTGGAATTGAGTTGAATGACAAAAGTTCTACTAAGCCAAGAACGTAGCTGTATTTCAGCGATAATTCAATAGGTGGAAAATACTGTGCTTCTAAAACAGAAGAAGTACCACAAAGGCTTAATGTTAATGTTTCTTCCATCGTTGTCAAAGTATAACTAAGAGGTTTCTCTTGATGTAAGAAAGTTATATTTGTTTTGAAAGAAACTTTAAGCACAATTGACCGCAGTTGTAAGAGTTAAATTTTTGATAACGCTTATGATTAAATTTCACCTTATTAACTTTCAGATATAACATTAAGTCGATAGGTGGCTGAAGATCTCCAAAACTGTCAAAATATACAACATTATTACCACGTTTTCGATAAGCTACCCAGTGAGTTCCAGGTCCATTCTTATCATCAAGATTTACTATAGCTGTTTCAGAAAACCGCGGGCTATCAGCAGGTAAGTTGTTTCTCATGAATACTCCACGAAAACGAGGGATTTTTAAGATTTTAGAAAATTTCATCAAATCTATGTTGGTCAGAGCTCGATCAGGTAATTTTACTGCTTTAATTTTTTTTTTAATTTTTTTTTGTTCCTTTTTTTCTTTAAACCTTTTCCAACGTAAGGCTTTAAATAGACTCCTAATCCAGTTTTGTAAGGTCTGAGAAAAAGACCTTTCCCGAGGGCAATAGCTTCCATGGTTTGATTATGTCTCTGACTCTCAGCTAGCTTCTTTTTGGCTGACTAAATAGCATTGATGCTTTTAATAATTCCTGCTATTCCATTAGCTATAGTACCTGTTGCACTCAAATTAGCAAACAAGGGTATCAGAGGTAGAGCTCCGCCAATTTGAGTAGGAAGGCGTAAGATGCGGAGAATTTTAACATGCTTTCTACCACCAGATTTTTTAACAGCAGTACGAGCACCTTTTAAAGCACTACTAATAACATCTTGAGCTTTTTTGCTATTGGTATTCAAGTCTTGTAAAGCAGCTTTAATAATTGCACTTAAAGCACTACCTTGTTTTTTTAAGCTACTCGTTTTTGTTTTCCTTTTAATAATACAATTTTTCTTCTTCTTCTTCTTCTCCTTCTTTAGCCCCATACCAAATTTCCTTTTAAGCTTCATAGCGCCAGTCACAAAGGTAGCTGCTGCTTTTTTACCAATACTTGAATCTGAAGCTTTAACTCTTAGCCAAGCCTTATCAGCTAAAATTTTATCTGCTTCGCGTCTGGATTTTAAATTTTGTCGATTTTTTGAGTATGCTATATCGTGCTCTTTACACGCGGCGTCCAGCGGATTAACTCCTAGATCTCCTCTAGCAAGACGCTTAGCAAACTTAGTACCAGGCCCACAATACTAGTATCCAGGCAAATGAAGCTCTACTGGTAAAAAATTTATGATTTTATTTACGAGATCTCGTCCTCTCTTACGATGCATGATCATGATGACATATGATGATGATTAGTCTTCATAGGTTGAATTATGACTAAGCCTTCGAGAAAACAAATAATGTATTTCAAGTAGACGAATTCGTTACATTAAAGAGCTCAAAATATTAAAGCGTTATACTATTCAATTAAAAGATTAGTTGTCACTCATCCTTCATACCGAGTAGACATGGAATTCAAAGAACAATCCATAAAATTACAAGTTCCGAATTTTGACGCTATTGTAAAATAAGAAAAGCGTTCAAATCGACATTGTGAACTACTTCCCGATAGTATTCGCGCAGTATTTTTCGGTCCATCAAATTGTGGTAAAACTAATAGCTTATTGGCTTTAATCGTGCATCCCAATGGTGTTAAGTTTGAAAATGTGTATGTGTATTCTAAATCGCTGCATCAGCCAAAATACAAAGTTTTCAAAAGATTTATTGGAGCCTATAGAGGGTGTGAAATACTTACCTTTCAGCAAACATGAGATTGTCGTTTCGCCCGATGATGCTTTACCAAATTCTATAATGATTTTTGATGATATAGCTTGTGAAAAACAAGACAATGTAAAGGCGTTTTTCTGTATGGGTAGACAAAAAAATGTTGACTGCTTCTATCTTTGTCAGTCATACGCACAAGTTCCAAAGCATCTTGTAAGGGATAACGTTAATTTTTTAGTTTTATTCCGTCAAGATGAAGTTAATTTGAAGCATGTGTATAATGATCATGTAAACTCCGACATGCCATACATTCAATTTAAGAGTTTATGCTCTGATTGCTGGAATGATGATAAACATGGATTTGTTGTTATAAATAAAGATAAACAAATGAATAATGGTCGCTACAGAAAAGGTTTTAATAATTTTGCTGTACATTTAGGACATACCTAGTGCAATCACTACAGTCAGTCGCAAGACATTGAAGCATTATCATCATCATCGTCAGCATCATTATCATTGTGTATGAACACGAGAAAGACGTTCTACATCAGTTAGTGAGGGCACGTGAGGCTGTTAGAAAAAAGTACAGACTATTGAAGTTTGGGAAAAATATTGCTGAAGAAGTGCTTAGTGAAACTTTTAAACCAATTAGACCCTCTAATGGGAATTGTTGCCGAAACAAAAAAACGAAAAAATAATAGTAATAATTCTGTTACTCATAATTTTTATAATAAAAGCGATAAAGAAAATAATAAAGTTGATAAAGAAAAGCATCCAAAAGACAGAGAAAAGTTTAGTGAAAGTGATATAGCATTCGAGTCTGCCATTAGTGAAAGTAATGATGATACTGATTTAAACAATACTATTCAGAATCAGTCAGTTGATTCAGTGCAAATCAGTAAGAATTCATTCAATAACTTTTATTTACAAATACTTGATGAAAATCAGAAAGATTTATTAGATTTAAAGTATGGAGTACGAAAAGAAATTGCGATGTATAAGCTTGGTGATTCGCGAATAGACTTTGAAAACAATTGTATCAAAACGAATGATTCAAATTTTCCAATGACTCCTGGAATAATGGAGCTACTTATCAAAAAGCATCCTAATGAGTCTCTGTTGACACGGGAGGACTTTGAAAAATACTACATAATATTACAAACTTCAAATGTTCATAGGAAAGGGTTTAAAAAAACTTGAGCTATACGAACCCATGATAGTAATAAGTTCAATAAAATTATCGCTCCAATGTTCGATATCATGACCGGCAAAAAAGGCGTCTCGTTGCTACCTTATTATAAAACTGCTCAAATAACGCAACAAGTAGATTATATACATTGGGATGATCCTAATGAGTTAGTAGATTGTTTACGCTTATTAACAGCTGAAAAGTCAGCAGGAAATACAAGTCTTGACAATGAAATTTTATCTATCATCGAAGAGCTTTGTGAGAGAGGATATATATATATATATTGATGTGCACAATTTTCGCTTTAGTATCAAATTGAGTGTCGATGTATTCGGTCGAAAACTAGGTAAAACCGAAGGCGGTAGCCGAGGTCCTCCTGGTATTAGATATAAACTTACAACAGATGGGCAGTATGACTTAAATAATAAAAGACTGTGCAATGTTGGAACACTAAAACAGCCTCAAGATGCAGTAAATTATGATTTCTTGATTGAAGTAATTAAAAAGCTTGAAAAAGAAATAGATAGCTTTCGAATTCTTATAATCAACTTACAAAAAAAATTCCCATTTATTCAAGCTGATTCAGAAAACTTAAACCTAGACAATTAATACATGGAGCAAACCGTTGAGAAACTACATAAGGCAGCAAGGCGTAATTATCCTCGCCAAAAATTCAACATACGTGGTTTAGATGAGACTTGGCAAGCAGACCTTGTAGAGATGCAGCCTTACGCTTCCGAAAACAAAGGATATCGGTATATGCTTACTGTAATAGATATTTTCTCCAAGTACGCATGGGCTGTACCCATCAAGAAAAACACTGGTGAAGAAGTAACTGCAGCAATGCATTCGATATTAAAAAATGGACGGGTACCAGTAAACATGCAAACTGATCGTGGCAAAGAATTCTATAATGCAAACTTCCAAAATCTCATGCAAAAATATAAAATAAATTTATACTCAACTTCCAGCAATCTTAAAGCTTAAATACGCGATTCAAACGTACTTTAAAAGATTTGATGTGGAAAAAATTTAGTTGCAATTTTAAGTGGTTGAATTTAATACAAACGTTAGTTAAATTATATAACAATAGGAAGCATCGAACAATTGGTTTGAAACCGAAAGACGTTACTGCTAAAAATGAAGTTTAAGTCTTGAACAAATTTTTTTTTAAATGTGAAAATAGCAGTGAGCCAAAATTAAAAATTGGCGATAAAGTACGTGTGAGCAAGTCAAAACAAGCATTCGAAAAAGGTTATACACCAAATTGGTCGACAGAAATATTTACAATCACGTGAGTAGCAGCAACAAATCCAACAACATATCATCTAAAAGATTATCAAGATCAACCTATTTCAGAAGGTTTCTACGAGCAAGAACTGCAGAAAACAAAACATTCTGATGTATACCTCATAAAGAAGACCCTTCAAAGGCGTGGCAATCAAGTTTTTGTTAAATGGTTGGGTTTTGACAGTACTAACAATAGTTGGACGAATAAATAACTAAGATATTTGAATTACTTTATTAAAAAACAGCGTCCAATGGTGGTACTGTCATATTTTGAATTTATTAAAAAACAAAACGACGTTTCGGCCGTTTGGACAACGTCCCGGCCCTCATCAGGTACAAAAATCTATGAGTAACAAAATTCTTTGCAATACAAATTTAAGTAAAATATAATAAGCGCAAATTAAGTTACATGTATAACATACCTCTGACTCTTACGAAAAGAATGTAAAATCGTAATGTAGTCAAAGTTTCAAGCTAAGTGGCTTTTATACCCTGCACATACACAAATGACATAGTGCACGCACGTAATACAATCGAATAAGAATCGCAAGCAGTTCCTTGAGACGCACATAAACAGTTCATGTTTTCCTAATACTATGAATGAAAGGGGTCCTCGAATCATGTATATAAAGTTAGTTACCTTTCTTAATTGACATAACGAGAGACCTATAGCAATCTTTCAATTTTTCTGTATCTTGTCTATTAATATTATTATTAAAGTAATGTATATAATGAATTACTTTAAGTTAAAAAATTATAAGATTGTAATATGTATCAAGTAATAATGAAAATGTTACATAGGAAGAATGTTTTAAATAAATACTCAAATTTTAGAGAAAATTGGAATTTATTTTTTTCACTTTTTTACATCACACATAAGAAAATATAATGTGTTTTCCATTGTATACAATAAATAATTTAAATTTATTTACAGCATCCAATAATTCACTATAGAATTCTTCGTTTTTAAACAAAGCTGCACTTATACTAGTCTTCAGAAAAATTTGAAATTCATCGTCAAGTTCTGCAACTATCTTGGGTCCGAATTTAGTATAAGCTTTTCTTAGTTTTGACACCATGTAGTTTTGGTCAGGAATCAATTCGGAAAGTTTTTTTGTTGGGAGAAAATCACTGTCAGCGATTTTGTTAAGTGTTGCAAGATCCATCTTTAACAAACAAAAAAACATGAGTTAGCATAAATTATTCAAACATTACATATGCTGTGTGAATATGCACAAATATTTACTATAAGAAAAAAAAAAAATAAATAAAAAATGAAAAAAAAATATGTTACCTTGACTGTATTTAGGTTTTTTACGAGGTGGTTCACTTAAAGGTGATGTCAGCTTCTGTTGATTGAGTTCAACCTTACTTGGACCTCTGCTGGGGTGTAGAATGAGCTTGCCTGGTCGAGACGACTCCTTATATGGTACCGACCCCCCCACTATAGGCTCATCTGCTAGTGTTCTGTCTATTTTTGAGGGATCCAATACAGGAACAGTCCTTGCAGCTTCTCCTACCTGATTGGCTACCCCTTCTATCGATCCTTCCCTCTTATTGGATGATTCATCTCCCACTATGCTATGATGACCCCATCGTAGAGTATCCGTTCAACCAGGTTGCAAAAATCGTTTGTCGTCGTGTGCACTTAAAGCAATTTTCGTTTCTTTTTCAGTGAATAGTTAATGATGACGCGATCTAATAATTTTCTGCTCTCGAGTGATGCTAGAATTTTCAGTCAGACACTTGATGTAATCTTCAAAGGTTATCGTTGCTCCTACAATGGAGCTTTTTACACCTTTAGCTTTTTTTAATCGTTTTTGATTTTGAATTTTTACGCTATGCATTTTACTTTGCAATCCTACAAATTTCAACATAATATTACCATTTCATTAATCTATCATAAGACCAACAATTTTTTTGTTTTTACAAGGCATATTAAAATCATTGTTGATAGGATAGTCCCACGTGTAAACTTCTCTGATATTCTCACGCATCATATTATAGATATTTTTATTCGTTATTTCATATCGAAGACTATCAGTGTCGGTATACAACAGTTTGCACTGATCCCTAATTTTATTTCTCATAAAATCATAATGAAATTGATACACAAGTGTTTTAGACAGGTCCAAGACACTTAATCCTATGTACATTGGTTTTTTAATAAAAATATCAGTGCGCATTAATTGTATAGCAACAAACTGCTCGTCAAATATGTCACAACTATAAAAATTGGGACGTGAAATATATGCTTCTGCCCCAAATCTTCCTGCCCACTTGTTGATAAGCTTAACATCAATTCGCTTGCGCTCCATTGTTTTTCCATATACTGCGTTATTAAATAACTTGTACAACATCTTTTCAAAGTCATTTTTTGCATTTTGACGTTTTTGACTGTTTGAGTCAATGTATGTTTTTAACCAGGAACTTTGATAAAACTGTATGGCTCTATAGATTTTTGTTATACGCAGACCATGACTCACAGTTTGCTTGAGTGCCCGATAGTGTATTACATATCGTTTTTTGTCGTACAGAGTAGTCAATAATTTTTTTTGTTTAGATCCTGGAGGTGTCATGTGCTCAGCACAGAATGGCAAATCCTTGTGTGCGTTACAGAGAGTTTCGGGGTCAGTAAGATCTAATTCGAGTATATACCTGATTTCATCATTGTTTAGCAGAGTATAGTCCTCTGCCGCCCTATGGGCTGCGTCTATGCGACGTCGCCGATTGATTTCTTAATTTTAATAAATAGGGAGACCGTGGCACAAATAAAGGTAAAATTCGAGGTACGTTAAGAGATTGAATTAACTTTAACTAGAACTAATATACGAATTTCCAAACAACTATTGAACACTAAAAAATATACTAATTTTCGTGTGGACTTCAAAACAAAATGTTGGGTTGCGTTGGGTTAAAAATAAAAAAAGACGCTATGTATGAGCCACAACGAAGATATATTTGTGACTCAAAGGAGGAAACTCCGAAGAGAAAACCCCCTGGAAGAACGACCAACCGATACAAGAGTAAATATGAATAGAGCTATAAACAACTTCCTGGTATAAACAAAAATGTGTGGATGTGTGTATGTGTAAAGTATCGGTGAAGTGCGCGCCCGCACTGATCTCGCTCTCGATCACCGTTACACGGTTCCGCTGACGCGGATTTTCGCTGTGTTTGCTCGCAGCACGTCGATATGAGAAAAACGAACACTAATAGTAAAGAAGAAAAAAAGGATATAACGCATGATGTTAAACACGTGTACCCCGTATGCAAACGATGTACAAAACTCACTCCGCACGATGAGACAAGGAAATCTGATAAAACCAGCTAGTTCTCGAGATCGCAGTGAAAACTGTAGACCGCTCAATACAAACTGTAACTTCAGAATGACCGCGCCCCCGCCACATCTTCTGAAATTTCGCGTCTCGGCCGTCGGTGGCTCCACCCCTCTCCCTTCGATTTCCCTTAAGTCTCTCGGATGACGTCCACCAATTAGCGTGGTTGAATAAGACAACTACATTAGACAATGCCGACTAAACACGAACAAAAACGATCGTGAAAACGAATCCTTTGCTGGGTGCTCGACGTGCTGCGATACGCATTCGTGCTGCGAGGCTTGCTTCTCCGCCACTCACGTGGTGGCCCGTACGTTTTTAGTTGTTTACGACTAAACAATCATCATCTTCTACATTCAAAATACCTGTTGGGTTAATATTTTCAATCCATTTGAAACCAGCGTAAGGCAATGGTTGTGTCATGGCCCAACCATACAAATTATTGACATCATAATACATTAGATATTTTTCATCCATATCATCGCGTTTGCTTTCTTCCATGTATGCATTATTTGCTTTAGCATAGCGATTACAACATTGACTGATGCCACCTCGTATGCCGCGCTCAATAAACATAAGCATGTCAACATCAGTTAATAATTCAAGTTTCACCTTAAATCAATTAACATCATTAATATTATTATTTCATAATGAAACATAATTTAAAAAATATTTTCAAACCTTTGCATACTTCAACATGGCATATCAAGTTAAACCAGGTGTTGTATAATAATGAGCTGGATCTAATTCATATGCTTCGAGACAATTGTTTCAAAAACTTTGGCAAGTAGTGGCACATCAGTCTTCAAGTATAAATCTGAATACTGCCCAAGTGTTTGAATGTTAAAAGTATTCCAGATATTTTTAGCATGCTCATACTCTTCATCAGTAATATGAGCTTCGTATAAGCTACTATACAAATCTTGTTTTGTAGGCATCTTTTTTTCCTCTAGTTTTTCAAACGAGGATATATAATCATACAGGAATATGCCTTTCCTTTTTAATAAATTTATTTGATTCATATCGTAGTTATCATCATTTGAGAATGTACTTTCGATAATTTTCATTCCATCTAAATATGATGACAGTTTGTCGAGAGATGACGGCATTAATTTAAAGGTATCTATGAATCGTAGATTAATATCAGTTCTTTCAACATATTTTGTAAAAGAAATATACTTTTCTTTTGTCTGAGGTAAAAGTTAAACTCTTCCAGGAAAGTTAATCGCGAGTTCTTTTATAAACAAATGAGAATCATAACCGCTTAAGTTATGAAAAATTATCGGTATCATTCGTGAATCATGATAATTAATATTACACTTGCTATGCACAGGACATCGAAACCTGCAATAGAAAAAAATATTTTTTTTTTTTAGTGTATGAAATAATAATAATTGTTACAGTAAAATAAAAAAATTAAAATATGCGTACTTTCCAGTCAGATAACAATGATCTCGTACTTTTTTATCAACTAAACTAAAGGGTTGGTTATATATATGACATAAACAAGCTTGATCATACATGACCTTTTCTGCTGTTGTCAAATCAATCATCTTGATAGGATTTTTATACAATTCTTCCAGTTTTAAAGCAAGAAGGTAAAGAATATTGACAAACCATTTAGCAGATGTCCCATCATTATTTACATCATTTTGTCTATAACTTTTATACTCTGATTGACTATCATCATAACTGCATTTGATATAACATCTAATACTATATGCTACATGATGTTGATGCGCACGTTTATTTTTAACAGATTCCAATAAACATTCAAAGTCCGCATAAACAACAAAAGGTACTCGGTTCTTGTATGTAAAATTTTTAAATTCAAATACGTGCTCATTCTTCTCTTTTTTAGGTAGTGTCACGTACAGTATGGAACATACTACGTGGGATGGGCCTCAGCTATTGGTATTACGAAGTAGCACAAGTGGCGGAGGAAAGAGCATATAAAGGCCCGCAGCAGTGGCCACAGGGCTCTAGAACGTCGGGACTAGAAAAAGGATAGTCGCAATAAGTAACTCGGGACCGCAAAGCGCCTTCCCTCAAAGAATATAGCAATAAAGTGTGTGATAAGTTTAACTGCCGCGTTGTTATTAAGCACCCCGATCCTTTAGAATCACACGTAACAGTTTTGGTGCTAGGTGTGGGGTAGGTTTTGTCGCGAAATACAAATTTTTTTTTACACGTGATATTTCGGAATTTTCGGGTGACAATCGGGGAGCACACATAGTGTAGTGCAACAACAGGTGCAGAAAATTCATGGCAGTCACCTGCAGCTGCTATCGAGTAAGGAAGGACAAGCGTCAACATCCAGTTTCAAAAGGACCCATCGTAAAGAGGATGACTTGGAGTATCTTGGCGCTCATCGTTTCGTGCCTTCTGTTAGAGTAGGTAATAATTCTTTTTATCCTCCCAAATATATATACTTATTGTCCCTCGGGGTTGTTTAGCTAAGAAAACGACGTACAAAAAAATTATACTTAACCCGAATACGGTTAGTTCCGCTCGTTTTAGAAGCCAGTAAAATAGAAATACAGAATCGGAAATAAAATAGGAATCCTTTTTTCTCTATTATTTCTTCGTGCGCGGAGTAAATCAATTAATATAATCAAGCTCACATCACTCTAATTTAAGAAAAAAAAAGGGAAAGAAATAATGATGTCCGACCACGGGGAAGAGATTGATAACGGTAGGGATGGTTAAACGAAACTTTTTCCATGACACAGGCAGATTCAGGTACAATAACGGTTATGCTTGAACACGACCCCGAATCGTATGCACTCTATGAGAAGATGGATAAGAAAAATCAAGTTCTTATGTTAAAGATATTTAAAAATATAAAACCAAAAATTTCATTCAAGAAAAATCTTAATACAAAATTAGCAGAGCCAACGAATGGAACAGCAGAAATACAGATGTTGGAAATTGCACCAGAAAAATCAGAATTAAAAGAGAATGCGATTGAGGAGAACATAGGGGTAGACAGGAAACGTGATCAATTAGGCGTGGACAAGGGCTAGGCAAAACGAGTTGGCAGGAAAAGTATACCAAACGGCGAGAACAAGAAAATACAAACAGTGAACAACCTTTTATACCATTCTGCGATTGGCCACCTCTGCATTCAAATGACAAAAATTATAACTACTATACATCAAACAATAGGACAAATAGGCTGAGGTTTGGATACGAAGAAAATCATAATGACGTGTATACAAATACAGAATACCTTTTCCCTGCATTTGACTGACCAACCGAGCTGCCGATAAATAATCAGTCAGAATTTTTTCAAAGGACACAAAGTAACATACGGGATAACCCTCAGCATCAAACCATGCAATTTTCTCCTAGTAATAGGCAACAAACAGGGGTACCGTTAGCCTTAGGCTCGAATCTTAATACATTAGGCTACCTAAACAACGCAGTAAATGGTATACCACTGTATAATGGAGACCCCGTGCAGTTTCCCTTATTTAAGCAAATGGTTAGGATGATAAAGGAAACAATACCTGCCCAGTATAAAAAATATTTCATAGGACTTTTGGAAAATAAATTTCGAGGCATAGCGGACGATCAGTTCTGCATGCGAATATTGTTATTTAATTAAATTGACGAGTTTCTGTCGGCTCTATCACGAAGATTCAATAAAATGGGAGGAGTAGAGACACTTGCAGCGGAGCTTAAAACTGTCACGCAATGAAATAACGAATTGATTATGGAATATTGCGGGTAAGTCCAGCGATTACACAATGGGATCATGATGGCACATGAGGCGAACCCATACTTTACGCGGGCCGAGACAGACGCGTCGAAAAAGAGATCAGACAGTGAAGCAGTAAGGCAGTTTCTGTACGGATTAAAGGCACCGTACAACTGGAACGTCGCTGGGTTTCAACCAAAAACGCAAGAGGAGGCTATTGAAGCCGCCATTACTGTTGATGATGAATTAAGTCTCCGCCGCTCAATGATAGTGCAAAAGGGCAGATTTAGAGCAAATAACGCCGAGAGACGGTATGACGTCATGGTGGGCCTTATCGGTAGCAACGCACCCGTGGGGAAGTCAGATACGGACGAGTAGGACGGTGTGGCTGATGTAAAGTACTGTTCGTATTGTCGAGAGCACGGCGCCCATTCTACTAGTGGATGTGAAAAATTGTGGCAAGATGCAAAAAGAAAGGAATAATAAAAAATCCTAACGTTGATGAAGAACCAAAAAAAGAAAGAATAGGAGAAAAAGGATGGTATGATAGGAAAGTGGCGTATAATGATTATCACCGTCGGTATGGAAACGATAGGAATTTTGATTGACAACAAGGGAATAATGGTAAAAGGCCTTACAACCAAGGTAATCGCTACCAGGGAAGAAAGTTTAACTACGATAGTAATAATTATTATAACAATAATAATAACAGTAATAATTATGGTGGAAATAGTTACATTGACAGAAAAGTAGGTCATAATTATAATAGATATGACCACAGGAAGGACGATTATCGGGACAGGCAAAATAACCAATACTCCAATCAGGATAATCGCAGGGATAATTATAGGAGAGATAATCTTAATAGACAAAGTGCAAGGGTAAATATTTCGAAAACTGGGCATTTAAACTCGCAGGATGTTTGACGCGATCCCTAATCGTCGGGCATAACAAAGCAATAGATAAAAAAATTTATGAGAGAAAGTTAGAAGTGTTAGAGGAGGGTATGGATAATGACAAGCATAAGGTATCGGAGACTTATGCCACGACGCGTAAAAATTCTAAGGCTGAAGAAAAAGATGAGCAGCAGCTATCTCGCACAGTGAAAATAAATTTATCGAAAATAGGGTACACACCACCCACAGTAATTCTATAAAGCCCTTATATAAACGAAGGTGCGACATTTTATGCCGATACGGGTGCTAAAATTTCAATAATTAAAGTGAATTGTCTCGTTATTGAAGTAGCGGTAAATGGTAGGGAAAAATTAAAAATAACAGGCGTAACGCACGGAGCTCGCCAAACTTTGGGATCTGTAAGATTACCCCTAGAAAACTTTATGTGTACCCTACACGTTATCCCCCATGACTTTCTCATAGAGGTGGAAGGAATCATAGGATGGGATATTTTTAAGTTGTAAAACGGTCAGATAAATGCCGAAGACAACACACTTAAGTTGAATGGAAGGAGAATTCCGCTACGAGAATCAGAAAGTTTTGAAATTGTGCCAAAAACGAGGCAAGTTATATATGCGTATATAAAAAAGTCACACAGGAAAATTAAAGTGGACTGGGTCCCACTACAAAAGCTTACAGAGGGTATTTTGTTCGGTAATTTTATCGCAACGAACAATAATGGTAGGGTGTATGCCGAATGTTTAAATATATCAAATGAAATAATAAATGTACCAGTCCCAGTGGTGGACTTTTTAGAGTGTGAGATGACGAAGAAAGCTGACTCATCAGACGTCCATGGGAATGACGTAGAAGCATTAGAAAGAGCCTTTGTACGGATGTTTAGAAAAACTGAAAACTCTTAAAAGAATGAAAAACTAGGCAATGAGATAAGAAACGACGCCAGCTGCACATGTACGAAGAAAAATATCTTGGGAAACGAGGGTTGTGACAAGGACGGCCGTAACAGCGAGAATACTCAAATACTTAAGGAAAACATTAAAACAGTCGTCCTAAGTTGCAGGAAAGCGTGAGTCAACAAAATAATGGAGTTAGTCGACATTTCGGGGTGCAACATAGAAGAGAAAAAACATGTGCGAGGGCTTATAGAGGTTGACCCGTACGTTTTTAGACTCGACGGGGAACAACTGAAAGCGACAAATTTTTTAAAACATAAAATAAACACGACTACGGATAGACCGATAGTAACGAAGCGGTATGGATATCCGCCAGCTGTGAGAGAGCAAATGAAAGTTAAAATTAGGAAATTACTCGAACAAAGCATAATCAAGCCTTCAGAGTCGCCGTACAGCTCAAACATGTGGATCGTACCAAAAAACGCAAGACCAGACGGCGAAAAGCGCTGGTGGGTAGTAACGGATTTCAGGCAACTCAACGAGATAACAGTGGGCAGTTGTCACCCACTTTTCTTCCAGAGTGATGTACTAGAACATCTGGCGACGGCATGCTATATTCCAGTGGTAGACTTGAAGCAGGGATTTTTTCAAGTCGAAATAAATGAATGAATAAATAAAGTTTGCATCGAATCTTAAAAAACATCGCAAACGCTTTATAATATTGTTAGAGCGATTGTCAAGGGCAAATCTTACAAATGAGCCAAAGAAGTGCCAATTCCTAAAACGTGAAGCAAAAGTGTTTGGCCATATGGTAGGAAATAGTGAAATAAAAACGGATCCAAAGAAAATCGAGGCTGCAAGAAAATATCCAAGGCCTACAAATGCAAATAAATTAAGCAATTTCTTAGATTTGTTGGATATCATAGGAGATTTATTAAAGGACACGCTAAAATTGCTTAACCGCTGTCGAACCTTCTGAAGAAAAGTACAGAGTTTTAATGGGAAAAGCAGCATGAACAAGCATTCAAAACGCTCGTAGATGCACTTTGCAGCAAGCCTGTTCTTAAAGCACCCGATCCAAAAAAAACCATTTGTGGTGACAACAGATGCATCTGACTATGCCATTAGGGCAATATTGAGTCAGGGAGAAATAGGAAAAGACAATCCGTGCGAGTATGCCTCTAGCTGCCTAAAGGGCAGCGAAATTCGATACCCTACGTACGATAAAGAATTGCTCGCAATAGTATATGCTAAAGAGCAGCTTTGACCCTATCTATTTGGCAGAAAGTTTACAGTGGTTACAGACCATGAGCCTCTTAAACATTTTTACTCATCAAAGAAGCCAGATATAAGATTTAATAGGCTTAAAGCTGAATTAAGGGGATATGAATTTGACGTTGTTTATAGACCAGGAAAAGCCAATAAGGCACCGGACAAACTGCTCCGAAATCCGATTATAAAGGATGGAAAGAAAAATTCTGAACTACCGCGACGAGAGTTATATGAACTTGCTGAAGAGCAGGAGAGGGATGGTCATGGTGACATAAATGCGCCACCCGCACGAATATTCACAATGCGGACAAGAAGAGAGAAAAACATAATAAGAAAGGATAAGAAATGGCAGATAGAAATATCCAATTCAGACGAGTCAAACAAAAAGGTAGAAAGGAAAAAGTCTCGTAAGATGAATAACTCAGATAAGTTGACGGTCAATGAACACAGCGATGCAGATTCAGAATCAGAGTGGCCGGTGGCGAGTGAAAATATAGAGAGTAAAGGAGCAGAACCACGTAAGAAACAAGGGAAAAGATGCAGGCCACGTAAACATATAGTACAGATCGCAGAAGACAATAAGGGGAAAAATATTCAAATAGGATCCTTAAACAATGGTGAAGAACAAATCCTATCACAGGGTCCGACTGAGGATAAATTAGCTTACATGTGCAACAAAGAAAATTTGAAGGGGTGGGAATAACAAGCACACCGTATTTAGAACTAGAAATACAACCGAAGATGCAACGAAAAAATCGCACAAGACAACTGGATACGCTGCAAAGGCACCCGCCAAATTTTTCAGTAACACCGCAAATAGAAACTGTGTCGAAGGAGATTATCATAGTGAACTGTGACTCACCGGTGGCTTTAAATGGAAGATCTGAGCCGGTAAAACATTGGAGATTCCAACTAGCCACAGCTAGCCTAGTGAATGAGGAAGGTAAAGAGGAAGAAAAAACTGTAAGTACAGAGATCATAGACATAAATGCGAATAATGATAAGCACGGGGGACACCAGCAGGCACAGGCAGGCCTGGTTACAGAGTTGATCGGAAAGAGAGAAAGAATGCTTGACCCTATAGATACCATAGATATGATGAGTTTGGACGCAGGTATGTCAAGCAGAAATGCGAATAAAGGAGAGAAGGAGAATGACCGATGGGCCCAAGCTCACGCGCAAAGTGTGCTCCAAGAGAGTAACAAGCAGCAACAGAAAATACTGAATACGGTCGAAGGGGACCGACCGACGCCGAAGGAAGGGGCAAAAAGCATACCGTCTAGTGATAGTGTAAGCGAAAAGCAAATAAATAAATTACGACGGGGTACACAGACGAAAGAAAGTCCAGAAAAAGGCACGAAAGTAAACAAAAAGATCGGAGCATTACTTAATGACTCAATAGATAACTTCTTAGCAAAAGTTAGACTAGATGTTAAGCGCCGAGACTTTAAAGGCAAGCCGGAAATCAGAATAGATGCTTGGGAATCCGATACTATCACCGATCGACTTCTGAGCGATCCGACGAAAAGTACAGATAATAATACAATCATATCTCAACAGTCGTCGAAGGAGAGAACGGGCTCAGGGGATAGAGAGAAATTCTTTAGCGAAGAAGATACCTCGCATGGATCACCACAGATAAATGAAAACCCATCGGGGATTGAAAGAATAAGAGGGGTTACGGACGATTATACCAATGAAGATTATTGGCTTGAAAGCTTAAAAGAAAAACAGGAGGTGGAAATGTAGCCAAATGGAATTCAGAACAAAACTGCATGGAGTCAAATAAAAATTTAAAACTTATCGAAGAACTTCCGGTTGAAATACCAGGTAATTGCTCATTCGACTCTCTTATTTTTTCCTGTGACTTGAAATTGACGGCGCGAGAACTCCGGGATGTACTACAATGTTCGAAGTGGAAAAATATATGTGTTGACCCGGAGGAGGTAAAAAAAATCCTGCAGTCCAATACAGAATATGGTGATGATAATTGCATGTTTTTGTTTGCACAAGAGTTCAGGAAGAATATTTGTATACATCTACAGGGCACTAAGAGGGCAAAAAAGTGTGAAATTTTAGAAAGTTTCACGATTAATGCTAATGAGGAATATGAACCCTTGCATTTCCTCAACAATCACTTCAGGCCACTCGTTGCCACAACCAGGCATAGTGAGGAGAAAGAAAGCCCGGTGGAAAGGGAATCGCGGGTTAGTGACGAATCGGGCGCCAATATAAATTGGAAAAGTAAAGTAAACGAATCATGGAAAGGAAAAGAGGAAGGAGTTAAAGAAATAGAGCGTAATGAAAGTAACTCCATGAATGAGGACGTTTATGAAGATAGGGACGCACCCCCACTTGATCTACCACCACCCTCCGACTTTTCAAGTAGCTCAGACTGTGATGAGAGTGAAGAGGAGGCTGGTTTAAACAAGGCCAGACTGGAGTCGGAAAGCGAACCAGAGGAAGCAGACCTTCAAAAAAAAGTATTATCAAACCTCCCACAGCTAAAAAAGTTCAAAGTATGCAGGACACGGTTACTACATGAAAAACCACCGTGGCTACCGGGAAAAGACACAGGCTGTATCGAGGCAAAATGGCCTCTATATTCCAAAATGCTCTCGCTGATGCAACGCGTATACCAAGAGCTTTAATTTGACGTTTCTCCGAACTGTTTGTTTTTCGGGAGCTGTATACACGCTGAGGGGAGGGGACGAGGATGCCAACGGACGAACAGTTGAGATGCAGAGACACAGCAGCGCCAGCAGAAAAGGACAAGGAAAGTGCGAACACGACTACCGAGACACAGCAGCTGCTATGTATGAGAGTGACTGCGAGAGGAGATACGCGGTGGCAGCAGTGGCGGCGGCCATTGCTCGAGCAAGAGATCGTGAGTGAGTCTGGAGTAGAGCCTCGAGCTGCACGCTTAAGCGCGAGCAGCAAGAGCTTCGGTGGTTTTGCGGGATTTCGTGGCGAGAGTTGAGAGAGAGAGTTTTCGAGAAGGTGCGTCGAGAGTTGAGAGAGAGAGTTTTCGAGAAGGTGCGTTGAGTGTTGAGAGAAGAGAGAAAAGTGTACGTGCGAGACGAGAAGCTGCTGTGTCCTCCCCGGACGACGAGGTCTCCAGGTCGAGGACTACGGCCGCTGAGAGAAGAAGCAGAGAGAGAAGAGTTGAAAGAGAGAGAAGAGCAAAGGTGAAGCCGCAGGACGAACGACCCGCTCGAGGACACCGGACGACATCACGCCGGGTTGGACTCGCGGACGTTTGACCAGGAGGTGAGGCTAGAGAGAGAGAGAAGTAGTGTGTAGCGTAGACAGTTCGAGAGAGAGAGAGAGAGAGAGAGAGAGAGAGAGTGTATAGCAGTGTGAGAGATTGGGGGACGGATTGTGAGTGTGTGCGTAGTAGTGTGGGTCGAGGACGAGCAGGAGCCCCTCCTGGTCCCGGACGAGCAGGACGTGGTGGACGAGTGCTCGTGGCTCGCGGGGTGCGAGGCGAAGTCGCTACAGCGCCGTCCAGAGGACGAGGTGAAGCGTTATGTCGTGTATTGTGAAAGGAGATACTGTGTATTAGTGTTAAGTGTGTTAAATAAAGAAATAGTGAAAGGCATTAATTTGTTGTGTATAAATTAATAGTTCTCCCCGTAGAACGGGAGAACTCCCCCGCCAATCCCCCTTTTTCAGGAGCAGAAACCCAAGAGGTGAGAGGGACAACGGTGACGAACGCGATCGAGATTTGCTAGCGCTGCTTCGGCGCCTCGTTTTATTTCAGGTCAAGAGGCAGTGTTACAAGACATACAGCCATTCCAAAGAATGCATCGGGCTAAGGATTACCCATTTTATTATCTAGATGACCTAGTATTTACGACGGTAACAGAAAGCGTGCCTGATACGGAAACAATAGACACCCTATATGAGCGCGGATACATGGATCCAATAGCCCTAAATAATGAAAGAAATATGGTTGGTGACGTCATGAGAGCAAATGTGAGAAAGGTTGCGGTAAAGCGAATGTATATTAAATCGCATTTTGAAGATACGGCGCTAAAATCGGACATCAAGAAATGCATTACGTCACTCAAGGCACTAGTAATGATAAATAAAATATAGGTCTATAGGCATGATACGTGACTTGGCAATACTCAACATGAGCGAATGGATCTACTTCGTGAAAAAATTTGAGGAAACTTTCAAGAATCTCAAGGTATCAGCGAACTTTTACATGAACACCTTAGTTATATCACCAGTGGATCAAAGATATAAGGTTATTAAAGAGTATTACGAATCAACAATCAGGGGTCATAAAGTAATGAATAAAACCTACAATAAGATAGCAAGGGACTATTATTAGAGGAACGTGAGGGCCGAAGTAAGGCAATTTATACTTGGATGCAGGTGTCAGACTAAGAAACTAGTGCATGTAAAAACGAAGCAAGCTATGCTCGTTACAGATACGCCCAGCAGACCGTTTGAAAAAATCTCGATTGACTATTACGGATCAATTAATAAGCCTTCAACAAACGGCTATACACATATCCTGTCGATACAGGATTGGCTAACCAAGTTTATTGTATTAATACCGGTACAAAGAGCAACAGCTTAAGAAACGGTAAGAGCTTTAACGAATAAATTTTTAGCATACTTTGGAGCGCCAGAAAAATTATTATCAGACCGAGAAACGCATTTTATGAACAAAACGATGGACAAGTTTACGCGATTATTCAAAATTGAAAAACTTGGGAGCACGGCATTTCATCCTCAGAGCAATGGGGCAATTTAACGCAAGCATCACGTTCTAACAGAATACTTAAAAGCCTACATTAGCAAGACCAAAAAAATGGACGAACTATTGCCGTTGTGTATGCTCGCTTACAATACGTCGGAACACGAGAGTACAGGCGACACACCCTACGAGATTATATTTGGTCAACAGGCAAAACTTCCGTCAAGCTTTAAAAAGCCAGAGGTGGGTCAAACATATACAGAGTTACTGTTGCAAATAACGGGGACACTCGCGCAACTATGATCATTGGCAGCAATAACCCAAATCCAGAACAAATACAGATCGAAGTACTATTATGATAGGCCGCTGAACACGAATTTTTTTATGGAAGGTGAGATGGTGTATGTACTAAAAGAGCCATCTAAAGGAAAATTTGATGACCAATACGAGGGTTCTTACGAAATAGTTGGCATAGATTACAGGAACCATAATGTCAAGTTACAGAGAAATGAAGAAATATGGGTCTCACATGTGGACAAAATAAAAAAAGCTTGTGTAACGAAATCCCCACGTCCGAGGGATGAGATTAAAAGAAGAGGAGAAGAAGGACAAGGAAAGGGACCAAGAGGCAACTTGCTCCCCACCCCAATAGTTACTTACGAATAATAGCATTATAGACGAATAGGGGGTAGAAATAGTTGTGAAAATGAATACCACTTCTCTCGGGAACTTCATTTTTTTTCGCGGCCCCCGGACGTGCCACGAAAATTCATTTAATACAGGCATACGGAAGGAGACATATAACAAAAGGAAATAAATTACGTCTAAAATTAGCACAGACTGAGAAATTAAGGGGAAGAGAGAAACATGCAATATAAAAATAACAATAACAATTAAAATAATAAGAGGAAATGAATAAATAAAGTGTATAATAAAGTGATATTCTATTTTTATTTCATTTGTTACTCTTTACATAAACGATGTATGAGAGGTGGGTAAAAAGTGCGTAGGGCTCTATCTAACTAGCGTTAAAACCATATTCATACAATTAACACATAAGTGTACAATTAGAACACATACGCAGAACATAGGCATATATATATATATAAAAAAAAAAAGAAAGGAAAAGAGGAGAATAGAACCTTTTTTTTAGTTGCATATTTCTACGGCCCAGAGGAGCNAAAAAAAAAAGAAAGGAAAATAGAAGAATACAACCTTTCTTTAAGCAGCATATTTGTACGGCCGAGAGGAGCATGGAGGAACGGTAAATAGAAAAAATAGAGATAATATGGCGTAACCGCAGGAAAAAATTTTTATCACACTTTTATCAAGGGCCACGAGTTCGCGAACTAGGACACATCTTCCTCTTCCCTCTTCCTCCCTCCTTCTTCCGCCCACCGTCAGGGACTATCCTGCCCCTGCCATGGCCACTCCCGGATAATAACAGCGCCCGTAAACAGCGCACACAGTCGTCATGAGACAACACTGGATCGGCGGTCACGTCCTTGGCGACGAACAGACCGTCAACTGGACCGTCCACCTATGGAAATTTTTCTTTACAAAAGCATATAACTGGCAACTATGAAGAGAAGTAAATCAACTAATAGCGCACCTGGATTATCGGTCGGCTGTCAAGAGGATAGAAAACAGCGTTGAGCTGCACGTTGACTACCACCACTATGAAGGCCCGGTGGCAAGTGCACCCGATAACAATATTATAAATCACCCCGGACTCAAGAGTTCGACAGTATTTCTTCAGCACGCGGCCGTCGAATGACGTGCGCGCCACCACTTCCTCGTGGTCCTGGAAAACAAGGAGAAACGGTACCCCTAAGGGGCTCAGAACCTCACACGTTCCAACATCTCCACAATATGGGTCCCGCTGCCAGGGCAATGGGGCCACGTTGTGAGACCACCCTTGCTTACACAAAGGCCTCGGTACGCCGAAATAAGCGTACGGATCAACAACGAGTCGTGTACCCAACTAAAACTGCTAGAGTTTTATTTTTCTCTACATAAGCCGCGAAGAAAGATGCAAGCTCTTTATTAATAAAAACACTCAGCACTATTTAATTATATCAACACCTTTTATTTACTAGCTTTCTCTAGCTTATACAAACCGTTTAATTCTAGCTTTCTATCTAACTGGTTATTAGTAAATACAAAACAATAAATACTTTTATAAAAACAAAGTGAACTAAAACGCAAAGTTGATAAACTGTTAAACATGAAGAAAGAAAAGAAAGCTTTTGGAGACAACCGAGTTGCTCGAGGATCAGTACAAGAGAGAAAGATTGGCCAAAGCACGGCAGCCGGTAGGTGATAGCAAAACCACTTCTCGCTGTCAGCTGTGATCATGGCTTACTAGGTGTTGCCACCTCGCGACCTCTGATTTCATCGGGTTGATGCACCGTGCCAACTCTGACACTCCCTCCTACGGAAGACAACTTGATCTTCTCCACTCAGTTACTTGTTTCTGTGAACATAATTAAAAATTATTCACAATCATATTAGTAAGTCTAGCATGAGTTTCAAAGGGCAGAGGTTCGGTCATAATATCTGCAATTTGCTCCTTTGATTCTATCCAACTTATTCTAACTAGGCTTCTAGCTACACATTCTCTAACATAGTTATCTTTAACATCAGTCATATGCCTAAGCTTATTACTATTACTAACTTGACTACTAGCTTTAGCTGCTTTATTGTCGCACCACAGAGTCATAAGCAAAAAGGAACTTGGGAGAATCAATGATAGTGAGTTTTGTAAGGGGACCATTTCTTGACAAGCCTCACTTATTGCAACATATTCTACCTGACATGTTGATAAAGCTACGTATGACTGTTTGTGTGTTTTCCAGGCAACTGGGTTGCCATACAGACTAACTATAAATCCACTTGTCGTTAGGGATCCTTTGCAATCAGCAAAGCTAGAACCGGAAAATCCCTGTAAATCGTTTAACTTCTCTCTGAACGTGATTCCTAGATTCCTTGTATGTTTAAGATACCTACAAACTCGTTTTGCCATTTTCCATTCATTCTCTGTGGGACTGACTTAACTCAAAATATTTACTGCATATGTCATGTCGGGACAAACCGTGTTGGCCAAGTACAAGAGAGATTCCACTAACTCTTTGTATGGATCTTTGTTGTTTGGATTTATATCTAACTGCTTGCTGGCTTGCTTTTTCGTTTTATCATCTAGCTCATCTCTATCTCGACTTTCTTTGTTTCTCACCTAATTCGTAATCATAGGTGTCTTTTGTGGATGCATCTCACTATAACCGAAGCGCTTCAACATTTTATCAATGTACTCCTCTAGAGTAAGTGTTGAAGTGTTATTGCATCTGTCTCGTTTTATATTCATTCCTCAGAATGTTTTAGGTTCTCCCATGTCAGTTATTTCAAATTCTAACTTTAACATTGATTTCATTTCATCCAACTTACTAACATTATTACTGGCAATAAGTATGTCATCAACATGCAGTAGGAGCATTAAAAAGCTGTCGTTTTCTTTCCACGTTAACAGACAAAGTTCAAGCTCGTGAGATTTTAAACCAAGTTTCACTGCTACTTCCCTGAATTTCTTATTCCAACATCTTGGGCTGATTTTTAAGCCATACAGGGCACGTTTTATTTTGCATACTCTATCTTTCTTGGTTTCTATCGAGCGTTCGTACCCTTCAGGGATTTCCATGTAAACCTCGTAGTCTATCTTTCCATCCAGGAACGCCGTTTTTACATCTAACTGGCAGGCGTGTAGATCAAACTTATTTATGATGGCCAATGCGGATCTTATGATCTGCATACGCAAGACAGGCAAGTAAGTTTCACTCAGTTTATATTCATTTCTATCTTTGAATCCTTGTATTACGAGTCGAGCTTTGAATCTAACTTCGCCGGCATTTCCAATTTTTCTTATAAATACCCATTTTGAGTCAATTATATTGGGTTTATCTCTTCCAGCTGTCTTTGGTCTGTCCACTAATGCCCAGACGTTGTTTCTTTTCATTGATTTTAACTCTTTATCTATAGCTCTCTACCGTTCAATTCTATCTTTTGAATTCATGGCTTCTTTATATGTTTGCGGGTTTGTTTGGGTATCGATCAGGAATGCTCTACTAGTTTCAGTATCTAGCAACTTCTCTTCTATCTTTTCTGTCTTTTCTAGCGTTTGTGGATTTCTGTCGAGCTTCTTTGGTCTCCCTCTTTTTCGTTTTTCTCCCTCCGTTTCTAATAAGGGCTGTTCACTTTTTATATTATTCTAAATTATTACTAGCGTAAAGTACTTTAAACTCACCTTTGTTGTTAGTATTGCTTCCCTGATTTGGATTTTGGGATCCTCTACCACGACCTCGACCACGACCACGACCTCTATCACGACCTCGAACATAATTAAACTTTGGCTTTTTGGGATCTGACGAGCGTTGGGGGTTTGAGTTTAAATTTCCTCGCTTCTTATTACCTCTGCCCCTATTATAGACATGATTTGAGTTGTTTACATACCCAGTTCTAGCTGCCACCGGCTTTTCCGTCATCTGCTCGACTTGCTCGTCTGTGTACGGACAGGTGGTGCTGATATGACCCTCATATCGTCTGCACCGGTAGCACATAGCAATTGTTCTTGAGCATTAGTCCGGTTGATGACCTTTGTTACCACACGTACTACAAATTCCTTGCCTTCTATCTGTCACAGTGAAAACTGCCGTTGGTGTTGTCTGAGTTTGGGTATTTTCTGCCCTATCTTTTCTAGCTGCCTCCTGCTGTACAATACATGTTTTTAATTGATCAATTGTTAATTCTTTACCAGTCGAATTTTTATTTATGAACTGAACATCTCGAATATTTGGTGAATGAGTAACTATTGCTTTGAAAAATGCATCTCTAACTTCAATTTCGGACAATTCTGTAATATCGGGTAGATTGTTATATGTTTTAACTATTTTATTGAACTTATCCCAAAATGTGGAAACTGTTTCCTTACCGGGATTTTATTTAATGTTATACAGTTTTCGTCTAAGTCCTGCGGAGGATAGTAAATCCTCACTATCTTTTAATTCTTTTATTTTACTTAAGAGTTCTTTCGAATCGCGGATGTGTGCTACTTTAGTATGATATGTCAGATCAATTCTATTAATTATAATGTCTCTTACCCTAGCTTTATCTTTTTATAACGTTTCTTCATCTGACTGTTTACTGGGTTCAATTTTTCATCAATTACGTATAGCAGATTTCTAACAAGCAGTTCTGAGTTCAAGTAATCAAAAAATGCGTTTATGCTCAATTTTAAGGTTAATTTATCATCACGTCTATTAGCGGTCTCGTGGTTTACTACTTCTACTTGGATTTTATTTTGCAAACCGGATTCATTTAAGTTGTACTTTGACAATTTTTCACAAATAGTTTGACTAATTAAAGCTTTGTTTAGATTTCGATTGTTCGTATCAAATGCAATATCTGTATCTATGTTATTTCCTGCACCCTTGGGACTCGATAAGGGTAATTTTATTTTATTATTTTCTAGCTGTTTTAGCTGATATTGGTCTTCTAACTTCTCCTGTCTTTTCCACGTTTGCACTTGGGTCTCAATCCTCTCTAGCCTTTCCTTCAACTCGTTGGCATTTTGTACAAATGTTCCAACTGCTTCATCTAACTTTCTAAGCACTTAAGTCCTCTGGGCTATACTTTCTTCCTCCGGCTTGTCTGGCTTTCCTTCCATTCTAGCAATCCTATCCTCTAGATCTGTAGATGAATTAATTTTGCTCGAATTTACTTTAGTCATCTTATTGGGTGTGTTATTATTAAATTTGAATCGATTTAAGTTTAAATCTTTCTTTTCCCACTGTAAAATTTTTATATTTGTACCTTTCATTTTTCTCTCAAACATGTCATATTTGGGATAAATTAATTGTGCACTTCGTGCATGCTCGCTTGTATCTAGCATATCTTCTAACTTCTCTTTATCTAACTGTGCTTGGTCAAGAGTGAACGCGTGACTGATCGGGTCAATGGTCTTCTCTGATTGTGCACTTGGACTCTTGGACATTCGTTCCTTAGTCGAGTCTTTGACGACTCTCAAGGTTTCATCCGAAATTGAGTCCTTATCTAAAAACTAAGCACTCCAGGAGTGCAGGCAGAAGTGAAAACTTGAACTTATGGCGCGTTGGGCACTTTTTTGGGTGAGAATTTTTAGGTGTGCTCGCGACATGAGAAATTGTACATAAAAAATCAAGTTTATCAAAGCAATGTGGGCACTTTTTGAATGGACATGAAGTATAATAATATCGAAACTATATTCGAGGGAAGTGGTTTTATTTAAATGAGTAAATTTTAGTAAATAGTAAATACAAAATTCCTGTAACTGTTGGTCAAACAGAAAGTTGTCTCCATAGCCAAAGAAAGAGACAGCTGATATATACCTATGCGTATTCTAATAGTATTGTTTACTATTGTAAACATACATGTACCCCACGTGTTTCTCATTTCTTAGATAATCTTATTCAATAACGTGTTGCATTTGTTTATGTACGTATCATGTACGTAACAAAATTTACCAAATAAAATAATAATTTACTTAGGTGATGATGAGCAGCAGTTGTAATAATGTACACAAAATATAGTAACACTATAGTATACGAAAGCACTACACCAATGTTTTTATGAATTCTATTAACACTTTAGATTTGTTTTTTTTCAACACAATGCCATAGCAGTAACACAAGTCAAATGAAATATTTAAATAAATAAATTTTCCGTAAAATATTCATTTATAAAATAAATATAAAAAACTCTCAATCTCGTCTGTTGCGAGGGTACGAACGAATGCCCATGCAAAGACTGCGTATCAGCGTTGGTCGGAGCATTATTCAACGCTCACAGTTCATGCTTGATCGCACATAGCGCCGCTGACTGGATCCCACCGAGAACTACTTCGTGCGAGAATTCGAATTCAAAATGGTATGATTTTTTCAACAGACAGTAGGCGCGAAAATTCAAATTCAAAAGAATTTTTGGTATACTATTTATGTATGTAATTATACAACATTATCCAATATTTTTAGGCATTGATTAGCCAATACATACAAAGATTTCTTTCGAATTTGAATTTCTGCGCCTACTGTCTGCTGAAAGAATCATACGATTTTGAATTTGAATTCTCGCGCCAAGTAGTTTGCGGTGAGATCCAGGCAGCAGCGCTATGTGCGATCAAGCATGAAATGTGAGCGTGAAATAATGCTCAGACCAACGCTGCTGCGTATAGCATGCAATCTGAGTATACACATAGGTATGTAATCTCGTCTGTCGCGAGAGCACGAACGAATGCCCATGCAAAGAGCGCGTATAGTATACATATATTATAAGAATACACGCGGAGTATATCTGTGTAAAATCTAATCTGTTGCGAGAACGGCTGAAAATGCTCACCTACAAAAGTGCCCAACGCGCCATAAGAAGTTTTCACTTCAAAAATGTGTGTACGTTTGAGTATATGAAATATGGTATGGATCCACTACTCTTGGCGAACATCAACCAAAGAGTGCAAACCCTGTACAAATTAAAGGTTGTTTACCCAGCGAACAACAACTGAAGTAATAACACCTTTTAGAGAAATGCAGCCGCTCCTCACAGTGAACATCAACCAGGAGGGCTGTGCTGATTCTTTTTGCTTTGCCGGCACCTTCTGGCGAACAACAACCAAGAAGTGCAACCAGCTAGCTATAAGACTCAAAAGTTTAATCAAACGAAACTAACTTAACAGTTTTTCTAACTTTACCAATTTCACATGTCGTGCCTCCGATTGTTATGATACACAATGTTTCCCCTTGAAAGACGGGATAGAACAGCTCGTTGGGATGGCGCTCAGAAATACCCAGAGTCATGTCTTGGGTCAGTAAAAATAGCTGGAGCGTTCTTTGATCTAGCATAAAACACACGCTATTTATTTTCTATTTAGCTGCATTGAGAAAAAAAATCAGTTGTCATTTTCTAACTATACACGAGGTTATACAGAAAAGAGAGGGAGAGAGGGCATGTGTATAAAATCATCTTTTTCTAAGTATACAATGAAACCTGCACCTTTTTCTCTCGACATGCGCGTGCACTTTACCGAAATTCTACGCGTCCTCCAATATGGCGGTCGCTTTCGCGAAGCCTTGCTTTTTCTCCTCGTATGTATATATACACATACACACGCCTTCAAGCGTCCAACGATTCCTCGCGCGAGTCGATACAAAAGAAGAAAAAAATGTAACACCTAACCTCCGTGCAATAAACTCGCGCACTTTATTTTAGTATTGTAAACTGGACCTACCTCTCGTCCTTGGCTCAAACGCAAAATTAGGAGTCTATTGGGACCGCGCGGCCATCTTCCTCTCTCTCGAGCCCTTTTGCCACCGACACACTCGCGACACTCTCTCTAACTTCGTGCTAGCTTTTCCTATAACAGAAACTAGCTTAGGTGTCGTTCACTGGCACCCGGAGCCTCGTGTCCACCCGTGGCACGCAGCACGCTCCCACGTGCATCGTCTATAGGGTGCAGTGGAAGTGAGCTGGGCCCATAATCTGCTAGAGTTTTATTTTTCTCTATATAAGCCGCTAGGGAAGATGCGGGCTCCTTATTAATAAAAACACTGAGCACTATCTAATTATATCAACACCTTTTATTTACTAGCTTTCTCTAGCTTATACAAACCGTTTAATTCTAGCTTCCTATCTAACTTATTATTAGTAAATACAATACAATAAAGACTTTTATGAAAACAAAGTAAACTAGAACGCAAAGTTGATAAACTGTTGCACATGAAAAAAGAAAAGAAAGCTTTTGGAGACAACCGAGTTGCTCGAGGATCAGTACAAAAGAGAGAGATCGGCCGAAGCACAGCAGCTGGTAGGTGATTGCAAAAGCACTTCTCGCTGTCAGCTGTGATCATGGCTTACTAAGTGTCGCCACAACGTGACCTCTGATTTGATCGGGTTGATGCACCGTTACAACTGTGACAAAAACAAATTTTTTCTTAAACTTTAGGACCACGATATTCAATAATCTAATAGCCTTACCAAACCGTGTAAGGGACAGTAGAAGGCCGCGAGGGCTGTAGGACCCTCGACCACAATAACGGTGACGGAAGAAGGTCGCCCGGTGGTGGGCACCTGCCGACACACGTAGAAGTGTGTAATCTGCAACGGAATAAAATAATAAATGAATGAAAAAAAAAAAAATANATAGCTTAACACAAAAAAAAGAAAACAAAAAAAAAAAAGAAAATGAGTACACAAAACAAAAGTTGTAAGTAAAATGTAACCGAAAGAATGGAAATAATAATTATAATGAGGAAAATGAATATGTATGAAACAACTCAAAAAAAAATATATAAGTAAATAAGTAAATACTAAATTAGATAATAAGCAATAAATGGTGATTAAATAATCATAAATGAAAGTAAGACCCACAAGGGCATATTTATCAATTTATTATGTAAGAGGGAAGAGTGCAAACATGAACAATATGTGTTATAACACAATTATAAACTAGCGGAAAACTTATCAAAGCCTGTAAAAGAAAAAGAAGCGAGGATTTTCATAGGAACACCTCATTAATTTTTCTTATATGATTAGTATTCATTACAACACGAACAACATGATACAGACACTAATTAAACAATCATTCCCACAGGTGGTACAGAAAAGAACGTTGTCGAGGGCGACGACATATATATATATATATATAAAAGGGATAAAGGAGATAATGTATAAGTAAGGGAAAATGAGTGAAGTATTGATCCCGACGTGACATACTGCTCACTACTGAAAGGCGCGATCATAGAATCATCTACTCCTTCAAGCTCATCCCAGCCAAAATAGGGACAAACTGCAAAACAACGCAGTACCTTCCAAAGGTACAATTAACGAATTCATACACAAATGTCATGAGAATCGGCAAAAACGACGCTGTAAACATACAGACACGCATGTACTTAACACGCGACGTGGGATAGAAAACAGAATTTTGAGCGAAAAAAAGAAACTCCTCAGGAATAAGACTATTATGTACCTTATGTTTATAGCATACACATACATGGTGTAACAAATATAGATGTACATAAGTATAACATTAATATTATATGCAACGATATACCCTGAATGTAAAGACGGAGCCACACTCGCTACTTACCGTAATAACAAGTCAAGCCCTAATACTAGATTGCATTTCATGATTATTAGGAAAATATGTGTAATGAATTGTATGGCATGGGCATTTGTATTTACACAGAGCGTTAAAAAAAAATAAAAATAAAGAAATAAAAATAAAATAAGAAGGAAGTTAGAATTTTCTCTCTCTCTCGTAGTTGTTCTTTCTTTCCTTAATCAAGGGTAACCTAGGGACCTAGGAGCTTACCATAAATGGGAGTGAGAACGGGAAAAAGGATAACTATTTTATGTTTTAGGGGTGAAACCACGCTGGTAGAAGGACAGCTGGGGGAGATAGAGCAAATTGAAAGAAATCCGGGGATACTAGTAGAGAATCTGGGTCCAATTCAATCAGTCGCGTCGACATGGAAGATAATATGGTATGTAGATTGGAATCAAATGGTCCAACAGACAGAGGCCAAAAAGTCGATGATAACCAGATCGAAACGGTACAGACACTCCAGGGACAAGTAGAAGAGGCAGATAAGGAGAAAATACAGGAGCTAGTGAAGTCAAACCTGACGCACACGACTGACACTACAAGGTACTTAAAAGAACAAATGAGGATTTAAACGTTCGTTAATCACGAGCAGGTTCTCCAAGCTATAAAGAGATTTGAAGACGAAGCAGGAAAGGTAACATAAGAAGGATTGAAAATATTCACGGAACTTATAGACGGATACGACAGAGTATCAGGAATAGTAGAAAGATTCGAAAAATTGACTGAAGAACTCGTAGCTAAATTTGAGACAGCGATGGATATCACATATTTAGCGAGTCGAGGCGTGTCACATCTGCCGGAAGCAGCGCTAGATGTGATAACAGAAGCAGAAATATTAGCAGAACAATTTAAACCAGACCTTAGATTTTCGGGAGAAAGAAACATGACGGGGGAAGAAATAGCAGAAATATCAAAGATAGCAACGATAGTGCTCGATAGAAAAATTACCTATTATATCGAAATACCGCTGGTAACAAGAGAGAGTCTAGACCTTCTCAGAATATCACCGTTGCCGGTAGAACAGGAGGGATTAAATATGACGAATGTCGTCGCTTATCTCCAACCAACATATGAGTACATTGTGGGTAGCACGAGCGAAAAAAGATTTGCACCAGTAGCGCGGGAGACAGTGGAACAATGCAATAAGTTGAAAAAGGTATGTGTGTGTACACGAATGGAGCCGACACAGGAAGTGGAGGAGGACCACCCTTGTGAGGTACGGCTGATACTAGAAGAAACTGTAAAGAAACCGGAATAGTGCCCGATAGTACTAGCAAAATTAAAGGGCACATATTGGACACGTCTTCACGCGAAGAATCAACATGCGTTCAGCATCACGGTAGAGGAAAAGATACACGTACAATGCGATCACACCGAGCACAAAACATTTAAAGTAATGAAGGCAGGAGTAATAGACCTAGCGAAAGATTGCACAGCCCAAACATCAGAGACGAGATTGGACCTGAGTCAGGAGGAGGGCAAGAACCAGATAATTAAGTTTAAAAGCTCAAATTTTAATCTGAAAGAAATAGCGCTGAAAATAAAAGGGGTAAAAGTAGATGAGATATTGGAGCAAATGAAGATAGTAGTAGAAAGGGATGGGTTACAGGAGCTTGGTAAGCAAGAACATGGACCGGAGGATAGGTTGACGACAAGGAATTAAACTGACAGACATAGTACAACGTATACTATAATTAGTAAAGACAAAAGAGGAATTTTTTGACTGGAAGGAATATGCATGGTTAGCAGCTGAAATAGCGTTGAGGGCGGCTGCAGGATCGGTCGGGATTTTAAAATGGGGGGCCCCACTTATACTAAACTTATCTAGAATGTTTGCAGGAACAACCAGAAACAATGTCGCAAGAAATGAAAATCCAGGGAATTCTATGGCACTACAGCCAATACTTATCCAAGTACGGGGTGAGCGGTGACAAGGAGATCAACCGACGGGCAGTAACAAATAGTTACCATAAGAAACAAACAAATTTTAGCTAAGTTAAAGGTAGAGCCTTAATACCTAAGCATTGACGATGTCTAGTAAAAAAAAAAAAAAAAAAAAAAAAAAAAAAAAAAAAAAAAAAAAAAAAAA
>NW_019379585.1:420092-472174 GCF_000648655.2 Copidosoma floridanum
AAATTTTAATATTGTAAATAAATTGTAAAATACATTGTAAATGAATTGTAAAATATATCGTATTTAAATAAAGAAAAATTATAAATATAACTGCATTTTAAAGATTACAGAGTCTTAAAATTTATTACGCACTACATCCCACGATCCAACAAACTTGCTACCTGCATTTTATGACCTAGTGCACATAGCCATAAGTTTTCAAAGTACCATACGCACGTCAATAAAATGTATACGAGTACAGTGAAAATCTATTTTAGATGTATTGAGGTAAAGAGTTATGCTCTATTTACATAAAAGGATCGGGATGCTTTATTGGGTATTAAGTTTAATGTACTTTAACGCTTTATTCATTTGTTTGTATACCCTTGACTGAAGAAGGTATATTTCTCTTTTAGTGATGGAGTATATTGTAGATATCCAGGGTTTTAATACTACAAATAATAAATTTCTTTTTAAAGAAATTTCATATGTCGAACTTGACAAAAGTAGGGATTCCATGGCAGTTGTAATAGTGCTTAAACCGCCTTTCACGGGGAAAAATTTATCTTATGCGGACAAGAAACATAATCGTTGGTTGATAACCAATTTCCATGTTATAAGCTGAAATGTCGGAAACATTTCCTATGAAAGAGCGCTTAATATATTTACAACTGAACTAGTTGATGCGGAAAAGGTTTTCGTCAAGGGTTTTGAAAAAAAAAAAATTCCTGGAAGAAATACTAACATGCAAGTATGTATATATGCACACATGATATAATATAATGAAGGTGCAAGTCATTCATGTTTTCTACACTTTTAGAGTCGTTAATATTGAGGAGTATGGATGCCGAGCGCTTGCAAAACTTAACGAAGCCTATTTGCCATGCAAATACCATGCCTGTAATATTAACTCTTCATGTGCTATCAGAAATGTTTCTGCAATAAGGAATTGTATATATTTTAAATTAAATCAAAAAAGGTGCTTAGTTCGATGTATAAAGTAGTTCTTCCTCATTAAAAATTTTTTTGCCAATAATAAAGAACTGTTAGAATATGCAAATTAAAGAATAAGATGTACAAATAATTTTTAAAAGTAAAGTTGTGCTTCTAAGCTATTCAACTGACCAATTGTAATCACAAGATCGGCTTAGGCACTCGGAGAGAAGGAAAGCTACATCTCATACTTGCTCATGGAGAGAGTTTGCGCAATTTTACGCAGCGCTGTTGGGTGGGCAGATGCCACTAGCTCTGATAAAGAAAAGTTATAAATACAGGTTGTATATTATTATTCACTCAGTTTTATCCATGTGACACAAGTAGTAACAGCAACGGTGAAAACGAGAGCCTTGTCAAATAAAAAATATATTAGAAAAAATCATTTTTAATTTAAATATTCACAATTTCAAAACACATCATGGATTTCATCATTAGTATCCANATTTTTAACTTAAATATTCACAATTTCAAAGCACATCATGGATTTCATCATTAGTATCCACGGCTTTTATAATGCTGACAGACACTTCATACCGAAAGAATTTTCAGTGGTTTCCTTACAAGGAAACGTTGTTTGCCATTGGATAATCAAGCCACCTTGCAATTTTAATCATTTACCGTCTGATATAAAAAAGCATAACAATCACCAGACGGTAGAAGTCCACAAAATCAAATGGTTTAAGGGTTATGTTACTGTAAATGACTTAAAGTATCATCTAACAACTATTGCCAAGAACCTGAAAAGAATTTATACTTACGGAAGTGATGAAGCTAAGTTCATAAGTTCAATCCTGATGCGTGAAGTTCACGATTTGTCCCAAATGCATCGTACTTTCAAAGACTTTGAAGACAAAGTCTCTTCTCTAGTATGTCTTACGCACGGACAAAACCATTTGGAAAAGAAAAAACTATTTTGTGCCCTTTACAAAGCACATTTATTAAAACAATGATTTCTGACTAGCATATCAATTAAGTCATCAAAGCAAGACAGCGATTCATATTATGCAGCATATGAATGCCTTAAACGACAAAAGCAACAGTCTACATGGATGACCGGCTACGACGTGGTTGGTTAAGCGAAGCACATAATATAAATAATACTGATAAATTTTTTGCGCCAAATTTTTATGTATTTTAAGAACAACATGTTTAACAAAATCGTTTAGTAAATCATGTACATTTTTTATTTAATATAAACTGATTTTAAAAATAAAACAAAAAATGTTTAACAATCATTTCCCTACCACTCCACATCCTACATTATCATGCAACGCGCTCGCTAACGCAAAAAAAGTTTTGTATGCGTATAACTACCACGTGCACAAGCTGCACACGGTTTCGCACATTCAAACAGCGCGCGCAAATCAGCGCTGCAGACGACTTACGCACATTGCATCGCGCGCAAACTCAAACTACGTTGCACGTCACCAGCTGGCGCACGCGGCGCTACAGGCGCTAATGCACGTTGCGCATAAACTCAAATAGCGCGCGCAAACTCAAGCAGCACTGCAGCTAGCGCACGCAACCTCAAGCAGCGCACGCACAAGGAATGCGAGGAAGCCACAGCTCCTGCTCGCCCATTGGCTGCAGCAGGGAACTGTAATACAATTGAGCAGGCGCATTTAATCGTGTGTTACGTCGGCGCAATGTACCATTCGAGCCTCAGCTTTCGCTTAATAGCTCGGGACTCGCACTGGGCGCGCAGGTGGAACGCGGGGCTAAAGGGTAGTTATTTTCCTTGTCTGAGTATTTGAAAAGGGGGTGAGGGCGACCGTTTTGATTAAATCGACGTGATTGTCGAGCAACAATTCGATGTATTTGTTCGCGGCGTACCTCAGATTTATCGAGGATACTTGGTGTGGTGTGTCGTACCGTATCCCGTTCGCGATCTAGAGGTTACCAGTACCGTAACGAGCAAAAATAGTTACACTCTAGAGGTTACGTAAAGGGGACAAATGATTTAAGTTCGCGACTGGTCTAGGATCCACAAGTACCATCCGGGGTAAATGCGATTGTCCTAGACTTTACTTGGGGACTTATTTGTTTATTTAATCTCGTAACGTGGTATTTACCGATACCAAATTTTAAACTTTAACAAAAATACGTCCGCATTTGGAACCGAGAGAAAAAAAAAGAACTTGTCACTTTGTATTTGAATTCGACTTACTTTTATTTTTTTGATATACAACGTGAGTACAGCGGAATGAACCAGCGCGAAGTGTCCGAGATCGAAGCTTTGAAACCGCACTCGTGGAGGACCGTGAGATGGCAGAGGCGAACTCTAGCTGCCTAGTCAACCGTTCGAGGGTGAAATTAAACTCTCTTTTTTCCTGTGCCTTCAGGCCACTTGAGAAAAATCATTGCCGGGGGAAAATCTTGCAGAAATGATAATAGCCGAAAATCTAATTGGCTAGAACTGCTCTAGTTTAGCCACTCAGAAATTGGCACATCCCACATCCGGCTTGTTCTCCTCTGTGCATCAAGAGAAGGGAAGGTGATTCACATACACATGCCCTTCCTTTCTCTTTTACATCAAAAAGTTACAAGATTTTATCATAACTTAATATTAACGTTGAGATGTGGTATTATCATCATTAACGAATAGTAACCATTGTTCACCCATTCAATCGAGCCCAATGCAAAAAGAGCGGTGAAAATCGCTTAATATTTAGGTTTGATTGAATAGATGTTCAGCATCTCGAGGTATTAATAATACTCTTAGTAGTAGTTAATTTTAGATATTAATAACTATAATAATTGCTAGAGTTTCCGCTAGTTATACCTGTACACGTGAGCATTGATCGGACTAATAAATAATCATGAATGATTAATTAACAACAGCGGTTTCTGTGGTTAAAACACTATTGTTTTTTATTAGTGAACTATTATATTGTTAACTTACTTAGGTTTACCAATAGTTTTCATTCATTGTTAGTTGTAAATGTATTTCAAAATGTTAGTAGCATTTGGTCAATTATGGGTTTTTCTGCTTGTCGTAGGAGAGAAAGTCGGCTCGGGGTGCCCTGGGGAATCGGGAATTCCGTTACCCGTGTTGGGGGCAAGAGTGCGGACTCTCTCTCGACATCTCTGCGTCAGGAAAAGGGGGAAGTGCCATGACTTTCCCGTTGTCCTTTACAATTGGAACAGTGACAGTTTTTAACAAGATTACAATTTGGGTTATTGCAGTATGTTTATGAAATTGTTAACGTGATACAAAAGGGTTTTACAGTAAACTGTTTTTATTGCGACGTTGCCTATTTGGCACAGCCAGGTATTTTTTAATTTTCGTGTTCAAATTAATTTTTTTTTTACAGGCAACAAGCTTCAAGACATTTGAACAAATAACATGTAAAATGAACTGATTCTGAACTAAATTTAAATCGATATTGACATGAAGGATTATTAGGGTGAATGAGAAGAAGCTATTATTTCAGGGAAAAAAAACCAAAAGGAAAAAAACCATTTATTCGAAAAAAAGGACAACCCGGATGAAGTGCGATAGTCGATTACAGAGTTTAATGTGTGAATGTGTATATGTGTGAGTTGGTGGGGCGACCCGGCGAAGTTCGAGCACAGCTCGATGGTGCAAGAAGCACGCGTAAAATTGACAGAAGGTCAATTGCAAAGAACGCGACAAGCACGTTAGTATATCCGGTGCACCGGAGACAAAGTGACAAGACAAGCGAGAAACTCAGAGGCAAAGAAAAGACCACTCGAACGTGTGTACTCTCCAAGATCAGCTGCTGAACTGTATCGAGCGCGCGCGGACGCGCTCGCCAGTCTCCTTATAGGTGTTGCGACGCCCAATTAGCCACTGCTCGTCATTAGGCCCGACCGACGCTTAGGACCATGAAAAAAAAAAGACAGACGATGATACTGCAAGAGAGGCACAGTATTGTGCGTGAAAAGAGAAAGTATAGGAAGAATAGTAGAGAGAGATATAGTAGCAGAGAGACGGAACTAGAGGGAAATAGAAAAGAGAGAGAGAGAGAAAAAGAAAAGCATAGATGATGCGTAGTGGTAACGAGCGATAGCGATGAAAACGTGCTCCAACGGAATATAAACCATGAGCCTGCGAACATGAATGGTAAAAATCGGATAATTCTTTGAAAGTCAATAAGATTGCTTTCGTAGGTTTATGTAATATTGTTGCTGGCTAATAGTGTGCAGGTTTAATGGTGTAGCGTGTACAGGTTGTATTAGCAATATGTAATCATTTTTCCCATTTGCTACTATCTTCGCTTAGCCTATGGGTCTTAACTCTAAGTTATTCTAATTTTTAACATTAAACTCGGTTTATATATACTAATATCTAGTATTAAACTTCAGCGCAGCTGTTCCCAGTTAAACTATTGCATCAATTGATTTTCATAATTATTTCGTTTTTACTTTGCTCGTTGTTTCCGGTCAGCATAGGCCAGCGTGCATGTATGTGAGTCATGCATGGTAGTAATACCTTAGCTACGAGCAATCTTGTAGGTGATTTACCTCTTTGCAGATGCACATTGGCCCCTGCGTTTAGTATTCTAAAATCGGCACAGAAAGTTTTGAAGCAAGGAAAAAAAAATTAATGTGGATACACCGATGTTACACGTGACGCTTTCTACAAAAGGATCAACGTTTCTGACTTGTAGAAAGATTTTTCTAAAAGAAGTGCCCGCCTGACGCAATATTTTAACATCTTATACGCAATAATCTACTAAATTCTTCTGCATATCGAAATACCTTTTTTTTTAATTATCCACCAAGTTAAAGGTTTCCGGTAACTCTGCTAATTTCGTTGATAAATAATTAAGTAAATTGATGAATTTGGTTTTTCCAATGGTCATTTGTATGGTGTTTCGCCTGGTAAGAATGACGTTAGGAGTTTTGTTTTCAGAAACAAGATGTTGTAAAATAAATTGAGCACCAAACGATTTTACATTGTGTGCTGTACAAAAAAAAGAAGAAAATCTTTCATTTTTTTCTCGGACAGCAAAGTCAACAAACATTTTTAAACATACCTCACCCCGAAAAATTATTTATTTTACACCACAAAATTCACAAATGGATAATGCTAAAACTATACAGTCATAACAACGAATTTGAGCTACGCATAAAATCGGTACATGTATGCGTGTTTTTACTGTATCGTCTAAAGTTTTGTCCTGATGTGTCTCAAAATCATAAAAAATAAAGCAATTCTTTTTTTTATAATTTTTCTCTTTCACAGCTTGAATCATACACAATTTATTTAAATCATGTATGGTCTTACACTGTCCACAGTATTTTTTTCCGCCTTAATCTTTTCCTTTTGTAAAATTTTATAAAATTTCATAAAATTTTGCACAAGAGCTATACATTTTAAAGGTATCGCAACAGATCTTTTAGCTGCCCACTGTGTTTTTCTTCGTGCATATGTCCCTGGACGCTTTTGATTTTTGAAACATTTTCTGCTATAAAAATTACGCCCACAGTCATCACATTTAATTTTTTTTATTTCAGAAGTATTATTATTATTACAATTAGGGTTTGTATTACATGCCGTGCAAACAAAAGGACACGAATTATTTTTTATTTGTCTGTATGTTTTATTACACGGTAAACAAAAAAACATATTTGTTTTGATTGCTAAAAAGTTTGAAATTAAATCATAATTATCCATATTATTGGTATACACTATATTTATAAATAAACTGTAATTTGATGGCATATCTTTCGACCCATCATAAAGTAAAGCCATGCCAGTCCCGAAGTGTTTGTAGTCAAAAATGCGAATGGCTTTTTTTTTTTGTAAAAAATATTTTTGAAACTTGACATTTTCTGGATATCCAAAAAGGTCCGTTTCTTTTTTTTTTTAACTATATCACTATCTTTTAATAGTTTTAGAGCTTTTTGTTTTTGCACTTTTTCATTTTTAATATTTTTATACTGTTTCTTATATTTAAGTGACATTTTTATTCGTATAAACATCGCTGCAAACAAAAGCTCTGGCTATACATAAATTATCATTATTTTAAATACTTAAGACTCCTTTCTTTTCTATGTTTTTCATAATATCTACGGAGGCACTCATCCCTTGATGCAATTGTACGTATGTTACCTCAACAATTATATTTTGTAAAACATCGAAAATTCTCTTACTCTGTTCGATCCTTTCAAACAGTTATAGAAAATCTTCAGCCGTAAGTGTGTAAAGAGGTCAAATAATATAATTCTACAGCACCGTCTGGCAATCCGTCCGATTCTAAAGACACTCCTACTAAATAATTATGTTGGGAATAACGGCTTTTAATCGTACCTACAAATTCCTTTATCATGAAAGCAACCAACCATTTAATTTATCCTGCGTTGCTAAATTTTCATTCAGGGGTAGCATCTTAAACGTAATCAGACACCCTGTTATTACACCCCGCTTTTGAGACAAAAAAAGGTCTGGGAACAGTTCACTGAGTTATAACAACTTATTTACTTAGTTAACAGTATGATAAATTCAATTTACGTACTAAAGTTAGTAGTTTCGTATTTATCTATGATTATTCATTAATCCTGCATTTGTCCTGGGTGCCTCAAGATACGGACAAAACAATGGGGGACCCTGTAGTGAGGGAAAAACAGTAATCAAAACCTTCACCAGAACCAATACTATAATTAGTATTAGTAACGCTTATACGTGTCATCGTAAAAAAAAATCTGATTTTTGTGTATAAATGGGGCTGTACCTCACCCTATTACCCCCTCCTAAAACTGGTACTCGGGCTTTTGGGAAAAGTCCTGGGAGTAGTTCGCTGAGTACCTGTTCTGGAGGAAAGCGGTACATTGGGTTGTGCACTTCTCTTTCGTGGGTTATTATGAAATGGCATAAAGTGCGCCCTCTTTGAATTGGGATTTTGGGTTTTGGAAGTGGTTAGGTTCTTTCTCTGCATGTATTCTGGTACGTGAATTTGATACTGCATTTTAGCTTCTTCTTGCGATTCGTGGTTTCTATTTCTTCGGTGATTTAGATGATCTTGTCCCACAAAAAGCAACAGTTTAGTAAGTGTATTCCAGACTGCGCCAAGCATACGTACTGACCACCCGTAAGTTTGGTGTAGTAGGTAGCTATTGATCAGTCCTTCCACTACAGTTTTTATTATGTGGATAATTAGGTAGATAACTACAAATTCTGCGCTAGCGCTGCCAAAAGTGGTCAGTTTTCCCCACATGCGCTTACAGACATTATCAGCTAGTTCCTCCAGTGATGCTTTGTTGAGGAGCCTGAAAATGGAGCTTCGATGGTCGATTGCTGGTTGCCCGTGCATATCTCGGGCGATATCATCAACACGCGCTGGCTGCTCGATTGGAAATATTATTCGATCTCTCAGCCACTCAAGATGACTGGGCGTGTATATGCCGATTGTTGCCAGGTTCGATAGTTCGGTATATTGCCAAGTGGTCTTTGTCATTCGCTTTAAAGCTTTGGAGGTCTTTATTTCTGTTAGCATGTTCAATACTTGATACTATCTGCTGTTTATCTTGTACAGTTGAGGGAATATAGGATCGCATGCCATTCTTGTTCCATACTTCTTGTTCCAACATGGTGGTACCGTTGATTTTTATCGGTAGCTTAGCGTAACAGTTTTTTCCTTTGCCAGAGTCACTTCAACGGGTATACACGCGATGATTCGAATGGCTTCTCCAGTGACGGTATCCATGTAGCCAGGCCCTTTCATAATGGTATAAGCGAACTGGTCAGGGGATTTATCAGCTATGGCGAGAGCATTTTCTAATGTCATGCGTTCAACTCTGTGTTCCGAATATCACGGTACAACGATTTCACTTGTAACCTGACATGTCTCTCAGCATAAACAAATTTCGAGTTCATGTACGCGAAGAGATCCATATTTTTGGGGTTTCCGGATCCTTTAGCTACAAAAGACTGTCCCTTTCGTGTCTCAAAGATGAGGAGCTTAGCGTGTTTGGTCCGAATCATGCTGTATCCGCAGATTTGTTCCATCTTTTTTTTGCTAAAGCGAACGTTGTATCCTCTGATTCAAAAGAGTAGACGACTTCCCCTTGTGGATCGGTAGGGACTTCGGTACAGTCAGCTAGTCCTTTGAAGATAACGTCATGTATCTCAAAGTTGTAGTTAGTTTGAGGAAGGACGTTCCAGTAGGTACTACTCCCGTCCTGGTCTGTACATTGACCCGTACTAAAAAAACAGCGTGTATCATAATCCAATATAATTCTATCTTCAAGCAGATGGACTCTAACATAATACTGCTGGACCTTCACTTAAAGCGTGCTTTGTACTGTTACGTCAGTCGAAGAGCCGTACTGATCTGCATAATAGGTACCCTTGCAACCTCTATCGGACGTAAGCGATTCTGCAAAGATGGCGGGACTACTAGTAGTTTTGTTAATCCCGACTCCTTGCACGACTAGCAGGTCCTTCCTATGTAGCCCTGAGTATTATATTCTCATGCACTTTTCTCGGTCTATCTCGTCAATGAAGTTTGCATCTCCATTATGCACTGCAGAGCTATGAGAATGCTTACCACAGTGACGAATGTGACGTTGAATCACCACTTTACATTGTACGACGTGCGTCTGCACATAATGGTTTACTTGTAACAGCTGCATTTAACGCTTCGTAGACTTAACTGTATCCATTGGTATATCACATTTCTATTATAATACTCTTTAAATTTAAGTTTTGAGTTTACTAAATTTGCATGTACTACTTTCCTTATACTAGTTATCTTAGTTACTAAATTTGTAATATAATCGTTATAAGTAAGTAGGTGATCCTCTTCTCTCAGTGTTGGGGACGATGGTAGTCTGGCTAATCTTCCAAATACGACTTCATAAAAAGTGTGCTTGGTAGATTCTTGTATACAAGTATTGTATTTAAAGACGGCCAACTCTACCCATTTGTCCCAATCGTTGTTGTTATCGACATATTGCTTGAGAAATTTACCAAGTGCGAGATGTGAACTTTCCAGAGATTCATTGGACTGCGGGTGAAAGGCCGTAGTTTTTACCATTTTAATTTTAAAGCGTATGGCAACTTTTTGCATCAGATTGCTCAGGAAATTCCTCCCCTGATCTGTGAGAATGATCTTAGGTGCTCTAAAAGTACAGATAAAATGTTTCATAAAAGCGTTGGCGATTGTTGCTAAAGTGGCGTCTTTTAACGGTACTGCTAGGCAAAACTTGGAAAGTTGTTCCTGCATTGTTAGCTCATATTCGTTTCCATTTTTGGTTTTGGGTAACCGGCCAAAAATGACCAGAGATACTTTATCGAATACATTTCCAGGTGTATCAGTTATTAGCATAGGTTGTTTGGTCTTTACCCGTACTAATTTCCTTAGTTAACATTCTAAGCACTGTTGGATGCGTCTTTGAATGTCGTCTTTTAGTCCTTCCCAGTAATATTCCTGCCGAATACGTTCGAATGTCTTGGACACACCTCGGTGGCCTCCGATAGGAAACTTGTGGCCTTCATAAAATATTCTGTCTGTATAATTGGTGTCAGTATATACTAAGGTATTTTTACAAATTATAAACTTAACATCGCTGGCTGAGAAATTGTCCTTCAATAAGTTGATCGCTACCGACCAATCCAAGTTGCATATGGTCTGGCTTTTGACTATACTGACCGTGCTTATATGTTTTTCAATCAGTTTTGTCTTAAACATTTCATACAGCGTCTTTAGTATGTTTTTAATTATTAACTGTGATTCCTCTTTCTCTTAGTCATTTTTCTCATACTGGTGCTTCCTAACTCTGTGAGACGAAGTGCGGCTATTTTGTTGGCTTTAATGAGATTGCAAGCGCCTTCGTTAAGAGGTTTACCAGCTGTGTCTGAGAAGTACACCACATTATCATATCAACATTCCAACAGCTCTTTTGTTTTGTCGAAACGGCAAGGTTGTAAGCTCATGCTTGGTTCCTGAATCATGTCAGTGTTCCTGTTCTGCAAGGATGTTTCATTGCAGTTGAGTGAAGGATCATCAGCTCCATTTTCTGACTGAGTTTCATCGCTAGATGAAGGATCACTCAAGTCAGGCTGCGAAAGGGGTGGGATCTTTTTGGGGCACCCTCGTTTTTTCTTCACCTTACCTTGCTCTATTGTTTGTTGATCTGAGGCCTTTACTTGCTCGATAGTGGGTTTTTCAGTGATTGTAGTTTTCTTATGGCGCCCTCACTTTTTAGGGATTCTTATACAAGCCTCTTCCTTATAGGATGGTATTATTGATTGATTAAGGTCATCGACTATCATGGGACTGCTATTATCATCTTGTTGAGCCGCTTGTCACCTAGTTACGACGTTAACTTGAGCAAGGAGCACTGGGTTCCTTGATAACGCATCTGCGGGTGCGTTTAACCAACCGAGGCGATGGATTATTTCATACATATACTCAGAGAGCTTAAACCTCCACTTTTGCACTCTTGTATTAAATTCCGAGATTTGTAACCATACTAAGGGTTCATGATCTGGTACTATCATGAATCTGCGGCAATATACATAGGGATGAAAAGTCTTCACCGAATGTAATACCGCAAGAGCTTCTTTTTCTTAGATGTCGTACCTGACCTCTTCATGCTTGCCTCGTGTGTAGTGCCTTTTCTATCTTAATGGCTCTTTTAATTAGGTCGTGCAGGGTTTTATTGTCTAGTGTCCGTTTATATTGTGTTGTGAGTCCGTTTTTGAAACACTCTATCGCCCCAGACTGTAAGGACGTGACGTATGTGGCTGGAACTACTCCATCATCCTTCAGCCTTTTTACTTCCAGTATTTGCTGTTGGAAAAAGCATATTCTGTTGGCGTAGTTAAGCACTGTTTCTTCGGGTTTTTGGAACTTGTTACCCATCTCACCAAGGAGTTGATGTATTGTTTCGGTAGAAGAGTAAATGGCCTTGATATGATTTTTTAATTCTTCGATGTTTTTGAAGATTTCTCTCCTTATGGCAATTCGTGCTTCTCCTATTGATAAACATCTAATCATTTCCTAAGATTGGCTTCATTGGCCACGTGTACCATGTTCTTTGCTTCGTCGCAGCTTTCTAAAAACATACTTAACGGTATGTTGTTGCCACTAAACTCTGGGACTACCTTAAGAGCGTCTTTTAAAGCAATTGCTTGTGCCATTGTTACTGACTCGTTTAGAGATGGGTTGCGCCGAAGTAAATTTTCTGTACCGTCTTGATTCAGGTCACCGGCACAGGGGTAGGGGGCCTAGGTTGGTGTGGTTCGATTATTTTCCTGCCGATTTGTGCGTTCTTGAGCGGTATTTATTGTATTCTTAGTACCAGCTGTAGCCGTATTCATGGGTTCAGCAAGATTGTTCAAGAGTGGCTCGTTGTCAGAAGAGTGATTCGCCAAATTCGCTGGTTCGTTCTCAGCACCGTCTTCTTGGTTTTCTTCAGTTTTTGTGGAAATCCTTGGAAGATAAGAAATGGTTAAGTAATTCTAATTGTGCGCGGGGCGTGCTTGGATCTTGTAAGGCTGCGTGCCTGTCGACTTCCTCTCTTAACTCGCTGTTACACTGAGCCTGTTGGCGAGTAATGCGCCTATCGCTCATGGGGTGGATAGAATGTAATACCTAATCATACAAGCTCAGATTTATAAACAGTGAAGGGAACTCATCTACGTTAACATTATTTTTAATGCATAGGCACTTGATGACTGCATGCAAGGTAGTGATGTAAGTTCGAAGACTGTGGACTTGGTCGCACAGTGATGCGACTGTTGCCTAGCAGTCTTCATCGAACAGCTCTAAAGCGTTAAGTCTATCGTTAACTCCAGAGAATGTTACTATATGTTGACGTAGTGTAGCTAAATTATGCTACGTTTTGGCTTCAACTTGCTCTATGTGTATTTCCACCTCATGGATGTCATCTACTTCGAGCATGGTTATAACTGGAATGTTCGAGAGTGTTACTGCTTGGTTTGCCAACGCAGTTTCAGAGCATCAACACATTATCTGACTACTTTAAAAGAATACTGTACGCTCGAAACCTTGTCGGTTTGACTAGGCTTCGTAGTTATGTTTTATAGGGAGAGGATAAAGAAATAAAAAATACTGCACTTAGGGAAAAAAGCCGGGAGGCATAAAAAAACCCAATTTATTAATGAAATAAAAACAAATACAATCTGGATTAAATGCAACTGAATTAAACTGAATATTACGAACATTAAATGATACACTGAATAAACTAAGAATAAAAATACAATACAAAGATCTGAGCCAACGTGAGTGTATGTATGTGTGTGTGTGTGTATGAATGCAACTCAGAGCTGCTCGTTGACGGCGCGTCGCTAACCTGGTGGTCGGTGCCTGGTCGTTCGCGCTGATGCGAGAGCGACGGTGTTGAGGGTGGCTGGGCCACTGATTGCGTGCGGTACGAATCACTTCGGTGTGTCCACGAGGACGCTGGTGCGTCGCGGTCGCGAGCACGTGAATATACCGCGGCGTATCGATCAAAAGGCGAGATTGAGAAAGAGCACACAAGAAAGCATGGCGTTAGTTAAACGTAATCTACGTGAGCAAAACACGAGGTCACAGAAAAACTATAGGCACGAATTACTACGGTGAGTCCCAAGAGAGCCAACGTAAGTATCTCAAGAGAGCCAGACGTAGAGTGACCTTATTACTTAAAACAAAAGGTTATTAGTTCTGATGCGTCGGCGCTGGTCAAGACTCTCCCCCCTCTCTCTCTCCACTCAGGCAGGGGGAGACTCGATCCTGTCTCTACTAATTGGTGTGAAAACTGTCTTTTTCTCTTTCCCTCTTCTTTTCTTGCTGTAAATGTACAAGTGCGGATGTATGTGCACGATTGCACGGAAGCAAAGTCTTTCTTCCTTGAATTATGGACCGACACGGCTATTATAGAGGTATATTCCATACCGAACCGATGGAACATTCTCCCCGCGTTGCGAGTAACCAAGCAAAATTGATGTGTGTTGTGTATGTGAGAATCTTCATGAGGTTTTTAGCAGGTTCTCTTCTGTCGGCAATGGGCATAACAGTGTTACGCTGCGTAGAAAGGTGGAGGTTCCGGCCTTGACTGTAGCGACTCGAGTGACCTTGTCGTCGCCTTGATGCACCTCGAGTACTTTTCCCAGCTTCCATTGAGCACAAGGGATGTTTTTGTCGATGACGAGGACGATTGTGCCCGGTTTGAGGTTATCATCTCCCGTGTGCCATTTTTGCCGTTTTTGGAGTTCCATGAGATAATCGACTTGCTATCTCTTCCAGAAATGTTGTTGGGCCTTCGAAATAAATCGCCAGATGGAAAGGCGATTGTCTGGAACAGAAAGCAAATTACATTCCGGCAGCATCGTCATAGGGTGGCTGACTAGAAAATGCGCTGGTGTTAGTGCGCTCGGATCGTTTGGATCGGTGGAAAGAGCGCATAAGGGTCTCGAATTTAGAAGAGCCTCGATTTCAATGGTAAAGGTGTTTAATTCTTCGAATGTAAGCAATTGATCCTCGATAACGCGCTTGAAGTGGTGTTTAAATGATTTTACGGCTGCTTCCCAAATACCACCAAAATGAGGAGCGAGAGGGGGGTTGAAGTGCCAGGTTATGCACTTAAGTGAAGCGAAGTGTTTCACGCTGTCTCGAAACTGCTCAGATTGCAAAAGCGCATATAATTCGCGAAGTTGGTTGTTCACGCCGATAAAATTTGACTCGATATCAGAATAAATGTATGTATGTATGTAAGACTTTATTTAAGTCTTGTGGTATAACCACGTACGGTAAAATGTTAGATGGCTGGGCTCTTCGACCAATAAATCATCGCAGAGCACCCAAAAACCCATTGGTTGTCAGATCGCTTACGATTTCTATATGTACCGCCTTTATAGCCGTACAAATAAAAATACACCGGTGTATGCTTTAACTCGCTCGCGATTTCTGTGTTTCTTCTCTTTAATAAATAATGGACCGAAAAAATCAACCCCGACATGCTCGAATGGAAAAGCTTCGGTGACACGCGATTTAGGTAAATCTGTGGCGCCATCCACCGGCCAAAGCTCAAATCAAGCTTCTCGGCGGAAGCAACAGCTTATCCCGCGCACGAACTAGCTGCGCGCGCCACCTCCTCTCTCTCGACTCAAGACAGCGCCTACCGTAAGGTAGCGAACGCTGCCAGAGACGACGCTCGACCAGCATCGACGACGGCACGCGCCTCGTCCACGAGCAGCGAACAGTTTAACAAAGTGCAGTCTCTTGTTTTGTAATGAATAAAGTTAAATTACTCTTAACCCGTTCGCTCATTCATTCCATGACCTGCTTCGCACCTCCGATATCCTTGAGCATTGGGAGAAGCTCCAACGCGACATCATAATCCCAAAGTGGCGATCCTGCCAGGATTCTCGTCGAGGTAAGCAGTGCCAGTGAAGTGCAAAACAAAAAGTGCCTCGAGAGAGAGAAACAGCCTCCGTCAACGGCTGTCCACGGAGCTCAAGTTTCACGACTTTTCTCCTCTTGACCTAATGACAAAATTTTACTTTGTTCTGTCGCGCGACCACGCAGTGCCTCGTGCCACCAAGCAGTCAAATCCTCGTGGTGCATACATTTTCTTTGTTCTCGGCCCCAGAGCACGCGCTAGGCCTCGCGGCCATTTTGGCTTACCCGTCGCAACAGCGACAAGTGCTCGTGGTGCGCATTTTCTTTTTTTTTCTCTTTTTGTCTTCGCGAGTGAGTGCGTGAGGGCGAGGCGAGCCAACAAGTTCCGCCCCCCTTTCCCCCCTCTTGTACGCCACACATTACTACTGTGCTGCATGGCGACAAGTGAGCTCCATGAGACAGCTCGTGTTCAGCACGTCGTCCACGCTGTGGATTTGAGACGCGACAAAGGCGAGCGCACCAAAAGTCGGCCATATTGTTCGCGAGACGCACGAGGCCGTCCCTTGCTACTTTATGTCGCTCGTACTTGAGTGCAGTGAAGTGACAGTGCCGTACTGTAACCTTTATTAACGATGATAACTTTTTTTTATTATTACTGTCGCTGCGGCTGGAGCCATAGCTCGCCCAGCCCATAACCTTTTAATTAACATTTCGTAAGTGCGTGTGTATAAGTAAAGCCTCTGCGTGCCAGGCCATACAAGCCTGAGCCCGCGCGGACAGCGATCCACGCGCTATTGTGTGCCTTTTTCGCGCTTACGCGCCCTCACCCCCAGTTCGACACGTACGTCGCCGGAGTCGGCCATTCGACATTCGCAACGCTGGGGGATCAGGACGACGAAGTGACGCCCCGAGACGAACGCTACCAGCGTCGCTTAGAGCGTCAGGAAGAAGAGCAGGCGCAGCGGGCCCTTGACACAGTCCAACAACAACATCACCGGCCACCGCCGCCGGCTCAACAACACCAGCAGCGCACAGCCACCATGTCTGACCCAAAGATTCCTCGCTTCTGGGCCGAGGCGCCCGCGGCATGGGTCGCTCAGGTCGAGATCATCTTGCAGTCCGCAGGCATCACCGACGACAACCAGCGCTACATCCTGCTCGTCGGAGCCCTCTGCGGACCAGCTGTTTCCGAACTCTCGGATATCATCGCCAACCCCCCAACGACCGGACGCCTCAAGGCGATCAAAGACGCGATTTTGGCCCGATTCCAGGAAAATTCCGACACTCAGCTGCGCAAGCTGTTTGGCCAGTTGTAACTGGCAGACTCCAAACCGTCTCAGCTCCTGCGCCAGATGAAAAACCTCGCGGCTGGCAAAGTCACGGAAGAGATCCTCAAAATCAGGTGGCTTGACCTTCTTCCCCCACAGGTTGACGGTATCCTGCGGATTATGAAGACAGCCACCTTAGACGAGCTCAGCGCCATGGCTGACGAGCTCATCAGCTCGGTCCCAGCCGCGAACACCGCTGCCGTGACTCCACCATCCACGTCCCTCGCTGCCCCGGTCGCCGCCGCTGGATCCGGCCTGGCTCAAGAGGTCGCTGACATCCGGAAGATGCTTAACGAGCTGCTCCTCAATAAACAGCAGCAACGCAGCCGGAGCCGATCCAGATCGCGCTCTCGCAGGCGGAGCAACCAAGCAGCCTCCGCCGCTGACAACCCAGATTGGTGCTTCTTCCACCAAAGGTTCGGCCCAGCGGCCCGGAACAGCCCTGCACCTACGTCGTGCCTAAGCCGGGAAACCAGTAGGGCCCACTCCGTCACAAGTGTCGGAGGCGGGCCATCAAGATCTCTCAGAGAACCGCCTTCACCTCTATGACCGTGAGTCCCGGGTGTACTTCCTGGTTAACTCAGGCTCCATCATCTCGCTGCTGCCAAAGGACCTCATCATGGACCGAGAGCTGCAGCCTCAACCATTGACGCTTAGTGCTGCCAACGCAACGCCGATAGCCACCTTCGGCACGCAGACCCTAACCATCGAGTTGGGCCTCCGACGCGCAGCAACGTGGAGTTTTATCGTCGCCGACACCCACATTGCCATCATCGGTGCCGACTTCCTCGCCCACTTCGGCTACTTCGTGGACGTTAGGGGGAAGCGACTAATCGACCCAACAACTAACTTCTCGACGCGCGGTGCCTTAGCGCCTGCAGCAATCCACAGCGTGTCGATCATCACAACACCAGAGCGCACACCCTCTGGGTATCTGGGCCAACGCTACGTGGACCTCCTCACAGAATATGCGGACCTCTGCTCACTGGAGGCTACTACCGCAGCTCTCCCAGACCTGCTGGTACACCACACCATCCATACGACTGGCCCTCCAGTCTTCGAGTGACCTCGACGCCTGCTCGGCCCACGCCTGCAGGCAGCTAAGGAGGAAATCGGGCGACTACTCGATCAAGGCATCGTCCGGCCATCATCCAGTCAGTGGGCAAGCCCACTCTACCTTGTCGAGAAATCCGGTGGAGGTTGGAGAGTCACAGGGGACTACGAGCGCCTAAACGCCTGTACCACTCTGGACCATTACCCTCTGCCGATAATCGACGATCTACTGCAGGAGGCGACTGGTAAAGTTTTTTCGGTCATAGATTTTAGAAAGGCCTTTTACCAGATCCCAATCACCGAGGAGGACATTCCGAAGACAGCGATAGCCACACCGTTCGGACTATACGAATTCACCAGGTCCTCCATGTGTCAACGAAACGCCGCTCAATCGCTCCAGCGGACCATGGACCACGTCCTACGCGACCTACCGTTCGCCAGGTGCTACCTCGACGACATCTTCGTGGCTTCCGAGGGTCACGAGCAGCACCAGCAACACCTGCGCCTCCTCTTCGATGTTCTGCGCAAGGCGAAGTTGTGCATTAACCCGCGGAAGTGCGTTCTCGGCCAGCTTGAGGTCGACTACCTGGGCTACACCGTCTCTGCTGATGGTGTCCACCCCCCAGCCCACAAGGTCAAGGACATCCAGGACTTCCCGAAACCGGAGAACTCTTCCGAGCTCCGACGATTCCTGGGCATGGTGAACTTCTACAGGCGCTGCATGCCTGGAGTAGCCAACACCATGGTCCCACCCAACGATCTTCTGAAGGACCTACCACCAAAGAGCAAGAAGACTTCACTCGCTTGGAACCGCGACGCTGATCTCGCCTTTCAGCAGTGCAAAGACCACTTGACCAAAGCAGCCACGACGACCTTCCTCAGGCCCAACGCTCCGATCGCCCTGAGGACAGACGATTCGGACACCGCAATCGGCGCCGCCCTAGAGCAGGAGTACCCACGTGGCACCTGGAGGCCACTCAGTTTCTTTTCCAGGAAGCTGTCCAAGGCTGAGGCCAACTACAGTGCCTACGACAAGGATCTGCTAGCTATCTTCGTAGCTATCAAGACCTTCGATCAAGTCCTCGAAGTCCCTTTCACAGTCTACACGGACCACAAACCTAATTATAAGGCCTCGGCAAGACAGGCCCGACAGATTGACTACATCCTGCAGCACCAGGTGACTCTATCTCACGTCAAGGGCGAGGAGAACGTGGTGGCAGACGCGCTTGCACGGATCAACGCCGTCGCTATGCCATCCATCCTGGAGCCAGAGGTCATTGCAAAGGCCCAAGCCAATGACTCCGAACTCGGACACCTGCTCGACGACCCCCGCCTTGACCTTCAAGCCCTGAAGATCGATAGCCAACAGATTCTCTGCGACATTTCGACTGGGAACGTGAGGCCATATCTTCCAGAGACTCTTCACAGAACGGCATTTAAGGTCTTACACAACCTCTCGCACCCTGGCATTAAGTCAACCGCACGCCTAGTCTCCGAGAAGTTTACGTGGCCCAAACTACGGAAGGACGTAACTCACTGGGCTCAGCAGTGCGAGGGCCTGCCAGCGCTCGAAAGTGCACAGGCACAACCGCTCAGCCCTCGGCGACTTCAACATGCCTCATGGACGCTTCGAACACATCCACGTCGACTTAGTGAAGCTCCCACTAACCAAATGATTCCAGTACTGCCTAACCATTATAGACAGATTCACCAGGTGGCCGGTCGCCGTTCCCGTTCCCGACCAACAGGCAGCGACCGTTGCCAAGGCCCTGTACGACAGCTGGATCGCCTGCTTCGAAACGCCCTTGATTATCACATCGGACCAGGGAGCCCAGTTCGAGTCAGCGTTATTCACTGAGCTCGCCAAGATGATCGGCTCAAGTCGCATAAGGACGACGCCCTATCACCCGCAGTCAAACGGGATGGTAGAACGTTTTCATCGTTCTTTCAAGGTTGGCCTGATGTGCTGCCCGGACGTCCCATGGCCCGACGCACTTCCCTCGGTGCTCCTGGGCCTCCGAACCTCATTCAAGGAGGACCTCCAAGCATCTCCGGCCGAGATGCTCTATGGCACGACCCTCAGGGTGCCCGGTGATTTTTTCACCGCCCAGATCCGCCTGAACGTCAACCCGCCGTCCTTCGTCCAAGGCCTTCGACGCCTCACGCAGGCCATCAAGCCTGTCCAGGCATCGAGGCACCTACCTCCACAGAAGCCGTTTATCTTCAACGATCTACAGAGATGCTCTCACGTTTTTCGCCGCACTGACGCTATCCGGAGACCGCTGTACCCTCCATACTCAGGGCCACACAAGGTAATCTGGCGCATCGACGAGCGAAACTACACTATCGAGGTCAACGGCCATCCCCGTACTATCTCTACAGACAAATTAAAGCCGGCCTACCTCGAAGCAGCCGACCTGCCTATCACCAGCAATGACGTCGCTGCTCCTCAGCTTTTGCAACCACCCACGTCGGTTACAAACGACCCCCAGACACAGGACCATTCAACGCGGCCTTTGGCCGACGCATCGCCTTTCCAGCCCACACCTGGACCAACCACGACCTTGCCCAAGGTCAAGAAGGCTATATCGTTCTGTCTGCACCCTGCAGACAACACTGCAGGGGGAGTACCTGTGGCGCCATCCACCAGCCAAAGCTCAAATCAAGCTTTTCGGCGGAAGCAACAGCTTATCCCGCGCACGGACTAGCTGCGCGCGCCACCTCCTCTCTCTCGACTCAAGACAGCGCCTACCGTAAGGTAGCGAACGCTGCCAGAGACGACGCTCGACCAGCATCGACGACGGCACGCGCCTCGTCCACGAGTAGCGAACAGTTTAACAAAGTGCAGTCTCTTGTTTTGTAATGAATAAAGTTAAATTACTCTTAACCCGTTCGCTCATTCATTCCATGACCTGCTTCGCACCTCCGATATCCTTGAGCATTGGGAGAAGCTCCAACGCGACATCATAATCCCAAAAATCTCCCATTTTCATTTGAAGCGGGGTTGGTTTGTATCGTATGCATGGAATGCACTGCCGAATGGTTTTTCGAACTTGGTTTTTTCCGTCTATCAGCCAATATCGTTGCCGAATGGCAGAAAGCGTGCTTTGAACTCCGGCGTGGTACGCGTTTATATGCATTTCACGAATTATCAGGTTGGTCACGTGATGGCGAGAAGGTAAAAGTATTGGAAATTTGCGGTCGGAATCTATTGGCGCTTTACTTAATCGACCCCCGACGCGAAGTAATCCGTCTCCGTCAACAAAGGGATTGAGTTCCGATAGTCGAGTTTTCTTGGCTCCCTTAGCGCTTGTTATAGGTTGATTTCCGATTGATATTGTTCGGATTAAATGAGCCGAAGAACTATTTTTTCCGTCGCGATTCTTTCTCTCGGACTAATATTTTTACCGGTATGAGTGTTTGATTTTAGTAGCCGTAAACAATATGAAATAGAATTAATTAAAGTCGAATATGACGAAAATCGCGAAAAAACGTTTACAGTTGAGTGATTTCATACAAGACACGTCAATTCTCTTAAGCCGGGTAATTGCGAGACAGCGGGGACCATGTTTGTTGGCCATGAAATTTCCGATGAACGAAGCCAAAGGGGCCCTTCAAACCACAGATCGTTTCGCAGAAATTCGCCTGGAAGCTGACCACGCGACAAAGCATCGGCTGGATTGTCAGCTGTTCTAACGTGGCGCCATTCTATCCTATCTCCGAGCGCTTGTATTTCGGTGACGCGATTGCCTTCAAATGGTTTGAGAAGTTGGGATGGTTTTTTAAGCCAATGAAGCACGATAGTGGAATCGGACCAAAATACAATTCTGTCGACCGATGGATTTATCGAGGGACTCATCTCCTTATACAAACGGGCAAGGACTCGCGCCCCGCACATCTCAAGCCGAGGAATCGTGGCTTCCTTGATAGGAGCAACTCGAGATTTGGCACATGCTAGACGAATGAGTACGCGCCCGTGGCTATCGCTCGTGCGAATGTAGATGCAAGCACCGTACCCCGTTTTACTCGCGTCGCAAAACTCATGAATTTCCATGCGTGTTGGATTGTCAATAATAAGTCGACGTGGTATGCATAAACTAGAAATTGAAGAAAGCTGTTCCGCGAAAACTCCCTATCGTGAATTTGCGGTAAAGACTCATCCCAATTTAACTTTAATTTCCAACATTCCTGAATCATCGTTTTGGCATACAAAATTATGGGCCCAAGAAGCCGCAACGGATCAAATATAGCAGCAATTTTCGATAAAATTGAGCGCTTTGTGTGTTTTTCGACCGAATCACCGAGATGGACTGAATATAAAATTTTATCATCATGCGAGTTCCAAGCGATTCCTAACGTTTTTAGAACCGTATTTGTCTCGATCACGCAATCTAAATTGATTATTTGCTCCTCAAGATTTTTCAACGCGTTGTGATGATTTGAAGCCCAACGACGGATATCAAACCCTCCCCTTCGTAAAAGAGAAATTACCTCGTCGCGAATTTCGAGTACTTGTTCAATCGTATCAGCACTAGTCAAAAGGTCATCAACGTACAAATCGTTTTTGAGTACTTGGGCAGCCCGCGGAAAATGTGCGCCATCGTCATCAGCGAGTTGCTGAACTGTGCGTATAGCAAGATGAGGAGCAGACGAGACGCCGAAGGTAACTGTATTGAGCTCGAAAGCTCTCACTCCGTCTTGGTGATACCACAAAATACGTTGAAACCGTCGATGATCGGGGTGAATGAGTATTTGCCGATACATCTGTGCGATGTCGGCTGTGATTACATATCAATAGGTGCGGAAACGCAAAAGATGATCAAACAGTTTAGACTGGATTGTGGGACCGACCATTAAAACTTTATTTAGCGAGAAGCCCTTACTGGCCTTAGCGGATGCATCGAAGACGACGCGCACCTTCGTGGTGCTGCTTGACTCTTTAATTATTGGGTGATGAGGCATGTAATAGCCGCTTGGAGACTCGTCACGCACCAAGGACATGTGACCTAACTTAATATATTCGTTCATTACCCTTTCGTAAGCTACTTTAAGTTCGGGATTAGAATTAAGACGAGTTTGTAACGCGTTGAGGCGTTGGAGAGCTTGAGGCCTTGAATCGCCGAAATCCTCATTTTGTCGTTTGAATGGTAATTTGACAATGTAACGGCTGTCCTTATCGCGCGTAGTGTGTTCGACGTAATGAGCCTCGCACCGTGTCTCTTCGATTGATTTCGATGATTTTGATCCAATGTCCTCGATAACCCAAAATTTTTCCATTTGACGCGTGAGTTCGATTAAATTACAAGAAACCGCTGAGTCCCCGCTTATTTCTCCAATACCACCTCCAACTATCCATCCGAGCTGTGTCTTTTGCAAAATCAAATCGCCGTTACCACGAGATAAATTTAATTGACCCACACTAAAAAGCGATAAAGTCATCCCAGCTCCGAATAGAACATCTACGGATCGCTACAGATGGAATAGCGGATCGGCTAAGCGTACGTTGGCGGGAATTTTAATTAAGTCGCGAGTAAAAACGGAACCAGTTCGGCGATTTTTGGTATGACTAAAAAGTTCGAAATTTTACTGAAAGTCTTATCTATTGCGCAAAAATAAATTTCGACTCGACCCTTTGACACGGTGCGCAGCTCATTGATGGCGCCTACAGGTACGTTGCATGGACGCGTTGGCAAATTTAAATGACGCGCGAAATTAGATGTTATGAAGTTCGCGGTTGCGCAAGTGTCAAGAAGCGCGCGTGCTTGAATAAATTTCCCATCGGAGTTTCTCATTAGGATCATTGCGCTCATCATCAGCTGAGCTCGGGGCGCGTGGGAAACTAAACTATAGCACTCTATATTCTGTAGTCATGCGGACTTTGTGTTGGACGTTTCGGTCTTAGGAGTCTGCTTGGGATTCGTGTTGCGGGTCGGGTTTGAGTGCAAAAGCGTGTTGTGATACCGCTTGCACTCCTTGCAATGGGAAAGCGTACAATTGCCAGTGTGCGCGCGAAGACAGTTTCGGCACAACCCTCTGTCCTTGACTGCGTTCCACCGCTGTGAAACGGTCAATTTCAGAAAGTCGTCGCACTTGAAAATCGGATGGTTTGCCTTGCAATAAGAGCAAGCAGCTGTTGTTGCCGTGACAAAAGAGCGCGCGCCGGTTTCAGTTTTGCGAGCCTTCGAGGCTGCCGAGGTTCTGTCTGCCGGACGCTTATTACACCCACCTCCTTGACGCGACGCTTTATTTGACAGGGTACTCAATCTAAACGCGGCGTCACTCACGAACTTACAAAATTTTTCAAATGACGGGTACGTACTATAATCGAGTGATTCCTCCCATTTAGACCGTACATCAACCGGCAGCTTTCTCTCGAGTAATCGGACCACAAGGCCATTTTCTAAGGTCACCTTCAGCGATTTTAACATGTTAAGATGTTGACGGGCGTCGTCCACGATTTTCATCAAGCCCTCGGAGGTCACGTGCGTGAGCGCTGGAATATCGATGATCCCGTCGAAATGTTTTCCCATGAGTATACGCGGCTTTTCGTATTCACTAACGAGCATTTCCCACGCCGTTTTGTAACTCTCATGGCTAGCGTCGTACAGCGAGAGTTTGTTAAACGCAGGGCCCTCTAGGCAGTCTCTCAAGTACAAGAATTTGTTTAAATCGTCGATATCGGTACGCGAATCTATCATTGCCAAAAAGGTGTTTTTAAACGAAAGCCATCTATCGTGATCACCGTTAAATCGCGGGAGAATTGCGACCGGTAGCTTGAGAGAGCGTTGTTTTTCGACGATGGTTGAATGCCCGAGTGGATTGCCGAGGCTTGTGTTGTGACTACCCCCGGGCGCAGGCTTACTTCTAATAAGGACCGCGAGTTCCATGTAACTATCCTCTAAGCCCGCCATATGCCCCAACTCGGCATGTTCAGCATCAATTGTCGCAAGCTCGTCCTTGAGGGACTCGTATTCATTAAACGCGTTCGTAAGGCGCTCGAGACGAAGCAACGCGTTCGCTTTATCCAGCTTATCCGCCTCTACCGCGGTTTTCAAGACAGTTATTTTCCCTTTCAAAATCGTGCGTTTGCGTGTTAATAACGATGCTTGTTCAGCCATAGTGAGTAAAGACAGAGGAAGAGAGAAAAAAAATATATAAAATAACACGAGGCCTAGGCAAAAAAAAAGGACAAATTAATCAGCACGTGTAAGCAAGTCTCTGCTCAAAACGAGGCTTTGGCGGGAAAATGAAAAAATGTTACGCACGTGTGTAATTGATGCAAGCGCACGAGGCCTGCGCGGGAAAAAAAGAGAACAACAGCACGTGTATATATGGGCAAGTTTTATGCTAGAGATAATCGCTGATCAAGGAGACACCACATATAATTACCACGCACTTTTCACTTCTTATAACTAACAAGACGTAACGAGAAAATACCTATACACGAATGGCACCCCTACGAGTGTACTACGCGTGGCGGATTGTGTGATATATACTTTCTTTTAATTTCAAGTCTACTGTCAGTAAAAATAAAATCGAAAGTACTTATCTTTGAGATGCGGCGAATCTTGACTGCAGCAGGCTAGCAGCGGTGCGGCAGCATCTGGTTGAGCAGGCAGTCCACGCTGATGGCCGTTCTTCTTTACGTCCACGAGAGAGTGTGTACGATGGCTAACACCTCACTTATTGTTTTTGTTAAGAACGCGTGGCTCACATCCGGCTCAAAGGACCAAAAAATGTACGCTCGAAACCTTGTCGGTTTGACTAGGCTTCGTAGTTATGTTTTATAGGGAGAGGATAAAGAAATAAAAAATACTGCACTTAGGGAAAAAAGCCGGGAGGCATAAAAAAACCCAATTTATTAATGAAATAAAAACAAATACAATCTGGATTAAATGCAACTGAATTAAACTGAATATTACGAACATTAAATGATACACTGAATAAACTAAGAATAAAAAAACAATACAAAGANAGTTATGTTTTATAGGGAGAGGATAAAGAAATAAAAAATACTGCACTTAGGGAAAAAAGCCGGGAGGCATAAAAAAACCCAATTTATTAATAAAATAAAAACAAAAACAATCTGGATTAAATGCAACTGAATTAAACTGAATATTACGAACGTTAAATGATACACTGAATAAACTAAGAATAAAAATACAATACAAAGATGTGAGCCAACGTGTGTGTATGTGTGTGTGTGTGTGAATGCAACTCAGAGCTGCTCGTTGACGGCGCGTCGCTAACCTGGTGGTCGGCGCCTGGTCGTTCGCGCTGATGCGAGAGCGACGGTGTTGTGGGTGGCTGGGCCACTGATCGCGTGCGGTACGGATCACTTCGGTGTGTCCACGAGGACGCGTTAAGATCGTGAACTGAAAAACGGACGGTATCGACAGCCTTTCTCCACTGAGATTGGGTGACGTGACAATGAGTCCAAAGTAAGAGATCGAACACGAGGCAAAACTTGACTTGCAGGCTGAGAGCCAAATTTCGAAAGCTTAAAGGGATGTGTAACTTACACATTCTTGAAAGAAGTAGAAACAAGGGTCAACTCCAAATGGCCTGAGCCGAGCCACGCTTGTACACAAGTACAAAAAAGGTCAACGGTAACTTTGGCACGAATCTAACTCGGTTCAGCTTGAAGTACAACTGTACCTGCACCTGTGGTGACTCGGACACCTCGGAGCATGGACTCCAGTAGCAAATATTGAAAGCTTGAAAGCTGGGTGCGAACAGCTCATAGGGTACAGCCGTCAGGGAGTTGTGCCCCTGCCCATATCGCAGCTAATTGCGTCGTTCCAGGTGGGAACGAGCGGACGCGCCTCCGCGCTGGTGCCCCGTGGACACGATTGTCGTGTAAGCTGTCTCCGAACGGTTGGATCTGGAATGACCAATTAAAAGTCGTGGCAGCTGATGATCGTGACCAAAGCGTCCGCCTCGGTACCCAAGCTCACCGCTCATGCAGGCTAATAAAATGTATCTTCGGCCGGCATGAGAGGTGTGTTCGATACGACCCAACGAGCGCTTCGATTTTTCCAAGTCGGACCCTTGGCGGGTCTCGCTAATAGCAGGTGGTTGTGCTTTCTAGATTCCTCTAGTACTAGCAAGAGGTTGTGAGCCCCTTATGGTGTGCAAACGGCCGGGAACGGGGAGCAGCGTCAGCCGTCGGACGGAGAACAAAGCTGTGCACTTCTACGTGCGTCGATTACCCTAATAATGTCCACGAGGACGCTGGTGCGTCGCGGTCGCGAACACGTGAATATACCGCGGCGTATCGATCAGAAGGCGAGATTGAGAAAGAGCACACAAGAAAGCACGGCGTTAGTTAAACGTAATCTACGTGAGCAAAACACGAGGTCACAAAAAAACTATAGGCACGAATTACTACGGTGAGTCCCAAGAGAGCCGACGTAAGTATCTCAAGAGAGCCAGACGTAGAGTGACCTCATTACTTAAAACAAAAGGTTATTAGTTCTGATACGTCGGCGCTGGTCAATACTCTCCCCCCTCCCTCTCTCCACTCAGGCAGGGGGAGACTCAATCCTGTCTCGACTAATTGGTGTGAAAACTGTCTCTTTCTCTTTCCCTCTTCTTTTCTTGCTGTAAATGTACAAGTGCGGATGTGTGTGCACGATTGCATGGAAGCAAAGTCTTTCTTCCTTGAATTATGGACCGACGCGGCTATTATAGAGGTATATTCCATACTGAACCGACGGAACAAATACTGTTCTTCGACACCGATAACATAGCATTTATCTAGTTGCTTCTCGTGTTCTTGCCGAGTCCGCGAAAAGGGGTTATTGGGTTTAGCAATATTACTTCTGGTGCGTCGGGCATGTACTGATCAATTTGTTCTAAATTAAGGTAGTAACCATGAGATTTTACAAAGGTAAGTGGGCTGTAAAAGGGCCACATAATGGTGTCGAAAGTTACCGGAGTGATGCACCCGCAATCTAGTTCGAAGTACCGTATCGTTTGGCCTTAGAAATTAATCAATTTCTCTGCTTTCTTGGACTCCTTATGCCAAAAGTATACCTTCGTACTATCACCTCGTATCTCAAAAGCTCTTGAAATTCGACCAGCTGATGCAAAGTGTAAATTTAATACTGCTTTTTCAAACTCGTTTAATTTTGGGGAGCCACGTTTTGGCATGGTGTGTACTTGGGCTTTTGAAAATAGTTTTCAACGTTTTATTCAAGGGTAATACAATTTATTATTCAAAATTTATTATTGTTTATTTATTGGTTATCGGTATGAACATATCTAAAATCGTTTATTCGTTACATTTCACACTAGTCTGATCTATATGGGTCACCATGATATTAGCTTTTGTTCTCGCTGGAACAATGCCTTGATTTCTCCCCTCAAGGTTTTTAGGCGGTCGCGTATATCCGCCCTTGCTGCTTTAATTCACTGAACCAAGGCTGCTGTTCCTGCCGACAGTTCCAGGTCAATTTCAAAATTTTGAGAGGCTGCTGCTTCTGGTGGAGCAGATACCTGCTCTGCTGCCGGAGGTGCGGAAGAAACTTCCGGGACCTTCTTCTGGCTTTCTTCTCACCTTTAATTTTGTTAATACTTCACTTTTTCATCAAGAAGAAAAGGTTGCGTGCTTGGCTTCATTTACTTTAAAATTATTCATAAATTATTGACTTATTTATTTATTATCATTAAACATATATATATATATATATTGAACCGACGGNCTCGGTAAATCATGAGCATATACACATATTTTTTTTTAAAAGAAATTAGACCGAGTCGCAAGAGGTGATTAAACCGTGTATGTTTGAGGTTGGAAAAAAATAAAAGGATTCTAAGGATAAAATTAATCAATTTATTTAATTTTTGTTTATTATAATTGTTTTTTTTTGTGTTTATTTTGTGGATCAAAGGGTGGGCTCTGAATCAATTAGGGTCTTGATATGCCCCAACTTCTGTGCTCAAGGTGCCTTACGCAGTTGCCGGCTCGTATACCATTTTCCTGGTGTGTTCGGTAAGTCGGGTGCAGTCTGAGATGACGAGGGAGGAGACCCTGCGTCGGGCGTCTCAAAGCAGCTTAGTAAGGCAATCCTTTTCCTTTTTAAGGTCTTCAACTCGAGTCTGATACTCGACGATTTTCCAGTTATGGCAAGGTGGTCGGGGTCGTACGAGATGCTGGTGGAGGCAGCAGTAGAGGTGTGCTCTGTTGGTTTCACCACTACCCGGGTGGGTAATAAAATATCACTGATGATGTGGGGTTTTACTGGAAACTCCTTGTCAGTTGTCGATACTGGTTTGGCTCTGTAGTGAGATGGAGGTACCTGCTCCGGTGCTGTGCTCCAGTTAAAGTTTTTTCCCCATGGAGGCAAGTAATCCTCTATTAACTTGCGAAGGTCATTCTGGTAGACCAGTTTTGTCATGCGCTCCTTGTTTACTACGTTCTGCCAAATCTTGCGGTAGTATTTCTCCAGCTTCCTTCTACTGGTTTCCGATGTGGCTTCAGAGATTCGCTTGTGCTCAACCTTTCTCAGACTACTGAAATCCACTCGGGGAGGGAGAGAAGTGAAAAACAACGGTTTGAGACTTTATTTTCAAGCTAATAGGCACAAAAGAGAGTAAAATCGTTGTCTACTTTGTTCAGTTCCTTAGAATAGAGGCCACGAGTTTCCTGAGGGCTGGGTCAAAGCGCTCTACCAGGGCTCTTTGGCAACTGGTGAGCTCGTTGACAAGGGTAACAGCTTTGTCCCAGATAACTACAACGGGGAGTTCTGGGTCACCTGTAAAATCAATTATTAGAGGCTTGTTGGTGACTACCACTTTTTGCGGGTTGGACTGCCTGGATAGGTCGTTCGAGGGTGCTTGGACGATTTAATCTATTCCAAATAGCCCCTGACTTCTTGCGTTTTTGCGCCTCCCAGCTCAATGTCCTGCCACTGGGAAGAAAAATTTGTATAATACGATTCCATGTACCGAGAATGAAAAAATAATAAATTTTATTGTAAAGAACCGCTAGACTCGGTAGCTGCCCGTTCAGTCGACTCTCAGCAAAATAATGCGCTTTAGCGGCACTGTAAAGCACTCTGACGCACGTATTTTGCTAGAGTGGCCTGGGTACGATTCTGTGTACCAAGAATGAAAAAATAATAAGATAGAAACACGAAAGGAAAAGATACTATCCTGATACCCGTGCAACACAACAAGACCAGAGGTTTCCCTCCGGAGCCTCCAAAATTTTATGTTACGTCAGCGCGATGTACTATTTAAGTCTAAGCTTTCGCTTAATAACTCGGGACACTCGCTGGTTCGATAACAACTCAGGAGAGCTTGTCAGGGGAAAATCTTGCAAAAATGACAATAGCCGAAAATCCAATTGGCTAGAACTGCTCTTGTTTAGCCACTCAGAAATTGGCCCTTCCCACTTCTGGTTCACTCTTCTCTTTGTACTAAGAGAAGGGAAGGTGATTCATTTGCTTATGCCCTTCCTTTCCCTTTTACACCCAAATTTTACAGGATTTCAATGTAACTAAAAATTAACATTAAGATAGAATATTATTCATATTTACTAATACTAAACACCATTCGTTTGTTTCACTGAACTCGCTGCAAAAAGAGCGGTAAAAATCGCTTAACAATTCAATTTATGCTCGATTGAATAAACGATCGGTGTGTTACGATGTACCCATTAACACTGATATTTAAACACCATTAACAATGACAGTTGCCGAAATAATTTATAATTTTAATATTAGTAGTAGTTATAATAATAAAAATAATAATAATAATAATAACCATACTAGTGACAACAATAATTGTAGTTGTAAGGATAATGATGAAAATAATAGTACTTTGCCTGTCGCGAGTTAACATAATTAGATTTACTGGTAGTCTTGACGGTTTATAATGATGCAAAAATAATATGGAAGTTTGGTAGAACTTAAGTCAACATGTTCTTTGTTGCTAGTTATTGGATAGGAAGTCGGCTCGTGGTACCCTGAGAAATTACAACTTCCGTTACCCCTATTGAAGATTTCCCTAAGAATTTAACTATATTACAAATCAGACTTTTGGAGTATGTTTATGAAGTTGTTGATGTGATAAAAAAAAGTTACTTATACAGGGTTTTACATACAAATTTGACAAGATTTCAATATGACTTAACGTTAACATTAAGACAGAATACTATTAATATGTACAAATACTAAGCACCAGTCGTTTGTTTAACTGAACTCGTTGCAAAAAGAGCGGTGAAAATCGCTTAACAATTCAATTAATGCTCGGGTGAATAATCGATCGGTGTGTTACAATTTATCAGTTAATACTACTACTTAAATGCCAAAACGGTGGCCGCTGCCGTAATAACTTATAATTATAATATTAGTGGTGGTAGTTATAATAATAATAATAATAATAATAATAATAATAATAATAATAATTATAGTAATAATAATCAAAATATCATAAGAATAGCAGTTGTTACAATAATAGTGCTCTGCCTGTCGCAAGTTGACATAATTAGGTTTACCGGTAGTTTTGAATGTTTATAATGTTGCAAAAATAATGTGAAATTTCGGTAGAATTTTAGTCAACATATTTTTTTGCTGCTAGTGGTTGGAGAGGGAGTTGTCTCGTGGTAGTCTAGGAAATCAGAAACTCCGTTACCCCTATTGGAGGCAGGCGTACAGACTCTCTCTCTCTATCTCTCTCTCTCTCTTTCTCTCTCTCTCTCTCTTTCTCTCTCTCTCTCTCTCTCTCTCTCTCTCGACATCTCCGAGTCAAGAAAAGGGGAAAGGTTAACTTTCCGTTTTCTTTTACATTTGGGAAAAGTGTTAGCAATTAACTAAATTACAAATAAGACTATTGCAGTATGTTTATAAAATTATTAATGCGATGCAAAAAGGGTTACTCGGTAAATCATGAGCTTGTGAAGTTTAATGGTAAAAATCGGGTAATCTCTTAAAAGTTAATAAAGTTGTTTACCAGGCTTATCGTAGTTAATATGTAATGTAGTTGTTTGCTAGTGGTGTAGAGTATACTGGTTATTTGTGACGGTTCTGGCTTTTACTTATATTTTCGCTCATTTATACTTATTAATTCCAAGCTATCCTAATATTAAACTTTATGTTATTTGATCCTAATCTAAAATTGTGTTCGCCTTTAATATTATTCTTCGGTTTAACTGTTTCCAGTTAAACTTTTGCATTTACGGTTGTCGAAAAATATTTTGTTTTTTATTTCCAGTCAGCATAGGCCAGCGTGCATGTACATGAATCATCATTGTACTGCAGGTATAAGTAACTTGCAGGTGATTCACCTCTTTTCAGATGCACGTTGGCTCTTACTTAAGTGTTTTAAAACAACATGTCTAGGAATGAGCAGGAAAAAAAGAATTTGTTGGTAATTTTAGTCTACCGAAATTACACTATATTCACAATGAACTTGTAACACTGTTTCTTCACCTGCAAATAAAGAAAGGTGCTAACACAGTGCTGCCAAATCTCGATCACGTTCGTCACCTTTGTCCCTCTCACCTCTTGGGTTTCTGCTCCTGAAAAAGGGGGATTGGCGGGGGAGTTCTCCCGTTCTACGGGGAGAACTATTACATTAACGCACAAACAAATACCTTTCACTTATTTTTTATTCAATCACGAATACACAGTATCTTTTTTCACTATACATGACACAACGCTTCACTTTGTCCTCTGGACTGCGCTGCAGTGACACCGCCTCACACCCTGCGAGCCACGAGAGCTTGTCTACCACGTCCTGCTCGTCCTGGACACACACTACTATGCATACACTCGCAATCCGTCCCCAATCTCACATACTACTATACTCTCTCTCACCTTCACTCACGCTCGCTCTCTTTCACTCGCTCTTTCTCACCCTATCCAATACTCCTGGATCGTGTCTGGTGTCCTGCCGGTGCTCGCGAGCCCTCGCACGAAGCACAAAAACAAGAAAAAAAGGGGGAAAACACTCTATCTAGCGCTTTCTCGCACTCGTTCCTGTTGTTAGCGTCCCACTGAAGCTCGAGCGGCCTGGAGATCCTTGGCTTATGGTCGTCGTCGTCGTCTCTCTCTCTCTCTCTCTCTCTCTCTCTCTCGCTCTCGTCTCTGGTCCTAAACCCCTGCCTGCCTCTTGTCCTGGCCTTCCTCTCAGTGATGATCCAGCGGCGGGACATATCAGCTTTTAGGCTCGCGCGCATACTTCTCTCTATTCTCTCAACACTACGCAACTTCTCGACAACTCTCTCTCTCTCTCTCTCTCTCTCTCTCTTCAAGATCCCAGAAAGAACAGGTGTAAGAACGTCTCCTCTAGATCTGAATGTGCCCTCAGCAAGGATTGACTTCTACATAGCTGCTTTTAGAGTGGGTGCGTTAAAGCTTTGGAACAAGCTACCGACTGGCATCCAGGCGTGTTTTGCGAGACCTTGTTTTGGCAGCAAGCTCTACGAGCTTCTTCTTGATCGACCTAATTATTTAGATTAGATAAGCATCTGTGTTTTTTATGTGTGCCTGTGATTTCGAGGACCAGTGATCTCATCTATTAGTATTTTACTACCACAATAGTCTACGTATTACCTATTAGTTTTTACTTTTTGTAATATTTTTGTAATGTTTTCTTTTTACTTTACTTTTCTCTAACGAATTTGTTATATCTTATAACAACTATTATTTATTACTATTACTTATTTTAATTTAAGTATTTATTCTCTATATTATATGTATTTGAGTTATAAGCAATTTTATGTATTAGAGCGCTACCTGCTCTAAACTTTGTCAGCTTGTACCTAGCTCTGGCTATTATGGACCCTGAGTCCTTAGCTATTTAATAAAAATCTAATCTAATCTAATCTCTCTCTCTCTCTCTCTCTACTCTCGCCTCAAACCCGCAAAACCGCTGTAAGCTCTCGCTGCTCGCACTTAAGCATACAGCTCGAGGCTCTACTCCAGACTGACTCATGATCTCTCACTTGAGCAATCGCTGCCACACCACTGCTGCTGCCACGTATCTCCTCTCGCAGTCACTCTTAACATAACTGCTGCTCTGTGTCTCGGTAGTCGTGTTCGCATTCTGCTTGTCCTTTCCCGCTGGCACTACTGTGTCTGCATCTCAGCTGGTTGTCCGTTGGCGTCCTCTCCTCCTCCTTTCAACGTATATACAGCTCCCGAAAAACAAACAAATGCGGAGAAGCTTCGACTTTCTGCTCTTTGTATATACGTTGCATCAGCGAGAGCATTTTGGAACATTGAGGCCATTTTGCCTCGTTACAAACAACACTTATAATTAGATTAAATGAAAAAGTAGACTTATTATGTACTGTCGATCTTTACTTTATTCGTTAAAAACGTGTTACAGCTGTTTTGGTATCACAGTACCTTCGTCAGACAGATGTACATCCAGACTTAATAATATACAGCGCTCTCTCAAGAACATACACGTTGCGCCGTGGTCGACAATCAGATAACAGGGGCTTTGCAATGGTTTATTAAAGGGAAAATTTATTCACCTTTATTTGCTCCAAGATTACAAACTTTTTTTGCATTTCTGATGGACCTGTCATTTATCAGTCATCGTTTTCGGTGTTTCTTTTCCTATTTCCAATGGTCTGTGTAAAACTCACAGGACTTAGCATCGGTAACGGCGAGAAAAAAAAATGTTTTGCTCGGCTATCGTATTTACTGAAGTTGGTCACCATAAAATTATATAAAAAAATAATGTTATAAAAATTACTTTGATTTGAAGCCTTAAAATTTACTCACTTATTTTTTTATAGTGGTCAAATAATGTTTCAAACAGACACTGTTTCGTGAATTGAACGGTAAACTTTCGGCTACCACAACCACAGCAATGTCGCCATTTTTTGTACAAATCTCATACAATACACTTGTCTTATTTTTAGACACAAACCCTTCGAATAACTTTCACAGCACATTTTTAAGTTCTTGCACTGATGCATTCGGTAGCACCTTATTCATATAATCCACTTACGTAAGACTGATCAATTGCCATTATTGATGTAATGTTAGAATGTCGTATTTTACTCAAAAGAGTTATTTCTCGCATTACCAACTTCTCCATTGATCCTTTCAATATCACTTTAACGGCAACGTCACTACCACTGAACGTACCTTTGAACACCTTACCTTGGGCCCCTTCGCCAAGATTAGTTGTAGAAACTGCCAGTTGACCAGGTAACACATTTGTTATGCCAATATTTCTTTTTGGTTCCTTTTTGGGAGTGGTAATTGTAAAATCTGGTATTTGTACAGCCACTTACTTTGGTGAAGAGTATTATTGTTCAATAATAGATGCTGAGTTAATCTCATTTATATCAGACTCTTTGTCCTTCACTAGTTCAGAAGTTAGTGGGTTCAGTGAAGATGGAATACACGAAATTAAAGTACTGGCATTTACATTATTGTCAACTTCCATGTTGATCTGATTCACAATGTTACTTTTCCTTATCTTACTTTGTCCTTTTATCGAGTAATATCAATTCACCACTTGACTTGCTTTGGCTTTGATCATTAAGATCAGTCAATTTCGAATTGATAGTAAGCGTATCTCTAATAGGTGCTCTGGGTTCTTTATCTTCGATTCTGATTGGTAAATTTGATGTTCCACTTTTTTTTTAATCATTAGTTTCCGATTTGTTCTTCGTAGATAGAAGATACAAACGAGTGTAGTGATTGGATTTTTTTAATTTCAATCGTGCGTAAGTCCAGAAATCAACATCTTCTCTCTCAGAGTTCTTAAACGACTCTATTATATCTCCATCTGAATTTCCCAGGTGATCAATAGAGTTTTCAAAACTAAATTCGTTTATCTCATCAATATATGACTCTGTCAATGTGGATTTCAACTCGTCAATCGTATAATGACAGTTTTCATTAAGCTCTACTCTTTTTTTATTTGACAAGAACATCTTAGTGTACTCATGTTCCAGATTAAACTTATGCTTCCAACCAACGATAACGACTCGTTTAACAAAGGGTTTTTCAACTGCTTTCAATTTTTTTCTTGTTCTTCATTTGAATTTTTTTCCTCCGAACAACTACAAAGGTAATTGTTTTTGTATAAATTAAGTTTATAACCAGCATACAATTATAACATTTTTACCTTTGAACTTTTATCTGGGAATTTCTGTCTGTTGATCATCTTATCGTACAGTTTAGGTTTCTTGGTTTTTGGACTAATTGATTCTTTTTGTAGAAATATTAAATTGAAAAAAAAAAAATAAAAACTAGTGCACCATAATCTAGGTATCAATAAGTTAAATTTACATACCATGACAAGTAAAAGTATAAATATCAACTTTTTCATTTATAAATATGTAGTTAAAATCCGTCGGGAGGTTGAAAGTTCTTTTCCTTCGTTGTACGACAAATACCCTTCAGTGGGAACACGATCCTTTAGCGTCGTCTTGCTTATTTTTTTGTCATTAACGAGAAGACTTACAGCTACTTTTTCGTTTAATATCTAAATCTTTCTCAGCGTACACAGAAAATAATTTTGAACACTTAAAGCTGGTACACTGTGGCTGTGAGAGTTCAAAGTATGTTGAACTGTGATAGCACGTCAGTATGCACTGCTATAGTTCAATGCATTGTGTATGTACAGTTCAACGTAGTATTGAGCTGCATAAGCCCGAAGATTGTGCTCTCACAGCACAATCTCTAGGATTGAGAAAACACAACTCCGGGCTCGTACAGCTCAATACTACGTTGAACTGTACATACACAATGCATTGAACTATAGCAGCGCATACTGACGACATAAATCAATATATATCTAAGAATTTTTAGAAGACTTTTTATTTACTTTTTGAAAGCATTTTATCCTCAATTACAGAATTAAACAATTAAAGTATCTGAAATTTAAAATGTAAGCATAACCTATATTATCAAATGAAATATTTTGTGCGATTTACACTTCAATATTATAAAAAAAAAGATGTTACGAGGACTAAATTAGGCTTAATTATTAATAAAAAAAAATTTTAATTTATACCTGCAACTGGCGAGAAACGTTATAAAAGTTACTGCATACTCCACAGCTGATGCACGTGACCAGTGCCGTGCAAGTTCATAAAAACAAGCACGCTTGCATCTTCGCATACAGATGGCGTATAGGCGCTTCCTCACCCTCTGGATATTACAATTTAATCGCGTCGTAAAGCGCGAATCCGTACATAACACACCCTAATACTACAGCCCACAATTTTTCAATCATTGGATTCATGATGAACACACTAGCTCGTTTCAACATCCAAGGAAATCTGTTTTGGCTACGAGTGCCCGATAGAAACTGACTTTTCCTATTAATCTTAAGTTCCTTACCAACTCTGTATCTTCTCCTCTTTCACCTTAATCTAGAGAAAAACGCAAGGAGAGGAGAGTATGGAAATCACATAAACAATGAGTAAAGTCAGTCTCTTGATTTTCGTACATTTTTTAAACAGATTTCTAAAGAGCTCGTAAAAGATTGACTTCGACTCAAAAGAAACCCACAGACACTTATTTCATAGAGTAATGTTTCACTTTTTACAACTCCAAAGTAAAAACTGATATGCGATTACTATTTATACAATTTGAGGGTTTGTTGTCAGTTTAGGTATACGGTGCAGCTCTCGTATCGTTTCTATACGCAACGACAACATCCTACGAGTTTATGACTTTAGGCCCCAACAACGGTTTCCATGCAACCATCCACTTGAAGAAAAACGTGAGATAGTAAAAGAGGATAGAAGGAGGGAGAGAGAGACAGGAAAAGGATAGAGCGTGAGATCTGATAAACAGTCAGCTCCATTTTTTCTACTACCCAATCCTACTTTAGTAGTGTGTCAGCAGTCAAGCAACCGATACGTTAACACAACCTCTAGCAGTCGTAAATAACGCATTTTATTATCGCAAGTGTTCAGTGGTAGAGTGGTGACTAGTACAAGAAATTTTTCATAACGTTTGAAAATGGCGACGGCAGCAGTTGTTTCAAGACGTAAAAGGGATGCATTTTTTCAAAATGAGAACTCATACAAGTCTTATAAAGAGGAAAACACTGATTCCACGTCTTAGTCTAGCTTAAATGTATTAACTACTTCATATGCTTTAAACAAATCTTGTACAAAAAAGATCTCTGTTGGATTATACTATGATTTTGACAAACAAGTGTTCGAACCTTTGATTCTTTTATAGAGGAATAAAATCACGGAAGGGTCAAATCTTAGTTTAAAAATGTTGAGTGAAATGAAAAATCATTTTGCAGTTATCTCAGATTATTTTAATAATACGACTACCGAAGTATTGGATCGAATATATTTTAGTGGCATAGAATTGTTGATAACCACATCTTATGGAGCAAAATCTATTATATTTGATTTTCACCAGAACGGCAATAAGCAAGATGGGTGTAAAAAAAAAAGAAACCCTATGGTACTACAGTAGTGATGCAGAAACCAACTATTTGTGGACTCGCAGCTGCAAGTGTGTGTGTGTATGTGTGTGTGTGGATGAAGGACTTCGTCGTATTGAGCGCATTACCATATTGGTCAATAAATCTTAAAATTTAATTACCAAGGAAATAATTCTATTGCTAAAAAATACTGATACAGTTAAAAAAATTGATGATTCGGTGATAGAAGGTCTTGTGAAGAAAAATTCGGGTCAAATTAAAAAAGTTGTAAAAAAAATAGTTTCAGTCTCCTACCGACAACGTATTTTTGCAACATTATTTTGAAATTGTTTTCTTGGAGTTAACAAATGTGTGTGTAAAAATGTTTGTAAAGGAAGTAAGATCCAAGTTATATAAGTGAAGATAAGAATAAATGTTTTAAAATTTTTAACTTGGATATTTCTCATTTTTACTTTTTTCATGTTTTATGTCTTTTTTTCTCAAGACAACTTACTCTGATACAATCATACAGAACTGCAGCCAATAAACATTAATTTTTATAGCTCCTCTGACATCCTATCCCTCCAATTTTCGTAATTCCACCTACCCATGATCTTTTTTTTTACCCCCTTATTTGAGCCATACTGCATCACATATGCATTTCCATCCCTCACCCCCCACCGTATACTACAATTTTCCTCGTAACCAAGAAATTTTATAGCTCTTTGACTCTCATATCCCCCATAATTTCTTTTACCCACTTAATACAGCTTATCTTATCTCTTTCTTTAGGTTAGAAGACATATAGCCCTTCCACCCTCACAGCGTACTATCACTTAAGAAAACAGGTTCCTTCACAAAAACAGAAAAACAAAAAATAGCTCTCCTACTCTTCTGAGATCCTGATTTTCTTACCCTACAACTGGGTCTGTTGCTAAAAAATTATAACCTCAAGTTAGGAGCATATGCTATTCGGTCTGCATGAATACCCCTCGTAATAGTACATTATGTGACGAGTGCGCGAGGAACGCGATTCGCGCATGAGCGAAGCGAGTGCACGCATCGCGTCTCGCGCACGAGTTACATATACTATTTTTTGAAACAGTGTGTGAGAAGATCGACTTAACCTAAACAAAATGTTTTTATCGTGCTTTAATTTATTTTTTATTATCATTACAGATGTTTATCGTAACATTACAATTTATAAAATTCAATTTAATTTTCTTATTTTTGTTTGAGATTTCCATCGTTTTACAATTTTCCTTTTCATTACTTCTCTTTCTTTTCTTCAATGGCGATCCAAATGTAGCGTTTTGAGTGGTAGTCGGAACATAGTCCACCCTTTGATATTGTGAATTGTCCTTCGACTCGGCTTCAAAATTGTTTATATCTACAGTTGCGTTATCAAATCTTATTTTAGACGTAGAAGGAATTTGATTTATAACTGCATGGGAATTGGCGAGCGGTATTGTTAAGTTGATTACATCTGTAATTTTTTTACTTATTTGTTTTTGGTTGTAAAGCGATTTTTCGACGTAGCTCCTAGCTACTGTCACCGATTTCTAACCTCCGTGCCTCATTAGATCGTTTTCATTACCTCCACCGTCTGCAAGCAACGTTGCCGAAGTCCTTCTCAAACTATGGCCTGTATATAGTTCAGGATCTGGTAATTTCAACCATGTGGCTACAATTTTCGGAACTTTACCAATTGAATTCACTCCTACTGGCTGACGTTTACATTTTTCTTTATCGTAAAACAAAAAAAAAACGATCGTGTAACACATCTTTAGGCCTTAAGACTTTTTATATTTTGCAGATTTTATAATAATCTCCGGCAATAGTGAATGACCGATTTATGTCGTTCTTCGTCTCTTTGATGTTTACCATAAAGCTGTCTGAGGTGTCTTTAACATCGTTTAAAGTTAGATTTGCTAGCTCACTTCGTCAACATGCCCCACTTATACCAAAAATAAGAATAACCTGAAAATAAAATTATTATGATCGTATTACTTAAAAAGCGTAATTACAAGTAGTAAAAAAAGCCAAATTCAATAATGTACTTTTTTACATAAATACCTTTCATTTGGAGCTTCAATAATAAATTTACAGATTTCATCAGGCTCAAAAATCTTGGCTTTTTTTTCTTGTATCTCGCGCTTTTTTTTCTTTTAAAGCAATCAACGTGTGATAATAGCCCAGATCAATGTGATCAAAATTTTGACACTCGTTTTAATCATCGAATGTTGTGTCCATAAAGTTGGTGGAGCATGTTTTTCAGAGAGCTCTTTAAAATACGCTATAAATACTTCTTCAAGGAACGATGTTGTCTTCTTTTCTGAGCACCATTTGTTGAACGCATTGTAAGCTGCAGTATACTGCCGTTTTGATTTTTCAGGCAACGAATGCATAGCCACTTCTTTAACCGCTTCTTTAACCGCTTTAACAACATCAGGCGGTAACTCATCTCCATAATCAGTATCATTTGATTCACTGTCCGAGCTCATGTTAAAAATTAATATTGTTAACACACACTTATAAAGCGCTAATAATGCGCACGAGCTTATATGATGCAACACAAGAATAAATCTGATAAGCAGAGGCGTAGGGTTGTGCTAAATAATTGATGCGCTATTGCGAGTCACTGCTATTTATTATTGCTAGGTTACGAAACTTCCTCGCTCGCTGGTGCTGATTTCTTCGCGTACGACTTGAAGCAGTGCGCGAATGGCGTTCCTTGTGAACTCTATAGGTGCATGCGAAGTCGATCTTCGCACACACTGTTTTAAAAACATACTTCTCATATAGACTTACTATCCTGATACTTTAGCGCTACTTTTCCTCCTGCATCGATAAACAAAAGAATTACCACATGTCTTGAACATCACCTTCCGCAGATATCAAGGACGCAAGGAAGACAGGATCACTCAAGAATTCCTATTATTTGATGTATGTAACATCACGCTAGTGTGTATCCAGAAAATAAGAGCAGTTAAAAAAAAGATTCTCTTTTTCCCTGTACGTGTATGTGAAATTCCAAAATTTTCTGTGTTTCTTTCAGCTCTTTGCATATTTGTAATAAACTAGAGTTGCGCAGAATCGTTCGTAACAAAGTAGTTGAAATATCGAGATCGTATAACCATATAAGGCTGTGAAACAAACAGTTTCCGGGTTGGTCGGATGGTATTTCCGATATTTTTGCCAGGTTGTGCGTCTTTCCCAGTTTCTCTTCGCGTTTTGTCTTTTAAATATTTTAGCCACTTATCTTGGGGTGTGACTTTTTCCGAGAGCTCATTACGTTCGTCTCGTACTGCGTTCTCATTTTCCTCCAGCTGAACCATATTTTCCCCGTCATGGGTGCTTTTGTTTATGTCCACTAACGTATGTAGTGCTGCTTCGTCTGTCGTTATTATCTCTATAGGTTCCCACATATCTCTTTTCATTCCTGGTCTGCCTTCTACATCTCGCTTTTTAATGTCAATCATTACTAGAGTCCGTAATTCGTTGGACCTTCCCTCTAATCAATAATGTATGTTCAGCTCTTCTCGTTTATTGGTTGAAAGTTCTTCGCTTGTTTTATGTTTCCTTTCTTTCCTTCTACATTAGTTTCCTGTTCTTCTGTAATAATTTCTTGATTTTTACTTGTAACGTTATGTAGTGGTGTGTCACAATTAGCTATTATTATTTCCTTTCACGGATTCGTCGTAGGTTGCATAGCTGAAAAACGCGGTTTCTGTCGGTGCAAAGTGTCAAGTTTTCGTTTACGTACTTTTCGTAATTTTTCTTCTCGTTCTAATATTGCTGGTGTGCTTGTAGTTATACCCTTTCGAGAACCTGGTTCTCTCATGATTAGCCTAATTTTTCGTCTGCTGGCCCCTGTGAAATGAGTCCTCCTTTCTCTGCAACATCTCGTGTTTCTAACTCGTTTTGACCCATCACTGCTTGTTGTGGCAGCGAATTCTTTTCGTAAGGCTCCTCTGATTCAGAGTACGCATCGCCGTTTTCTTGACCTTCTGTACTTATATCTAAACATTTTTCAATATTCTAATCGTAATATTATTTCTTTTTCTGTATAATGACGTTCAAGTTTTCTGAATCGGTACAATAGATTTTTATTTTCTTCGGCTTACCTTGAATTCTCTTCATAATAATAATAATAATATCCCCTTCTCCATCTCTTGGAAGGGTACCCAGCCATTTGGCGGCGCTTTTCTGGCCCTAGTATCGCTTAAAAGTATCCCACCCTATGATTCCTTTGCGTCAATTGGAAAGTCATGGAGGACTACATGTAATGTGTACTCTAATTCGTGCAACCAGGCCTGTACTGTGCCCAATGTTTTGCGTGCTCCATGAGTCACGCCGATAATAGCCACTTGATACCTACTGTCTATAAGCATGTCTGTGCTAAGAAAATTCTTCTCCATAATCAAAATCTCTGCACCTGTTTCTGTATAAAAAGTCGCCTTTCCATTATTTAACTGTGGTCCCAGTAACTGGACCGATGGTGGTAGCTGCCCTGTTCCCGAGAGTTTTACAGTTATTTTGGGAAGCTGCTCTATTTCTTCGTCACACTTTGAAAGCTTGGCTTCGTCATTCTCTACATGTGTATCCAGCGCCTTTATCCGATCACTCTTTCTGCAAGCCCTTCTGCCTTTCCTTGTGCGTCTGCACCCTGTTGTGTAGGAGTGTCTTCGCACTCTGCAGTATTGCGTTCTATACTTCCCAGCACTGCGTAAGTACTTGGGCTGTTGACGCGCCATTCTGCCTCCACTATTTTTTGCTCCACCTCCTGCGGCCTCTCTCTCGCACATTTTATTTTGCTGGACACGCTTTTCTCCGTCTCTTTTTCTAATTCATGTTCGACGTTTGAGGAGCACGCCGAAGATTTTGCGAGTTTAAAGCTGTGGGTGGGTCTCTTCTACTGTCAGGGGCGCAAACGCCGTTTTCTTGCTGCTATATCACTTTGTAGTCTATCCCTATTAGCATCAAAATCAGCCCAATTAGTAAAGTTATCAGTAAGTGGTGGTACTGTTACCATAAACGCAGCTTCCTTCATTTTTTCAGGTTTCCTCTTCCATATTTTTTATTCTGTCCCATAGCTGTAGATTATGTAAGTCTTCTATTCTGGGGTTTCTTGACTCGTTATATTTATAACACAGAAACGGCCACTTCGATTTCCCTGGCATGACCCATTGTGTCTACAGCATATTTGTTTTGTCTGCTCAAGCTACGCATATCTCTTCAGCTCTTCCCGCATTTCGCTCGCTGACTCGTCCACCAAAAAGAAGAACCGGTTCCTTGTTTATGCGTCCTGTGTTTACGTCTGTGTCACCATATATATCCCTGTGATTCCTACCTATCGGTGGCAAATTCCGAATGGTCTCTGTGACCATCTTGTGAGAGACATTCACCTCCTCTGATTTCTTTAGCTTCACTCTAATTTTTTGAAAATAAGCCTATCACGATTGCTTTAGTCTTTTCGTCTAGGGCATTTAGTTTTTCACACGCTTCTGGTTCGAACTTTAATTCCAACATTTGTTCTGTCATACTTCCCCTTTGCTGCTTTTTACTGGGCCCTGGTCTGCACGTTTTGGTTATTATATTATCACCCAGGCCCTCGTTATCACTTTCCGACTCATGGGTCATATCGCTAAAGTGAATCATTTTTTTTTCCTACTATCTTTTATGTGTATATCGTGAGTCGTATCTTCCTTTTCGATTATGCTAGATCTTATATATTCTCCTACAGTTGCGGGTTTGCGTTCAATTACCTATGTTGCAGCTTAATAATAATCGGACGAGAGAGAAAAAAAATTGTAGAAGGCGAGGTAAGAGAGTAAAAGAGCGTTATTTGTCTTTCACTTAATTTCTTTGATTTTGCCCTGTATTTTCGTTTAGTGGTAAATAAGGAAAAATATTTTTTTTGGAAAATCTGTCATCTATTGTCATTAAAAAAAGATGATAATAAAAATAGTGATAAATTTTTCAGATGATATGGATGTGAGTTGTGATTTCCAGATGTTTCCTGTATCCTTACCAAGCCTACTAATAAAATCCCTCTGATTTACGTTCGTTGTGCAAGATTTTTCCTAGCCCACTGCGTATTTAAGTCTGTTATCCCGCATGATTTTCGTTTCGGGTTTAAAAAAACAAAAATACTAAAGAAAGGAGCAAACGAAATAATAAACACATGTTAAAAATGAAAATTTTTCACGACCGAATCTTTACCTAGTAAGTGCCTTCCTTATCTTGCATCGGGGGTAACGGATAAAATTAATTTTATTATAAATGTACTTACGTGCTCGTTGATACGCACACCAATAAGAACATAATTTTGAAGACCATTTCCCTTCAGCGCTCAGTGCTTGTTTCCTTGACCCTGTGATTATCTGCAATGGCTATCCTGGTCTTGCCGGCTTCCGGGCTGCTGTCATCGCTGCTTGTAGAAAATGACCGGAACTGTCGTCTTTGGTCGGATCCTCGGCCTCTTGATTTTTGGTCGTGATCTTCAATCTTCTGGTGATTTTAGAACAACTTTCTGCTGCCAACGCTAATTACATCTGTAACGTCACGCTCACATTTCTTACGTAGGCTCACACATTTATTCCTAGTCCATATTTAATATCCAAAATATACCTGATTGTTTCTCAAAAATTAAGACAAACCATCCTGTAGTACCACTTCCTTCGATAGCGTAGTAGTGCATGCCAGTGAATGTCCCTCCAGAACATTCATCACATGTAGGTTTTATTGACGGATATTATTGAAGCATCAAAAGTATACTGAAAATACCATGAGAAATACTCAAAAAAATTGCAGATCGTTTAATTGTACTATCTTTCACATGTTTAATTTTAAAAATTCGCAATTTAACATGTAACCTTATAGAAAAATCAATGAAAATTGTATTTATAAGGTCTGTATGAGTCCCCAATTTTTTTTTGTATGAAAGATTACTTTTAGATAAACCTGTTTTATTTTCAAATAGATACATGATTTTTTTTTTTTTTTTTTAGATGCTTGACACAAAAAAGATGGGGTCAAGTATGTGTAAAAACGTGTATGTAAATTCATCCATATGAGAAAAATAATTTACAGCGTTGCTGCATATATTTGTACTTCTCCTACCTCTCTGAATTTTATTCTCAATTACAAAGGAAAAATTGTGAAAAAAGAAAACGCAATATAAATGAATCATTGCATTTATACAGGATGAAAATTTTTTTTTTTAAGTATGAAAACTCTGAAAGAATGTGAAAATGTATAAACAATAATTTATTTATTTTAAAAGTAACAAATCAATGATAGATGGATTAGTGTTTATTTATACATATTAAAGCTGCTCTGCTGATATACATACTTATTTAAAAAAAAAAAAAAAAAACATGTACACCTGTTTNTACCAAAAAAAAAACATTTTATCAAATAACTTATTTATTTAATGTACAATGAAACCAAATGAATGAATACATAATAAACGAAAATTTACATTGAAAAGAAGTTACGAACTGTAAGATAAAATGAAGTAATCGGTTATCCATTAACGGGCTCGCTTATAGCAGCAGAGTGGATAAGGGGCTCACCCAGTGTGCAAGAGGACGGAGATTCAAATCTCTTTGGAAACAAAATCAACTTCTGTTACACTTTTTCTCAAGGTCACCAACCTGAAATCGTTGATTTACTCTGTAGGGCAGAATGTGTCTATAAAAGCATAACTTAAAAAAAAATAATAATCATAAAGATGATAATAATAATAGTTTTAATAGCAAGTATAATGATGAAAATAATAGTACTTCGCCTGTCACATATAAACATAATTAGGTTTATGGGTGATTTTAACTGATTATAATGTTGCAAAAATAATTCAGGATTTGTGATAGAGTTTTGGTTAACATATTTTTCGCTGCTAGTTGTTGGAAAGGAAGTTGGCTTGTGGTGCCCTGGGAAATCGTAAATTTCGTTACCCGTGTTGGTGGCAGGAGTACAGACTCTCTCTTGACATCTCTGAGCCAGGAAAAGGGCTATTGGGTTATTGGTTATTGTACTTAGAGTACCTCAACTTCCCCATTTTTCTTTACATTTGAAAAAGTGATAGAATTTAACTGGATTACAAATTAGACTGTTGAAGTTTTTTTATGATATTTTTAATGTGATACAAAAAGGTTACTCGGTAAGTAATGAGCCTGTGAACTTGAATGGTAAAAATCGGGTAATTCTTTGAATGTTAGAAAAGTTGCTTTACTAGGTTTACCGTAGTTAATATGTTATGTTGTTACTTGCTAACAGCGTAGCGAGTACAGGTTGTTTCTAACTATATGTAACAATTCTAGAATTTACTATTGTTTTCACTTGATCGATAAGTATTAGCTCTAAGTTATTGTAGTATTTAGAATTATGTCATTAAATCTTTATCTTAATCCATATATATATATTAAAATTGTATTAGCATTTAATATTACACCTCAGTGCAGCTGTCCCCAGTTAATTTTTTGTATCTACAGTTATTTAATATTTATGCATTGAAAATTATTTCGTTTGCTTTTCATTTCTGGTCAGCGAAGGCCAGCGTGCGTGTTGGTCTTTGCTTAAAGTGCTTTCAAATTAACATGAAAAATTGCGAAAGATTGAGCGGGGAAAAAAAAATTAGTAATTGTGTTAACGGTAGTTTACTAACATTACCAAAAAAAAGGGATCAATTAGGTTACTAAAATATATCTCGCAGCCCCTGGACACGCCGCGAACTAGTATACATATGTTAGACTCAGATACCCAAGCTCAAAGAAAAAAAAGCAACTATAATGGGGAGGTAAGCATAAACAATGCATCAATAAAATGAATTAATTGTAGAATTCGCACAACAAGAACAAAAAAAAGCGAATGAGGCGCGCGTGTGGCACTCTCTAATGAGGAGACATACTCCAATAGGCGTAGAAACAATTCGCAGGTCAAATGTTTATATGATAGATGGTAAAATACAAAAAAAAATTATACATGTACGCTGAGACATACATATGGATTAAAAAAAGTTTATACGAGAGTTTCACAAAATGAGCAAACACAAAACAATCGTTCATACGAATATCGAATTTTTTCTGTAACTAATTGGCTTCATTATTTTTTAAGAAAAATTTTTTTAGCAATAATTGTAAGATAAAGAGGAGTATGGAGGAATGGAACGTAGAATAAGTAAAGCAATCACTGGGAAATTCAATTTATTCTATCACGAGACACAAGAGCCTACGCTTAAATACAAAAAGTTGAACCTCCTTCTCTTACCTTTTCTGTCGTCCTCCATCAGAAACAATCCCACCCATACCATCATGATCCACTGACATTCGCAACGCCGAAACGACGCATGCAGTCGTCATAAGACATCGAATCACCTGCCACGTCCATGGCAACAAACATACCGCTCGTTGGACCGTCCACCTAAAAGGAAACATAATTTTACAAAAACCATATGGACCAGTACTTGATCGTTCATACAAGGGAAACTAATAATAACGCACCCGGATCACCGGTTGACTATCGAGAGAAATAATCGACCCTACCCAGTGCGCAGCAGTATTTCTCGATGACTTGGCGATCGTAGGACAGCCGGGAAGCCCCTTCGTGATCCTAGAACATCTCCAGAACAACGACACCACGGTGCCGGGCCATCCTCGTTCAGACAGGTTCCACAGTACTAGAAAGTAAGCATACGAATTAACAACAACCCATATGCTTGACTGAAAAAAATGTAAATGTCGTAATATGCGGCCACCCAGCTGCAGGCACCTGCTGGCACACATACAAATGCGCAATCTACAACAAAAAGAAAGGAGAAAGATAAATAAATAGAAAAAAAATTACAATAAAAAACCAAACAAAAGTGAAAATATCTATGCAACAGGTCAAAATAATTAAGGGCGCTTGTAATTACCCAAGCTATTACTTGAATAGTGGCATTACGTAACAATACATGTGAGCTGCTCCTGCAATATTGCGTTCGTAAAGACCACACACGAAGATACTTCTGGTGCAAGGAGTGACGTTGTCACCAGGGCTACATTGAATCTTAGCTTTGAAAACTTAGACAACGGCGCTAACACCTTAGAAAGTGCATCTTCTCTAGATATCATAGGATAAAATAGAAGTTTTGTTGTTTTAAGGAAAAAACAGCGAAAAGCAGTGAACGAAATCAACAAACGCGTGTACGGCGTTGAGAGTGGAAGCAAACAAAAAATACCCATATAATCCCTTCCCTAAACCTGACCACTTAAAAGAAAAGAGAGGAGGGGTGGCAGGAAACATATTATTAGAAAATGTAAGGATGAAGCATACTAGAAAAGTGTAATGACTCAGGTCAAAACGTAAATATGGAATACACCACTGTTAAATGATTTTTTTTATTCATACCTCCAAACTCATCTCAACCAAAACACAAGTGAAATGTAAGGCGACCGATCGTCAAACTATCTGTCTCTATAATATTCTTGAATATGTTATATGACTTCACAAGCAAGATAGAGAGCCCAATATTATAACCGATTATTTACACACTCAATAACCAACTCATATGCGCACGTAAAGATGATTCGAAATAATTAATAACGTAATGAAATGTATATGCAACAGACAATTTTTAAACAAGCAAAAAAATACTCACATTAATAAAAATACCAAATAGACAATAATAATCGTATAAAAAAAGGAAGCAAAAAAATTAAAAAATACGCTTATTATTATATACTTTATATGTAAAGAGAGAGCCACACTCGCAGCTCAACGTTGAACTCAAAAATGGGGAAAGATAAACGAAGGGTACGCTGCATAGGGTAATACACTTAAATAGATACCTATCGATGGAGTATATATAGTGTCAGAAAAAATACTCAGCACATGGACTAAAGCGCGTGCTCATAGGCAGGAACCAGGGATAGCAACAAATAGCAAACAGTTATATTACAGAGCTACTAATCACAGGAATAAGACTTCTTTTTCTTACATATAAGTGCCTTCTCCATCGGGGGGGCCCCACTACTAATGTATCACATAATGATTACAGGACAACAAAGGACTCCAGAGGAAACACGAGAATTGGCAGCAGTTCAGACCACACCAACAGAAAAATTCCAAGCAGAGAGGTGACTGCAGCCCTCTAGGCGCATAATAAAGTTGCTATTAGCCGTGACAAATGATTAAAGTTCCCAAGAAACGAGTATGAGCATCGAGAATCGTTCGACTGTATCGGGGAGCATAGTCCGTGGGATGAGACTAAGAAATAATTTTTTTTCCAAAATATGTAACATCGATGAAGTTGTGTTAAGTTTTATAAAAAAAAAAAAAAATGAATAAAAAAAAAAGATCTATCGTTGATCGCACTGCATAAAATAAAAATTTAAGTTGCACTGAGAAAACGATTTGTTTACTATCAACGTACAAGTGTGTTAACAGAAAACTAGTTTGCATGTTCTTCATTACTTTTTAAATTTTAACTGACAGAGGTGGCATGTGAATAGTTAACATGCCATACTTATGTTGAACCTGCGCCACGTCAATTGGTACCACATGGTAAATGTATTATACGTAAGTTAAAAGTTAACATACGAAATAAATGACTAACAAATCCTTTTCTCACTGTGATATGAGTGCCAGGAGTCGCTCGACTGTATCGGGGGGCTCAGTCCGTAAGACGAAGACAAGAAAGATTTTTCTTCTTCCCTTAATACATGATGATAAGAGATTTTTGTGAAAACTGTTTCTTGATAAATAAATAAATTCATAAATAAACGTACGTGAAATTGTTAAATGAAAACTTCACGTAAAATAATGTAATGTATAATTCCAAACATATTATATTGTATGTGAAACAATACTTAATGTAAAGTAGAATTAAGCAGATGTTCAATTCACGACAATTTTATACATAATTGTAGTATAAGGCAAAGCGCATACATAATCAATATTGTTACACTCTGAGCACACAATGAGAGAAAACTGAATGATTAGAAGAGCAAAAATATTTATGTGACGAGAACAGCGGTTCCCTACTATGGAATGGAAGAATAAATGTGGAATACTAAATTACATAAACAATACAGACAACAGAATACAACACAGCACACGCCCACACACACACACACGTACGCAATTGCAAACAAGTATGTAGGCCCAACACTGTATAAATTAAAAAGTCAGCATCGTTGAGGGCAACGACGTCACGGCCTCGGACGTGTAACGTACGGAAACATAGGTGAGACTCTAGGCTCCCTCTTCCTGCATCTCGTAACAAAGGGCCTTAGGGCCAAGAGAAGAAAAGAGCGAGCAAGAAGAGAGTTTTTTGGGGAGTACACGATGAGCCTCGAAAGGGAACACACGAGCGACTTTGCCTTATAAATGCGATATCTTAAATAAACGTCTTTAATATATTAAGTATTAATCATTATCGCAACGCATCTCCTTACCAATCTCTTTTCCACGTAACATAAACATTAAATTGTAAATTCATTATAATTTAAAAAACTAATATTTTATACAGGTGTATAATTTGAATAGTAATAGGTTTCTTATTTATTTGTATACAAACTTTGAAAAATTATATTAGATGATTTAGGATAATAACAGTCACAATATCTTCCAATGTACAATTTATTGATATTTATTTAAATGGTGATTTTATGCTTTAAATCATTGCTAGTAAGTTACCAACAAACGAACAAAGAGCATTAGTAGTTAAAGAAGCTTATTATTCTACTGGTTATTCTGAGTAAAAGCCGATATACCCACGCAAAAGTTTGATAGTTGTTGTACAAAGTTAGCCAATTTATATGCCAAGTACAGAAAAATACAAAAGAAAATGGGTGTATACCTAGTAATGTGAAACACAATTAAAATTATACTGCTAAATTAAGCTTGTTATTTGACGTGGCACATGGTAATGTTTTAAATATTATAACTGATAAACTAAAAGATTTCCTCATAGACCAGGGACTAATAGAATCAAATTATTGGTAGCAGATATTTTAATGAAATTACGTTTCATACTCTTCAACTTGTAACCGCTAGGTTACCATTTGAAAAAAGGGTACATTTTTTTTCTTTTTAATATATATAAAAATAAATGTATAGGTTTAAGCAACTACAATATTTCTCCAAATAGCATTAAGTTTATTTATCAATATTATATTTCAAATGTAGGCGCTCCTTAGTCCTACTACAAAAGTAAGCTATCCACTTTAGCGTTCCGATATGCCTAGAACTTAGAAAATATATACATGGAGGAAGCATTGTATGCTCCGACCACGAGACGAGATGAGAGAGACAAAAGACAAATAGCAGTTCAACCTTTCTCTCTCTTACACGCCTCTGATTGGTTGGCCCCCTTCCGTATATATAGGTATAGTCGTGTCCACGAGTGACGGTCTTGGGGGAACACAGCAGATATATGTAACCTAAGCTCTGATGAAAAAGAACTTATACATTACCAGAGAATATAGAAAATATATCCTCTTTGAGTATAGAAGGCCAAAGCAGAATTCCGAGCAATACACACTAAAACAATAATCTTCCATTAGAAAATAATTAAAACAACAAAATTTGAAAAAAAATTTCCAATTTTAATTAAAGCTCTCATACCTGGTTAAACACTTGATATACGGCTAATGACTCAGCTAGAATGTTTGACTTCGATAGCTGAGCGGTCAAGAATACTCAATTAGCTTTTGCGCTCTGGGCTTCGAATCTGACCTATGTTTTTTTTTTTTTTTTTTTTCAGGTATACATTTTCATAATACTTGTTTTATTACGTTTCGTTTGTTTATAATTTTTATATATTTTTATAAATAAATTTATTTTATAAGATTTCACACTTTAATAATAAGATTTAAAAAACTACTCTTGGCTAATGCCAGTAAAATACTAATGCAAAAATGTGTAAATACTTGTGTAAAAAATGTATAAAAATTATAAACAAACGAAACGTAATAAAACAAGTATTATGAAAATGTATACCTGAAAAAAAAAAAAAAAAAAAAAAAAAAAAAAAAAAAAAAAAAAA
>NW_019379585.1:472444-500312 GCF_000648655.2 Copidosoma floridanum
AAAAAAAAAAAAAAAAAAAAAAAAAAAAAAAAAAAAAAAAAAAAAAAAAAAAAAACACATAGGTCAGATTCGATGCCCAGAGCGCAAAAGCTAATGGAGTATTCTTGACCGCTCAGCTATCGAAGTCAACCATTCTAGGTGAGTCATTAGCCGTACATCAAGTGTTTAACCAGGTATGAAAGCTTTAATTAAAATTGGAAATTTTTATTCAAATTTTGTTGTTTTAATTATTTTCTAATGGAAGATTATTGTTTTAGTGTGTATTTCTCGGAATTCTGCTTTGGCCTTCTATACTTGAAGATGATATATTTTCTATATTCTCTGTTAATGTATAAGTTCTTTTTCATCACAGCTTAGGTTATAGTCCGGGAGCCCACTGCAAAATCACTTATAGTTGTGTTAAGGTTTATAAAAAAAAAAAAAAATGAATAAAAAAAAAAATAAAAAACGGAAGACGCGTCATTGTAGACCCGTATGCATCCGTAGAAGGTGTCGACGAACGCACAATCACTCTCGCATCGAACACGTTATTTATGTGCAGGTGTCTCCCTCTATCTCTTTTTTTTTCGCAGCTGTTATGATTACAGTATACGCCCGTCACGGCGTTTGACTGTACATAAATTTCATTGTTCTGTGAGCACGCTCGCTCGCTCGAACGCCCAAGGCACAAGTACATGTAGATTTATACGCGCGCGTGCTTGAGTTGGAGCTGGTGCTGCTAACCTTGGCCCCGATATCGTTTGCTAATCTGCGCACACGATGCAATTGTAAATATATATATACGTTACGTGCGCTAGGGGTACAAAGACCAGAGGTTGGAAAAAAGGGAGTGTGCACGTGGTGTGCCTATTAGCAGAGAAAAAGGAGAAGACCATTGCTGCAATTTAGCGGAAGACGGGTGAGGAGAACTTTGTNCCCCCTGGCGCCGGTTACCCAGGCAACCTATTTTTTTCCATAATCAGCATGGTCAATACTACAAGTTGGCAAAGTTTCAAGCTGCCCGAAGTAAGACAAGTAAGTGACTTAAATATGGGCTATCAAATAAGGGTTGTCAACCCCCTGGCGCCGGTTACCTAGGCAACCTATTTTTTTCCATAATCAGCATGGTCAATACTATAAGTTGGCAAAGTTTCAAGCTGCCCGAAGTAAGACAAGCAAGTGACTCAAATTTGCATTGCAAAAGCCCCTCCCCCTCTCATATGGCGCCAGTCTTATAGGGTTGCCGTGGTGCATTGTTATTGACTCACTTAGTACTGCATTCTGACAAAGTTTTAGCGTGCCCGAAGTAGGATAAGTGATTTTGCGTTGGGCTCCCGGACTAACATATATCTGCTCTGTTCCCCCAAGACCGCCACTCATGGACACGACTATACCTATATATACGGAAGGGGGCCAACCAATCAGAGGCGTGTAAGAGAGAGATAGGTTGTACTGCTATTTGTCTTTTGTCTCTCTCATCTCGTCTCGCGGTTGGAGCATACAATGCGTCCTTCATATATATATTCTCTAAGGCCTAGAATAACGGGAATCATACCATGATGTCACCCCGCAACAGAGGAACTCATCAATAGCTGTCTTTGTCAACCATACATAGAAAGCTCTGGGATTCAAAAGGTGGGAATGCCGCTGCTCAAGTCGCCGAATTTTTCTGAGGCCTCCTGCTGATTAGTGACCAGAGCTCAGTGGCTTTTTGCTCCGATCCTTCTGCGTGGCAAGTGCTATGACTTGGCTTCTCGGAACGCTCGCAAACTAGCCCAATTTATCAGCCTTCTGTTGACTTTGATAATTTTGTGTATTACATTCAATAATTTTGAATTAATCCGTATTACAAAGAATACATATTTATTCAAGGAACTTTTACTAATTATATGTTGTTAACATACATTTTCTTTTTGTGTTGATAAAATTTGAAGAAAACTGCTTTGAGATAATCTTAAATTAAATGATATTTTCTTTGTTTATTATATAAATGCTTATATTTGGTCACGCGTCGTACATTAAATTTGTATTTGCGGAATTATTAAACGTGGGACATCGCATTGTATTATACAAATCTAAATGTAATTATTATTTTTTTTTTTTTGGTAACTTCACCGTTGCTTGGATTGTAAGTAGGTTTGATAAGAAGTATATAATTAAATTGTGTATAAATACAATTGTGTGTAGAGAATGCTGTTTCATAAGCCTAAATATTTATTTACTTACACCCGTGCTTAATCATCGCAGTCAAGGACTTGTAACCTCAACTTTGATACATAATCAAGTACATGGTGAGTATTGATGTGGGGATATTTATGGGAGGGAAATTACCAAAAAACCTTCCAGGTCAGTTTAATATATCATTCAATCATGATGTTGATAAGCTCCTGTACCTTAATTCCCATTCCTCCCTGATCGTTTCCAACTGCGATATCTCTCTGGGAGGGAAAATTCAGACACATACTTATAGCAAAATTGGTTCATGCGAACTAATATCCATAAGATATTTGAAGAAATATCCTAGAAAAGCGTAGCAAATGGTCTTGCACAATTCACGGCCCTATCCCTTGTTATGTGTTTCAAAGTGTTTTGAACATTCGCGAGAAAAAACGTCACATACAAAAATTTTTGGAGCTCGACTAAGAGCCTATAAGCCATTCAGTGTATGAAATGAGTACGTAGTGACACATAGAAGTCAACTGTGAATATAAGCGAATGGACGCGAGAACTAGTGTTTCGTGTGATTTAAATTTTAGTTTCATTTATGACACGTTAGACGTTCACGAGGAACACATACAAATTTTGAGAACACTTGATGTACAGCATGAATGGAAAACTAAGGAACTTAAAGAACAAATTGTAAAATTAAAGAATGAATTGAATGATTTGAATGCTAAAGTGCTCAACGTAGAGTATAATTGTAATTACTCAAACAAATACAAACACTCCCTGTTTTCTCGAATATTCGGCGTTTTGCGTAATCATTCGTATAGCATTGACCAAGTATTTAAAAAAAATCGCGAAATTAGCTCAAACATTGCAATCCTTTTTATAAAGAATCTTCACCCGGGGTAGAAAGCGATCCGTTGTTTATTCCCTTTTGGTACGTATATAGGGATATTCTTAAGCATTTGAGGAGCGGGGACCAGCGTGTGGATCAGCTTCCCCTGAGTCAAAATCCGTTTACAGAATAATTTTTTAACAATTATTCATTAAGTAAATGGATTTACAAAAGTGCTCAATTTTAGCGTGTTTAGAACGCCAATTTCAGTGGCACGGGCTGCCCTGAAGTGCAGTGTCATGGATCGCAACAACATAGTAACAAACCTCTAGGTCGGTAAACAAAGTCTGAATAGATCCCCTAGCGGGCTGGAGATGGCGCTCAAATGTGATGAAAATAGTAAAGACGTGTAGCTATAAAATTATTAAAAGAAGATAAAGGGCTGAGTATCAGTAACGTAAAGACAAATAAATAAGCGTACGAAAAGGTTATTTAGTTAACCCGAGATATTATTGTGAGATCATTCTACATACGATGAAATTGACAATGACGATGAAGATGATGATGATAATGATGAAGAAAATAAACATGATAACTAATATAATATAAGGAAGAAGATACAATTGTTAACAACATTAATAATAATAATAAAGGCAAATATTCAACTTAAGCGGCTATCAGGCGGCACTTGGGCGGTACTTTCTCTGTAGTTTGTCGGCACTTGGGCAGAATGTGAGCAGCGGCACTTGGGCGGTACTTGGGCGCTACTTGGGCGGTACTTGGGCCGTACTTTGACGGTACTTTGTCGGCACTAAGGCAGAATGTGAAAAGCGGCACTTGGGCGGTACTTGGGCGGCACTTGGGTGGCACTTGGGTGGTACTTGGGCGGCATTTGGGCCTTACTTTGGCGGTACTTGGGCAGAATGTGAAAAGCGGCACTTGGGTGGTACTTTGGCTGTAGTTTGTCGGCACTTGGGCAGAATTTGAGCAGCGGCACTTGGACGGTACTTGGGCAGTCAATAAGAAAAATTATTCAAATTGAGTGAGGTACAAAAATAATACTATCCAAGTACCACCCGAGTGCCTCTACTAAAAATGCACCGAAGTGCCAAGCAAGTGCCACCAAAATACCGCCAAAGTACCATCCAAGTGCCGCTGCTCAAATTCTGTCCAAGTGCCACCAAAGTACCGTACAAGTACCGCCATGTGCCGCCCAAAAACCGCTTAAGTACCACCCAAGTGCCGCTGCTCACATTCTGCCTTAGTGCCGATAAAGTACCGCCCAAGTACCGCTGCTCACATTCTGCCCAAGTGCCGACAAACTACAGCCAAAATACCGCCAAAGTACCGCCCAAGTACCATCCAAGTGCCGCTGCTCAAATTCTGTCCAAGTCCCACCAAAGTACAGTACAAGTACCGCCATGTGCCACCCAAAAACCGCTTAAATACCACCCAAGTGCCGCTGCTCACATTCTGCCCAAGTGCCGACAAACTACAGCCAAAGTACCGCCCAAGTGCCACCCAAGTACCGCCCAAGTGCCGCTTATCAAATTCTGCCCAAGTACCGCCAAAGTACGGCCCAAGTGCCGCCCAAGTACTGCCCAAGTGCCGCTGCTCACATTCTGCCCAAATGCCGACAAACTACGGCCAAAGTACGGCCGAAGTAACGCCCAAGTACCGCCCAAGTACTGCTACTCACATTCTGCCCAAGTGCCGACAAACTACAGCTAAAGTACCACCCAAGTGCCGCTTTTCACATTCTGCCCAAGTACCGCCAAAGTACGGCCCAAGTGCCGCCCAAGTGCCGCTGCTCACATTCTGCCTTAGTGCCGACAAAGTACCGTTAAAGTACGGCCCAAGTGCCGCCCAAGTACCGCCCAAGTGCCACTGCTAACATTCTGCCCAAGTACCGTCAAACTACAGCCAAAGTGCCGTCTAAGTACCGCCCAAGCGCCACTGCTCAAGTACTACCCAAGTGCGGCCCAAGTTCCACCTGATAGCCGCTTAAGTTGAATATTTGCCTTTATTATTATTATTAATGTTGTTAACAATTGTATCTTCTTCCTTATATTATATTAGTTATCATGTTTATTTTCTTCATCATTATCATCATCATCTTCATCGTCATTGTCAATTTCATCGTATGTAGAATGATCTCACAATAATATCTCGGGTTAACTAAATAACCTTTTCGTACGCTTATTTATTTTACTGCTACTCAGCCCTTCATCTCCTTCTAATAATTTTATAGCTACACGTTTTTACTATTTTAATCACATTTGAGCGCCATCTCCTGCCCGCTAGGAGATCTATTCAGACTTTGTTTACCGACCTAGAGGTTTGTTGCTATGTTGTTGCGATCCATGACACTGCACTTTATGGCAGCCCGTGCCATTGAAATTGGCGTTTTAAACACGCTGAAATTGAGCACTTTTGTAAATCCATTTACTTAATGAATAATTGTTAAAAAATTATTCTGTAAACGGATTTTGACTCAGGGGAAGCTGATCCACACGCTGGTCCCCGCTCCTCAAGTGCTCAAGAATATCCCATATAGGTGTTTGTGTGTTACAAATGGATCACCGTCGACGTACTGGTACGTTTTTAAATACCATAGTTGAAAGATCAGAGGATTCTCCAGATGAGAATCTTGAAGCTCTAAACCTGCTTGAATTTCAAAAAGGCGTTTTTAAAGATCTTAAAATCCTATTTCAAGAAAACAAAGCTTTAAGTCAAAAGGTGCGCGTTTTAAATGCCCTTTAAAATGCTCAGAATGAAGTGGAATCCATACACGATGAATTTTAAAGTAAATCGATCGTTTGAGTGAGATACTTCAAAACATAACAAAAGAATTTGTCATAGAAAAAGAAAAAAATTTTGAAAGTCATTGAAGGACAGGTTAAGTCAATACCAAAGATCGACAAAATAAATCTAATGGTCAATGACTATAATGCTAAAGTAAATCTCGTTATAGGCCGTACAAATACCGTTGAAAAGGAAATGATTTTATATGATGACTTAAAGGCACTACGTGAAAATCTCGATCAACGATTAGACGAAGAATACGCACGGGTCATCCGGTATGTGCAAAATTCAAGTAAAAAAATTAATGAAAAAATTAAGCGATCGTCATCACAAATAGCTCCCGCCTCGAAAGTAAATTTACCTTTACCAAAATTAAAGGGCTTGGAGAAAGAACGCCCTATCAAATTTCTAGCAGAACTGGAAAACTATATGCACTATATAAATTTAAGCGAACAGCAAATACCGTGCATTATAGGGGAATATTTTGAGGTGGCTGCTAAGGATTGCTGGTATTTGCGAGAATCTGATATTGCCAATTATAAGCAATTTTTTATCAAATTTAAAGAGTGATATTGGAATGCAAATGTACAAAAAACATTAAAACGAAAAATTGAATTCGGAAATTATAATCCTAATTTAAAGATTACTCGGGTTAAATATGCTACCCAAATTTCAGGCTTTGCTCGGGATCTGGGTCTTTTTTTGGATGAAAAATAATTCTTGTTATTGATAGCTAGCCATTTTGAACGAGCGACTCGTCAATCTATAATGTGTGACCGGGACGCTACTGTAGAGACATTGTTGAATGTGTTGACGAATGTAGATTCTGAAGATAAACGTGCTCACGCGAATTCTCAGCGTCAAAACGCCTTGAAAGAAAATGATCATAAAAATAATCCATCTTCAAAACCATTCGGTAATGTACAGCAGGAGCATAAAACTGAGAATTATAATCAATCTAAATTTGAAGGCCAATGCCCTTAGCATGCAAACCAAATTTCGTTTTCAAAAGGTTCCGATACTATCCCAAGCAATAAAAAAAATATGAAAGAACCAGTCAGTGAAAGTGATAAGCCTTTTAATTTTCAATCAATGAGCTCAAGTTCAAACTCTTGCACATTTAATGTCTGATAATCCTCCAAAAAACGACAAAAGATCATGCTAAATTCTTGGGATTATGCCGTGCATAAATTAAGCATGATTCATCGAAATTATTTTCCCAAGGAGGGTATCAATGTCGTATGGGATTGGGTTTGGCATTTGCATATGCGGAAATTCATTTACAAACGCTTAAATTGGCGATCTATAAAACTCAAAAGAAAAAGGCAGAAATCGGTCATACATCATGGGATTGATTGTAACGGCAGTTTTTTCCAATTATTGATTAGTGCGCAACTTCATAGTTATCTAAAACCGACAAAAATAAATAATTTGTTTCAAGTAGGCAACATATATAAACATGAAAATATCGATTCGTGCTTTAAGAATCCTAGAGAAATTTTATTGCATGACATAGATCCACAGGACATGATAAAGCCTGAAGTAAAATGCCTAGTTATTCCCCTCAAATTCAAGGCCTAGCAGTTAACGCACTTATCGATTCTAGGAGTGAGATTACGTGTTGATCCGAATCGTTTTATAACGAAAATTTGAAAGTCTTAAAAAATGCTCTTATTTTGCCGTTAACGGGTAAGTTCATGAGAGTCGCAAAGGAACAAAAAACAACTCGCGTTACTAAACGAGTATGGCTTTTTATTCAATTTGGAAGTGTTAAAATTTCGTTACCTTTTGTAATCGTGCCTAAATTAACGCAAAGTATTATCATAGGGTTTGGCGCGTTTAAAAAATTGGATTTGATTATTGATTCGACTCAGGAATTGATCTGCGTACGAATTGAAAATGAAACCTATAGTATAATAATGTTGAAGGAATTTTCATCCGAGGAGCTTCGTAAATCTTTTCAGATAAATTATGGAAATTCATTAAAAACATCGTTGGATATTACAAATAAAATAATCAACGAATTATCTCTAAACGATGAAGATGATCATACTATCGATTTTTGTTATTATAGCAATCGTGCGCTCTCTTAACATGAGATCGATTCAAAGATTGATTTATTTAATAATTTGTCTAATATCCAAAATGTACAATTAAAAACATTAGTTCAAGAATGTAAACATACTTTTTGAAAATCGACCTTGAGTCATAAATACTTATTGACATGGTCTTACACTAAAAAACTATAAACCCTTTTTTACACGTCAGTACCCTATTTCCTTGAATTATCGCCAACAAGTGCAAAACGAAATTACAAAAATGTTAGAATTGAATGTAATTCGAAGGTCATGTAGTCCTAATATAAACCCTATTCGGATTGTTATAAAAAAAGACAACTCAGTACGATTATGTTTAGACGCGAGGAAGTTAAATGATCAATTAGTTGATGATTTTGAATTACCTCCCGGAATAGAGGAACTTTTGCCAAGATGTGAAAATGCCCGTTTTGTAACTAATCTTTATTTAACAAGTTCCTATTGTCAAATTCCCTTGACTGAAGAGTCAAAAAAGTACACTGCATTCAAGCTAGATAATCACATTTTTGAATTCAATGTGGTACCGTTTGGCATAAAAACATCTGGGTCTGACTTTTGCGTGGTATGTACGACGTTTTATGGAATTCAGAATCGTTTATTCTACAATTTGTAGATGATCTTGCTATATTCTCGCCGAATTTCAATACTCATAATTTAATATTAGTATTCGATCGTTTTTCTATGCATAATTTGCGTTTGAGTTTCAAAAAATCCAATTTTGCTAAAGATGAAATTAATTTTTTGGGGCATAGACTACCATGCGACGGTCTAAAACCACAATCTGAAAAAATCGCTACAATCAAAAATTTTCTGGTGCCAAGGAATGTACAAGGGCTTCAATCGTTCTTAGATTTTGTTAATTTTTATACGAAATTTGTAAAAAAATAATGCGAGTATAACCATTCCATTGAATCAATTATAAAAGAAAAATTTGTGAACAAGCGTTCGTATGAGAGTCTTGTCATCAGAAGGCTTTTGATGATATCAAAAATGCGTTTGATGAGAAGGTTATTTTAAAATTCCCGAACGTAACGAAACCAAACATTTTAACGACTGATGCAAGTGATTACGTTATAGCGGCTATCTTGTCGCAATGAAAAAATAATCACTTTTGTTAGTCGAACCTTACGTGCTAGTGAATTAAATTATTATGCGACTGAAAAAGAATTATTAGCACTTGTTTGGTCATTAGACAAGTTATACATATATTTACGTGGTGCAAGAAAGATTTTCGCGCGAACAGATCATGAAGCACTTACGTTTTTGAAGACATGTAATTTTAATAACGCTCGACTACAGCGTTGGCAGTTTTTCCTACAAAATTATAATTTAGAAATTTCTCACATTTAAGGTAAAAATAACACGAGTACTGATTTTTTGAGTCGCGTAAATTATCCTACAGATCAAATTACCATGAATTTCTCATTTCGTTGATTTGTGCTCACGAGCCCAGTGATTTGTTTAATCAATCGTTAAAACAATTTAAAAAATTGCAACAGGACGATGATTATATAAAAAATATTTAATATTTATTACANATTAATTTTACCCGAAAAATTTCTTGTGCTATTTATATCTGAAATACATACATTATATTTATATACTGGTTCCTATAAAACGTATAAACTAATAAAAGAACATTTTTTGCCCCAAAATTAAAAAATAGAATTTATAATTATATAAAACATTGTCACACGTGTCAAATTGATAAAGTTTTAACTACCAAGTATCACGAAGAATTCGCACTGATAAATACGGAAAAGCCGCTCGATATGTTGTCAGTCGATTTCTATGGACCCCTGCCTACTGCTAAATTCGGGTATAAATATTTATTTTCGACTATTGACGTTTTTTTAAAGTACGTGGTCTTGTATCCTATGAGGAAAGCTACTACTGATAATATAATAAAATGTATTTTTCGAAACTATACACCAAAATATGGAAAACCACTACAAATTTTGCATGATCATCGTACACAGTTTACGTCGAAAAACTGGTTAAATTGATTAAAACGAGAGAATATTCAATTTACATTTTTAAATATAAGGCATCCGCAGTCAAACCCTATAGAACGCATTCATAGAGAATTAGCACGTTTTTTTCGAACTTGTGTCAATAAACATAGCAGTTGGTATGAATATTTGTATTTAATCATGAATATAATCTATGAAACAGTTCATGAAACTACGAATTTACTCCGATAGAATTATTTTTAAATAAAAGTCCTTTTAGAATATGGGAAAAATATATTCATATTCAGTGGATTTATGTACGAAAAGTTGCAGAAATGCACCAAGTAAATCACATGACATTATTGCGATACGTTCGTAAACGTGATGCAGCCAATGCGAACGGCAACAACGGAGGTAGCGTCAGTATATGTTGCGTTGCTCACAACAAAGTCTTTTCTAAGGAGCAGGAACAGCGGTTGTCAAAATACCTACTACGTTGCGCGGATATATATTTTGGGTATGCAATATCTATAATAATAAATTATACCGTTCAAAAGTAGATATAAGACATAAAGTGTTCCAAATTTGATGCCTTTAATTAAAAATGAATGTTAAATTTTCCAAAAAGTAGGTGCTGTTATATTATGTTAGATATAAGATACAATAAAAGTGATTTAAAACGATTTAAATATATTTTTTTTACCTGTAACAATCGTCCCCAAGCATTGTCACAACCGCCCCTGGGGTGTGGTCGGTTGTGACATATATATATTTTTTTTTTCTAACAGCTCGTACATGTGAACGGCTGTACCTGCAGTCATAATTTTTGAACACACATGTAGAGGAGTCTTCAATTTATCATGCCCAGTAATTTTGTCATACTTCCAGAGTTACGGGCTTTCAAGTAAAAATTGACACAAACGTACCCAGTCTCCCCCTACCGCTTTATCATCAATGGGGTATAGTATTACATGCCAGTGAATTTTGCTTCGGGACGTTTACCACACAAGTTTTTTAATGGATAGTACTGAAACATAGAACGTATATTCGTTGTACGATGAAAAATACCGAAAAAAAATGTAGATCGTTTAATTATACTGTTTTCTAATATGTCTAATTTTAAAACAATTCCGATTGAACATGTACTCTTATAGAAGAATCACGAAAAATTTTATTTATAAAGAAAATACGATTGGATCAACCTATTAAATTTTCAAATATATTAATTAGTTATTTTTTTAATAAATTAACAACAAAGAGGCCAAATATGCATAAAAGCGTGTGTATGGGTATTTCCATAAGAGTAAAATAATTTTCGGCTTTGCTGCATATTTGTTGCTGTATTGAACTTTTCCTTTGATAACTATGTGATGAACGTCCTTAAGTTAAAAAATCACCTTAGGTTCGAATAAAAAAAATTGCATAAGAATGAAATGCAATGAAAATCAACTGATGTATGTATATAACTTTGTACAAATAAATCATTAATGGAAAATAGATGAAATGGTAGTTTTTATACCTGGTGGCGTATATCCCCAAGGCGACTCCTTGTGCCACAAATCTGAAGACCTTAGTTCTCTCTGTATTGCAAAACGTGCCTCAGGAACTATAACTTAAAAAAACTCGAGCAATTTACATACAAATGAAATTACTAAATCGGTAGATAAATCAAATCATCAAGTAAAAATTTTAGAGTTTGATTAAGTTAGGGTTATAAGGTTATAAATGTATGAGCAAGCGATCCTGACAGTTAAGTTTAATGCATTACTTATTTTTCGCATTTAATTGTGTAAATGTCAATTTTCAAACATTCCACGTCGATCCTGCTAGCATTATAACAATCAGTGCAAATATTATTCATGTTAGTTAAAGGCTACATTGCTAGCATTGCTACATTGCAGCTACATGCAAACAACCTCTTATTACTACAGGTATTCCAAGCAAGAACTGTTTCATATTGCACAATTACATTTTTTATGTAAATATATTTGTTATCACCTAAACAAGCATCGAATAACAAACATTTTATGTCATTACGGGTGATAAAAAATACTTTTACTTTATCAATCTATTCGTGAAATATGATATAGATCTGGCTTAAAAAAACGTGAGGCAATAAAAACTGTTCGCATGTACAATTGAACTTTAAAACTTATTCAGATCCTGATATTTCTTTCGTTGTAGCATAATGAGAACTTTTTAATTCTACTCGCTTGTGAATATAGTGATGTAACATTACACAATGCATTGCCACTCTGACGTTCCCCCATATTTATTAATATGCTCTGTATAAAGCATTCTTTCTCCCACGTGACAATTTCTACTCTATGGAGATTTGAAAATAATCCCGATACTTGAAGCTTTTGATACATATTTATAATTTTATAACTTACAAAAGACTAAAAAAAATTACTTCATACTACTAAATATTTACGCTTAATGAAAAATATTTGCATATACATAATACAACGCACCATGCATGCAGCAATTGATGAGAGCCTCCTTTCCCAGCTTCTCATATTCTACACGCAGTCCATTGCCCAGAGACAAAAAAACAAATATTTAATCTTATGTTTCCCGTTGAAAAAATTGATCATAACACTACAGAATTTCTCCAGAAATATGGAAAAAATAGTTTTGTCCGAATCATAAGTCAGCATCATTTAGTTATTTAACAATTTATAAACAAATACCAATTTTTATTTATTTTTTTGCTTGTATCTTCACTTCTATATTACTGTTAGAGGCACTTTACGACCATCTTTTTGTCATTTAGTTTTGAAATGGACAGTTTTTAAAATCTATTAATGGCGAGAAAGTGCAAGAAAAAATATTTTATACCGAAAAACTTTCAACCAACGTAAAAAAAAAACTATCATGTCAATTTGAATGTAACCATAAGTAAATATAGGTATTGAACTGCAAATAAAGAGCTATTTGTAAAATTTCAAATTGATTATTCGTTGTGTGTTAATTCATTTTATAAAGTGAAACTTTAAGGTATGATTGAAACTTTACCGTCGGTTAATCGACATTTCGCTTCGGTAAAAACATTGTTTTTAATATTAAAAATAGTAACAAACAAAAAAAAATTTACTTTATAAATTTCGACGTTTTTTCATGCAAAATTTCATTTTGCGTCAAAAATAATTTCAAATATCTCAGTCAATTTTGCAAATATCTTCTTCCAACAAATAGGCTCGTATTTGTCATACAAAAACACAAGTTTCTAAAAAAAAACAAAACAAAAAAAATGCCTTTATTTATTCTAAAGCGAAGATGTAAGAAATTCACTTTTTTTGCAATAACGGGCTAACATTTAAGTTTTTTATTACACAAAAATTTGTTTATCTTTTTTATGTATATTTGTATCACACTACCAAAGCACTGTATTCATTTCATTAAAAGGGAAGCTAAAAAGAATTCAATAAAGTCGCATTGTACATGGAGAAATAAATAACTGTAATTTTTACCGTTATAAAGCAACTGTAAAAGTGTGATACTGCGATAGTCAATATACTTTTTACCGTAGTTTAGGGGTAATTTTTATACCAGTGAAATTTGTCTTGAAAAGACCATAATTTTTACCGTCAAGCAACTGCATGTAATTTTTACTCAGCTGTTAAGGTAAAGCTAGGGTCACGTGGTACAGAGGAGAATTAAGCTATAGGACAGAGCAGACGTCTGCTGCACCTGCTTAACCTGAAAATTGACACGTCTTATGTTGGTATTTAGCAGTGTTAATAATTAAAAATTTGTAAGAAAAATATTACCCATGGTCGTACCATTCTCTAACGTGTTAAGCTGTTAAAATGCAAATATTGTGATAGAAATTCATTGATGAACACAATTTTACTTAGTACTAGTTCATTTTTACAGTAAAGTTATTGTCTTTAGATGTATTTACAGATTATGAGGCAATACAATCACTTAAGTCTGTATCCCGGCACTGAAATGAATACAGTGCTTTGGTAGTGTGATACAGATATACATAAAAAAGATAAACAAATTTTTGTGTAATAAAAAACTTAAATGTTAGCCCGTTATTGCAAAAAAAGTGAATTTCTTACATCTTCGCTTTAGAATAAATAAAGGCATTTTTTTTGTTTTGTTTTTTTTTAGAAACTTGTGTTTTTGTATGACAAATACGAGCCTATTTGTTGGAAGAAGATATTTGCAAAATTGACTGAGATATTTGAAATTATTTTTGACGCAAAATGAAATTTTGCATGAAAAAACGTCGAAATTTATAAAGTAAATTTTTTTTTGTTCGTTACTATTTTTAATATTAAAAACAATGTTTTTACCGAAGCGAAATGTCGATTAACCGACGGTAAAGTTTCAATCATACTTTAAAGTTTCACTTCATAAAATGAATTAACACACAACGAATAATCAATTTGAAATTTTACAAATAGCTCTTTATTTGCAGTTCAATACCTATATTTACTTATGGTTACATTCAAATTGACATGATAGTTTTTTTTTTACGTTGGTTGAAAGTTTTTCGGTATAAAATATTTTTTCTTGCACTTTCTCGCCATTAATAGATTTTAAAAACTGTCCATTTCAAAACTAAATGACAAAAAGATGGTCGTAAAGTGCCTCTAACAGTAATATAGAAGTGAAGATACAAGCAAAAAAATAAATAAAAATTGGTATTTGTTTATAAATTGTTAAATAACTAAATGATGCTGACTTATGATTCGGACAAAACTATTTTTTCCATATTTCTGGGGAAATTCTGTAGTGTTATGATCAATTTTTTCAACGGGAAAACACAAGATTAAATATTTGTTTTTTTGTCTCTGGGCAGTGGACTACTTTGTGACCACCGGTATCTCCTATAGAAAAAAAAATTTTGTGTTTTCTATTTTTTTCTGTCTACAAACCGCTATAAAAAATATTTTTAATTAAATGTAAATTTACTATTAGTGATTAAAGCTGCTGTCGAAAAGTATGTGTGTATAAAAAATAGCGATAATGCGTATTGCGAAGGCCAAGGAACTGAAAAAAAGACATCATACGTTAATTAATCGAGGTCTGCTGTACGAGCAGGAAGCAGCAACGCTATAGATGCAGATCTGGATCGTCTGCATGGCAGGTCAAATGTACCTTGCTTCTCGGACTTCTAGACTAATCTCATTTTGCTACTGGCCTACAGCGACGTGCTTGGTGAAGCATTGTGTTTGAACCTTTCGCTTACGCATTACGCCAGTACTTATGTATTTTATTCTTAAATTATAATTGAAAATGCAAAATATCTAATTATCACTATTATTTCATTATTATCATTTTATACTGTTGACTTAACAATCGTACCGCGTAACAAGACAATTATTAAGTCATTCCATTATAAGTCTTTCTGCATGAGCATGTTATGTTAATATCAATATGATTTGAGACATCCGTTCTCTTGTATGCTGTAGAATAAAATTTATATATTTAATTATTTTTTAATCAAATTAATCTCTTAGGATGGTACGATCATGATGCCTAAAAAAGGCTATTTTTAGGTTTGTATGTACGGGATCCTATAACCTTTCCTTGGACCATTTGATGTACTCGTGATATTGATTACTGACAAGCACCAAAACTTTCCTTAGTCTCCTACCTTATTATCTTTATATGGGATATTAGAAAGGCGGGTGATTAAATTTTTAAAAGGTATAATTAATAAAGCAGAACGTTGTAGTATACTATCCACACTTAAACACAAGATAACGTCAGATTGTGTAAAATATGAGAAGCTAGGAAAGGAGGCTCTCATCAATTACTGCATGCATAGTGCGTTGTACTACGTGTATAATAATAAATTAACTTATGCTAATTAATTAATTACTCTTTGTTTCTAATTTATTTCGAAGTTCCTAAAATGCTGAATTTCAAAAAATAGTGTCTTTCTACTGTTTTTATTTGTATGCATGTAAAAAATATGCTTAGTCGTAAGTCAATACATTATTATATCATATTTCGCTTCGGTAAAAACATTGTTTTTAATATTAAAAACAATGTTTTTACCGAAGCGAAATGTCGATTAACCGACGGTAAAGTTTCAATCATACTTTAAAGTTTCACTTTATAAAATGAATTAACACACAACGAATAATCAATTTGAAATTTTACAAATAGCTCTTTATTTGCAGTTCAATACCTATATTTACTTATGGTTACATTCAAATTGACATGATAGTTTTTTTTTTACGTTGGTTGAAAGTTTTTCGGTATAAAATATTTTTTCTTGCACTTTCTCGCCATTAATAGATTTTAAAAACTGTCTATTTTACAACTTAATGACAAAAAGATGGTCGTAAAGTGCTTCTAACAGTAATATAGAAGTGANTTTAAGTCAAAATTTCGTGGAATTTTTCGTATAGCCACATTTTGAGCTCTGTGGCTCCCACTACCTGACCGTGAAAGTTTCCATTTTTTAAATGAATTTTTTCACACTTTGGCTATGTACAATGGTACGGCATTGTAAAATGTTGTAGAGCAATTCTCGATTAACCAAAACGCTTTTTGAAGAATTGGTCTACGTTGGCCTAAATCTTTTTTATGGACATTTTCCGGAAGAACTGTGACATCCCATATCATATACTTAATATTCATTATTTCGAAATACACAGCTCCATTAAAAACTTATAAATAGCAAATGCTCAGCGATTATTAAACATTGAGCTGTATAGCTGCTTCTACAATCTCGTGACATATAACTTACTTCCTTTGAAAACAGCTGCGTCGCAAAACTCTAACTACGCGTGCAATTTCCAAATAATCTTAAATAGCGCTCATCTTACAAAATCAATTTGCACCAAATGCCCGCAAGAATGAAAACAATCAGCAGTTTCAACATTTATTACTGACACTGATCCACAGCGAATATCGTGAACAGTTTCAACATCAACTGTACCAAATGCAACAACCGAGAGATCAGCGTTTTTTACCATTGTTCGCGGTATAGTTGTTGCACTACGTTTATGTTTGTGTTAATTGAGAGTAATTGCGTTAAGCTCTGATTGGTCGTTCGGATCCCCAACTTGACGTGTCCTCTTTAAATGCAAGAGTATAAAAACTTCTTGCACATACCAATAATTGCCTTTTCTCTTTCATCAAGTGCTCCAAAGTAACTATAAAGGTTTGAGGGTAAGTTCTGTTGCGTCTTTTAAATGCATGTAAGACTTTGTTTGGTGATTAAGCTACCTGTTAGAAACTTGCATTTCAAGCAAATGTAAAACTTAGTTCAGTGACTAATCTGTGTGAGAAAAGCTCGAGCAAACCAGACCACTGTAAACTCGCCTAAAAAGTGAATCAAGGAGGAACAAGAAAGAAAGGACCGTCGACTTGGGTCCCGACGTTAAAAGCAGCAGCCTAATTATTTCCATCGCCACGAGTATTCTCGTATAGGATTAAGATCATCGTTGCTGTCAACTTTGTAAGATCTTGCGACTACGTGCGCGCAAGCAGCGGTTAACCAACGACCATAGAAGTAAGTTAAGTTAAGAAAAATAAAAACTTGTTAAAATATTGTAAACGCGAATCTGAGCCTTCATAATTTATATTATTTGTAAAATTAATTATTTTCGGCATCACTGAATTATTAAATCATCAGATAGGACATAACTTGGTTGTTGATTATATTTCTTTTCTTAATTAAAATATTCCCATTACTAAATTATGTAAAATATTCTAAGAATTAAAAATTTTAATTGATGGAAGTATAAATTTTACTTTGATAAATAAATTATATAACAAGGAAAAATTAAATACATAACGGATGACAAAGACCTTACAAGGACGTAAGATAAAGAGNTTGCCAAGAATATTATACATTTTTAGATAGATAAATGTGCAAGATTTGTCTTGCGCACCCATGCCCTCCCTTCCCCCTCTTTCTGCTCAAAGAAGAGGAAGCTGCTGCTCGCTTGGTCTATGCCGGCGAGAGCGTACTGTTTTATCGAGTGGAGCCAACGTGTGTGCACGCCTCGACCTCCTGCTTCGCTGGGGACTCTCGAACCGGACCTCCACGTCGATCTGCCTACTCTAAAATATCTGTTACGGCTGATCTGCCGATCTTGTATTTACTCGACGTCCTAATAAAGAATAATTTAAACATTGGTCCTTCGAGCCGGATAGCGTGACTGGGACAGACAACCGCCAGAACCTCATCGAGCCCAGGACAGCCAGGACCACGGTGCTACGCGAAGTAATGTAAGTAGGACGATGTGAGATGCGATCATGCGAAAATACATTCTCTACGTCCGAGAATGTATCGAGACATTGGGCCTCTGTTGCAAGTGATGCAATCGTGCAGAGCCGCGCCACGTGGTAGAGCGATTTGAGGTTATGATAGCCTTAACAAGATGTGACAGGCAAGAGACGCTCCACCGCGACTGCCGTGCAGTCCGCGTCGTGGACCTCGCGTGCGACCGCGATTACTCAGTCAGTGAGGCTGTTGAGAGGTTTTGGGTTGCAGATTGCAGGCTGCTTCATGTTTAAACCGCGGGATTTACTAGTTCACGTCATCCCGCGGCTGGTCGGGTCGACAGATTCATTTGCGATTCCTCACGCCCTTTTTCTTAATATTCTACGTAGACTAATTTGGCACGCACGATTGCACCACAAGTAACAAGGCGTCGTTTGAGAGACAAGCGTCGAGCTCAGCGCGTGACTAATTTACAGGGATAACGAAGGCTGGCCCTCGTTGCTGGAAACGCAGCAAGCCCTGCTAGAGGTTCTCGCGGAATCCACTCAATCCGCCAAGAGCGTCGAAGTATGGAGCATGGGTCTCGTCGACGCCAGGTTCGAGCTACTCGCTGATTATTGGAATGACTTCCAAGCCATGTATGACGCTAGGAGTCGGCTGTTCCCGACCATGCCAGGAGGTGGTGGCCAGTTCCCACTCCCTGGACCGCACTCGGGCCCTCGCCTGGCGAGCATCAATATCCCGCTCTTCTCTGGCCGTCGCGAGGATTGGCAGTCTTTCCGCGACCTGTTCCAGGCGCTCATTCACCAGGATGCTTGGCTCACCGACGTCGAGAGGCTTTACTACCTAAAGGCAAACGTGCACGGTGAGGCAAAAGCAGTTCTGGACATCTTGCAGCTCGTTGGTTCCAATTATTCCACGGCCTGGAATCTTCTTGTCTCGCGGTTCGAGCATCGCCGCCTCCTTGTGCAGGACCACGTCATGGCACTCCGAACGCTCAAGCCTCTGCGCAAGGAGTCCGCTGCTGGTCTGCAGAGCTTGCTCGATGCCTTAGAAAAGCACCGTGATCAACTGCGAGCGCTTAATCAGCCGGTGGAACATTGGGATGTGTGGATGGTCTCTTTTGCCTCGACCGCCATGGACCCCTCGACTCGGAGAGCCTGGGAAGACAAGCTCGAGAAGTTGGAGGCAGCCAGCTCTGCACAAGGGGAAGCGGCCTCCTTCGCCACTTTGTCCAGCTTTCTGTGGAGGCGTGGCCGCTCACTGACTTTAATGGAAGAATCGCGCCCTCCCCGATCGACGAACGATCCTGTACGCTCGACCGGCAGTCGCCCTCCCGCGCCGACGCCACTCAGCCACAACCACCGATCTTTAGCCACCCACGCAGTCAACGACGACTGCCCTACCTGCCACGCGCCGCAGTACGTAGGTCACTGCAGCCGTTTCCTGGAACTGGAAGCGCTTGGGTGAAGGGGTTTCGTCGCTCAGCACAAGCTGTGCTTTAACTGCCTGAAGCCGGGCCACATGGCAACTGTCTGCCCTTCCCAAGGCGTATGCCAATATTGCAAGGCGCGGCATCACAGCCTCATCCATGATGGCGGTCGCAAGCGCAGGGCCGCGCCCGACCCAGCACCAGCTGAGGCAAAGCAGTGTCTCTTCACCTCGGACTCCAAGGACGGGATCGACGCGGCAGCTGCTTTACCGTTGTGACTAGCCGTCTTGCCCACGCTCAAGGTTCAGCTCATGGGCCCCAGAGGGCGGACAGTCACAGCAAGAGCACTCGTCGACGCTTGTTCGGAGATTTAAATCACGTCCACTGCACTTGCTCGAAAGCTTGGCGCCAGTCCCGAGCCAGCCGCCACGAGCATCTCTGGCGTCGGAGGCGCTGTCTTTATGCGCTCCCCAACGATTGCAAGTTTGCAGCTCCAAACCCGGAACTCAACCCGGACGTTGCGGCTGACTGCGCACTGCTTGCCCCAAATGGGACTCCGCACCCCCTCCGGACCGTTACAACCAGTCGTCATCGAACTCTGGAACAATTTACCAGATCTTTCAGACCCGACCTTTGGAATATCGGGCGGCGTCGATATCCTACTTGGAGCCGACGTGTACCCCCATCTACTATGGCCAGGGCAGTTATTCCGTGGAGATCTCGTCGGACAGCTCACCGTTGCCGGCTGGATGCTCGCCAGTCACGCACCGGGCCCAGCGACCTCGTCCTCGCCAGCTGCTTGCATGACGGCACAGGACACCTCAGCTCCACCTTGGCAAGAGCAGCTAATCGCACTGATGCAACGGTTTTGGGAATTGGAGGACGTGCCACGGGTAATTCGTCAATCTCCTGATGACATCGAGTGCGAGGTCATCTTTGCCAATCATCATCGGGCTGCCGACGGGCGCTATGCCGTCCGCCTCCCGCTCAAGCGCGACGGAATTGAGCGACTACGAGAGAGCTTAACCGGATCTACAGCATCCCTTCGTTCGCTACAGCGCAGATTGCGGGGTGCCCCGGAGATGGCCATCGAATATGCACGCTTTATGGACGAGTATCTTAGGTGCGGGCACATGCGGTTACTGACCGACGTGGAGCTGCGCGAGTCGTCGGGCCTCGTGCATTATATCCCGCACCATGGCATCTGGCAAGCTGGCGACCACCGGAAGAAACTGCGCGTCGTATTCAACGCATCGCGACCAACATCCACTGGCTATAGCCTCAACGATATCCTGCACGCTGGACCAAAGCTCCAAGCCTGCTTGCCGACTGTCTTGCTCCGCTGGAGAAGGCATAGGATTGCTTTCTGCGCGGACATCCAGATGATATTTCGGCAGATCTGGATCGACAAGCGTGACGTGGACCTCCAGCGTATCCTGTGGAGCACTGGTAACTCTAGCCCGCCGAAGCACTATCAGTTGCTCACTGTGACCTACGGTAAAGCTAGTGCTCCCTATCTCTCTCTACGGACGATTTCCCAGCTATGGGAGGATGAAGGCCATGCTTGGCCCGAGGCCGTGCCTATCGTCAAACAAGATCGATGCGTCGATGATATTCTCTTTGGCGCTGACGACGTTGAGACGGCTCGACTTCGCCGCGACCAGCTGATCGGCTTGTTGCAAGCTGGGGGCTTCCCTCTGAGGAAGTGGGTGGCCAACGATCCGGAGCTGTTGCGTGATCTCTCTCCAGATGCCCGACTAAGACCAACCTGGCGACAGCTCAGCGCAGACGGTTTTGTCAGCGAACTCGGCGTCAGCTGGGACCCGATTGACGATTGCTTCCACCTCACGCCACCTACCCTACAGCCACGGCCGACCAAGCGCGCGATGCTTGCCGCTCTAGCACGACTCTTCGATCCCTGTGGCTGGATCGCGACCGCTGTCTTAACTACCAAAATGATCATCCAGGATCTCTGGCGAGCGCGACTCGAATGGGATGAGCCCGTGCCTGCGGCCATGGCCCAACGCTGGAGCAGATTTCTGACTCAACTGCAGAATGTCCCCAGCATTGCCATTCCTCGCTGGATCAGCTGCAGTCCCGCCACTAGTTTGCAACTCCACGCATTTGCAGACGCGAGCCAGCGCGCGATGGCTGCTGTCGTGTACTCGCGCGCTGAGAACCCAGCCGATGGTGTCTGCGTGAGTATTTTGATGTCCAGGACCAAATTGACCCCCATCAAAAGCTTGCAGCCAGACGCCACTAGTCCAACACGTATGACGATCCCTCGATTGGAGCTACAAGCGGCACTGCTCGCAGCGAGGCTGCTACGCATGGTTGCCGAGGAATATGCTGTGAGCGTTGAGCACTGTCACGCCTGGAGCGACTCCCAGATCGTGCTTCACTGGCTCCGATCATCGGAGCCGACAAACAACTGATTGATCGACAGTTACGTGGCTCACATCCAGGAGCTTCTGCCCTCCCACGTATGGAGATATGTTCCGACGGACTCTAATCCAGCGGATGTGGCGTTCCGGGGCACGGATCTATTCACGCTTCAGCAAATGCGTGCTTGGTGGGAAGGCCCTTCTTGGCTCGCGGGCCCTCTTGACTTGTAGCCAGCCGAAAACGCAAAGTTGCCTAGCTCCTGCAACCCAGTCACCGACGGCGCCCTCCAATCTTGTTGTACTGTTCAATGCACTACGCCAAATCTGCATGAGAAGTTCTCAGACCTTGGCCGTCTCCTACGCTTCCTCGCTTGACTGCGTCGCTGGATCCGTCGTCGGCTACGTCGAGATCCCGCTCCCTCGCCTTTCGCCCCTCTGACGACGATTGAGCGGCGCGATGCCTACCTCGCCTGCGTCCGCCTCAGCCAGCGACAATTCTTCGCGCTAGAGATTGCGAGCTTGCAAAATAGCGGCCGTGTCCCTACGAAAAATCCACTGCTGTCTCTAGACTCGATCTTCTCCGATGACGTCCTTCGAGTTGGCGGTCGTCTCCAAATTCTGCGCTCACCTTCGATGAGCAGCATCCGCCAATCCTTGACAGCCGATGCAGCCTCGCTCGGCTCATTATCCAGTGGGCTCATGATCGTGCTCTTCACGGAGGAGTCAGAGTCACCAGCGCCTATGTGGCTCGCAAGGCCTGGATTGTTGGCGGGCGGCGGCGAATCAAAAGCATTCTCCAGGGATACGTGGTCTGCGCCCGACTGCAGGCGCGGCCTGCCACTCAACACATGGCACCTCTACCGGCCGCACGGGTTACTCCTGCTCGAGCTTTCTCTCGCACTGGAGTTGACTACGCTGGCCCATTCAACATTTTGTCTGCTAAGGGCCGAGGCATCCGCACAAGCAAGGGCTACGTCGCGATCTTCGTCTGCATGACCACCAAGGCGTCACACCTTGAGCCCGTTGGTGATCTCTCCACCGAGTCATTCATTGGAGCGCTCACAAGATTCTACGCCAGGCGCGGTAGGCCCTTAGAGATCTGGAGTGATAACGCCACCTGCTTCCGCGCCGCAGACCGTGAAATGCGCGAGGCTCTCCAGGATGCCGAGATAAAGTGGGAACGTGTTGCTGGCTCACTGGCTGAACAAGGCGTCACGTGGCACTTCATTCCTGCACGGGCGCCCCACTTCGGCGGACTATGGGAGGCCGGTGTCAAAGCAATGAAACATCATCTTCGTCGTACCCTTGGACCGCGCAACCTCACCTACGAGGAGTTTTCCACCGTTTTGGCCAGCATCCAGGCGGTCCTCAATAGCCGCCTTCTCACTCCATTCACCGGAGGCTTAGATGATCTGGACATCCTCACCCCTGGACACTTCCTCGTCGGTGGCCCGCTGAATTCTGTGCTTGAGGCCAGTACCCCGCCCGAGAAGCTCGATCGCCTAAGTCACTGGAAGCTGGTCCGGGAATCCGAGACCAGTTCTGGAGCCGCTGTAGCCGCGAGTTGATGACGTCGTCGCCGTGGTGGACGCCACGCTCCTCCAATCTAGCGGCACGTGGCCGCTCGGTCGCATCATCTGGGTTCATCCCGGACCCGACGGACTCATTCGCGCCGCCACCATCAAGACCGCCACTGGTGAATACACCCGTCCCATCAGCAAGCTCTCTCTACTGCCCGTCCGATCGCCTAGTGCCGGCGACACCGCCTCTAAAGACCCTGTGGCCGAATCTGACCCAGGTACGACGGGCGGAGACTGAGATCGTTCACGGAACGAGGCGGGCGGGTTGTGCAAAATTTGTCTTACGCGTCCATGCCCTCCCCTCCCCCTCTTTCTGCTCAAAGAAGAGGGAGCTGCTGCTCGCTTGGTATCTGCCGGCGCGAGCGAACTGATTTTTAGAGAGGAGCCAACGTGTGTGCACGCCTTGACCTCCTGCTTCGCTGGGGACTCTCGAACCGGACCTCCACGTCGATCTGCCTACTCTAAAATATCTGTTACGGCTGATCTGCCGATCTTGTATTTACTCGACGTCCTAATAAATAATAATTTAAACAAAGACCTTATAAGGACATAAGATAAAGAGACGAATAAAATACGCTACGAGCATATTACATCAGATAAATTTAAACACTAGGTCAACGCCAGCTCGGCGTATGATATACCAACACCTCTCTACACATACCATTCGTTGAAAACTAACACCACAACGCCGAGTCAACGATTTAAAAGAAAAGCATACTGTAAATAAGAGAAAAAAAGGCCTTTGGGACGACCGCTGGTTCCTGACGAATAAAAATTTAACTTATTTGTTTGTAGACCGTATCTACAAGTTCCGCCCTTCACTTTGAAGTTCGGACGTAACAGGACCTTTTTCCAGTTTTATAAAAGTTTCTCAAAAAGTATATCGATTTTGCTAAAATTGTATATGGGTATTGAGGCCTACAACATACATATTCTGTCAAAGTTTCAAGTTTTTATATGCAAAAGAACAAAAGTTATGTAATTTTCAAAAATGGCGCAAAAAGTGGTTTTTTGCCACTTACTAAAGAACTACTGGACTGAACAGACCTCAAAAAACTCATTAGATTCATATTTTTATTAGGCATTTTTTTTTCATTATGCTTTATCTGTCAAATACATAGTTTTTCCTTAAATCGCAAAAAAGTGACTTTACTGATTTTTACCATATTTTTAACCATATTGCCCTATTGGCGTTGGCGTTCAAATTTCATATGGTATTTATATTATTATTATCTAACAAAAAAAATTTTAAAAGTGAAGTTCGCAATTTCACGTACTGGATTTTCTAACTTTACCCGACTACAACGATAGTATGTACGGCCAGAGCTCAAATCCATATTATATAGTAGCAGCCCCCCCGTCTCGGCTTCGTCCGAGACTCACTAAATGGAGCACCGTAGGGTGTTGATATGTAATGTGAAACGTTTTCAGTTAAAAATTTTATATCTATTGCTGACACTTCTCAGAAAAATAATCTTCTTATTAAAAACATATTTGTTCGCAATCCATACAGTTAATTTGGTCAAGTAAAAAGCTGAAAAAAGTGAAAAAAATATAATTTTCTGAAAAATACCTAGCATTTCTTATGCCATAAAATAATTAATGGCCCTAAAATGCCGCTAATTTGCAGTTTCTCCCGTATAATTTATGAATAGGGCTATTTTTTTAAGCTGTAAAGATTTGGAACTCACAAATGTATATATAAATCTATATATATAAGAAATTTTGTTCTCTTATCTCACAACTTTATAACCACAGCAACAAAGTCTTTGAGCCTACGTTTTTATCACAACAAAAATACAAATACATATTCTAGATACTTAACGATCTGGTAGATTCAAGACATTACCATAAAGGTTATAGTGAAAAACTGATCTCTTACTTAATAAATTCGATTTTGATGCTGCTTTAATCTCTAAAATTGTATTATTTGGATGCCTTTAAAGTTTTTTTCCAATTTGACTTCTTGTGACTTCTGGCATAGTTAAGACTTCTGTGAGCCCTAAAGGCGTTTTTTTTTTCAATTTTATTAGGTTGTCATATATTAGTTAGCAAGGAAGTTTGACGTCTGATAACCATGAAAAGAACCAGTGAGCTTCTTAAGTGAACTCTTTCTTGACTGAAGTTTCCAGCAAACATGATTGCCTCTTTACCTCCGGGTGATCTACTCTGATCTGTTATTGTAGCACTACGCTGATCAGAAGGAAAACTACAACGTTTGAAGCTTTGGAGATAGTTGTAGAGCTCTTTCCCAACGTCTTCTGGTATAACGTCGAAGACATTGGTGTCTAAAGCACCTTCTTTTTTTGCAGACTCAGTTGTTTTGGTGATCTGAAGTGGAGAGATTAGTTCGTGATGCTTGCCCGTTGGAAACTCCCGTTGGCTCAAATTTATTTTTCCTTTATAGCTGTTCGGTTCACCCAGTGCACGCCTTGGAGAGGATCGGTGATTCCTGGTTAAATGCTTAGAGTCGAGTGGGTAAAATAGGGTCGTCGGTCACCAGGTTTCCCAGCCTTGCGAAGAACAACTCCGCAGGTGACGTCTGCCAGTGAATGGCTGACTTGGTTTAATAGTAGCCCTCTTTAGTTAACATAGTCTTTTAGTCGGCGAATCGCTTCCGGAAATGGTAGTAAAAATGTATTTGTTGGCAAGGTAGTTTAAACTTAGGTGGCCCTTAAAAGAACCGATGAGATTAATAGTTAAGTAGGGAACTTGAATACTACGAGAGTGCTCGCTTTGGTCGTTCACGCATACCTACATGTACCTGATGTGTCAGTTATTTAATATGACGAAAAACGGTATAAGCCGGTGATTAGTCAGTCTACATAGCATTAGTTATGATTTTCACGTTATAAAATTTTTTATCACAAGCGATAGTTTCAAAAAATACATTGTTACGAAATAATTAAACCGAGTATCATTGACAGTCACAAGCTTAAATCTTTCAAATTAAATTAACAAAATGATAAAAAAACTGCTACAAAAAATTCTTAAGGAACATTTTAATATTCTGTAGTCATTGGACAGTATAAAACACCCTTCCGACGGCCAATTGCACAAGGGCATTAGCTCACACAAGGGGAGCAATAGTCGGAAATCACTAGCCAGGCACTTTTTTGATGAGCGAGAAATAAAATATCTTTTCATTGAAGAGGTTCATCATTAATTATGTTATGAATCTAGTGAATAAGAATTAAATCTGTAAATTTCCACTTAATGAATTTGAACCCTCTCAGTGTACACAAGCTTTTTCTATTTGTTTTTACCTGTAAAATATAATTTCACCTGAGACAAACTAAATTCTAAAGAAAAAGATGTATTGAAAACAATTTTAGTACTAAGAATCTTGGATTGTAATAAAAATATGTGGGATTTTAAAACAAACATATAAAATATATTTCTTTATCTATGCATTGGTTTGTTCATAGAAAACAATAAATAAATTATTAGAGCAAGTAATAGTAAAAATAATTAGATCTTGGAAGTGATATGATAGAGATAAAAGTTATATATTTTAGAAACCAATTTTTTTCAGCCGTACTTTAACATTCATTAAAAAATAAAAATAAAAATGAAAATGAGTGTTTAATTAAAGTTGAGTAGTATGGGTTTGAAGCGAGAATGTAGCTCTCTAATTCCTTCACAAATTAATTTTATTAATTACACAAACTTACGAAACCAAATTATTTCTTAGTTTTCTTACTAATATATAAAGAGAGAACGCTAAAACCGTTGTAATCACTAACCGCGAAAACTACTGAACCGATTTTGCTGAAATTTTACACACTGATTCATGATACTTCCGAGATGGTTTAAGTATAGTTCTTATCTTGAAAAATTTAATAACAATAGCAATAAATGAGCTCAAAGTTTTGCAAAAATACGCCAGCTTTTCACTTTAGTTCAACAAAATCCGCTTGGTGGCGTCGACATAAAATCGAAGCTACCTGCAACATAATTAAATAAGTGTGGTTATAATAGGCCGGTCCGTCTCGACAATGATGTAGTCGAGCTTAGGCAGTACAACGAGCTGTATAAAGAATGCTGATGATAGTCTTGCAGCTGGGTATCCCGGTTACGCACGACACTCTTATCCAAGAGGGAAAGGACCTGGGTGTCCATTCACCCTAAATCTCGACGAGTGCGATCGAAAAAAAAAAATTATACCTCGACTTGAGACGAGATATTCTTTGGTCAGCGGCGTACCTCCTTCCATCACAGTCTCCGTACATCGAGACTCCCAGGGTAAGAATCAAGCAACCCGTAGCCAGCTCTTCATCATCAGGAATAATAATAAAGAATAGCCTGGAAGTTTCACCACTGGCGCTTTTTAGGGCCATTATAAGTATTTACGTTCCCTACTTAACCATCAATTTCATTGGTTCTTTTTAGGATCCACCTAAGTGTAAACTACCTTGCCAACAAATACATTTTTA
>NW_019379585.1:510021-522136 GCF_000648655.2 Copidosoma floridanum
GAGAGAGAAAAAGGTGTTTCGTCCCGAGAGCACGCCAGGACTCATCAGTAAGGCTGATGACGTGCTCCCTGCCTTAGACACAGAAGAGGTGTGGGCTCAGATCGACTCGATCGCGCTTATATATTAATTGTGCGGGAATTTCGCCGCTTGACGGGCGTTAACAATTAGGGGCTTGGCCACCTGGCGAGTAGAGCCTGAAGCGCGAGAGATGTGAGACGCCACAGATAATAAATAGCACGGGCGCGCTGTGAACGTCATCAAGTAATCAGTTTATAATTAATAAGTGCCCCCATATCCCCTTTTTAGTTTCCGTATAGGAGTGTTTGGCGTTTTAGAGCCGGCAGACCTGGAGGAGAAAAATTCAAAGTGTAGGGACTAGGTGAGTGGCGTACAAGAGAATTTTTGTCACAGGATCCGGGCGGCTGTTTATCAGCTGAAAAGTAAAAACACTTTATTTTTACTTTTTCTGAAAGATGTAATTTTTTACTAATTAGTTTACTATTTATATATCAAGTTTGATTTTCATAATCACAAATGTTAGGGTCAGCTTTAGTTTCTAGAAAAAACTTTTTCTTATTTAGAAATTTCAAAGTAAAAATTAGCTTTTTTATCATACCCTTACAGGAAGTTTGCATTCCTGTCCTGATTTTAGGCTAAGAAGTTATACATTCTTAACCTGATACCTTTGATAAACTGAGTAATATTTGAGATTGATCGCCATGTTACAGTTTTATTCTGGCGTGCCACGAAAAAAAGCGTAAGTGTAGCCAGTGTCAAGTTGAAGAAATTGACAAAAATTATTTATGTTAAAAACATGATGAAAATCGAATTTCTTAACAGCGAAAAAACTGTTTCTAGGGTAATAAAATTAGGGCATGATCTAATCACTGCACGCGAAAAAAAACGATTTTCTGAAAGGGAAAACAGATACTGCACTTACGGCTTTTCATTCACACACTTTTCTTTCAAAAAAAGCCGTAACTTCACTTACGTTTTTTTTACTAGGTACAGTCAATGAGCATAGTTACGCGATCCAACGTAACAAAGCCGTAAGTCTCATTAGAATACATACAAATGCAGTTATAGACCGGGCTCTACAGCTTTTTTCAGAGGGAAAGTATGCGAGAATCAAAACCGCAAGTACAAATTTTCATATTTCCTGTATGAAACTCAACTTCATTATTCAGAAAATAAAAATATCAAACCTTGTTTACCTTAAAAACAGTTTTTAATAAGTAAAAAACTATGCATGCATTACTAATTTATTTAAGGTAGCTCCCTTGCGAAAACCTACGGAATAAAAAATATTTTATTCAATAGATTTTGATCTACTGAATCGAACGATGTCCTTGTTTATACTCCAAGTGGAGTAAAATCTCGAAATATTTCAGCTCAAAGTTGCACCTTTGACACGAGCTTATGTGGCAGAGCATCAAAATATCAGCTTTACATGCATTTCCCAACTCACAATAAGAAACCTGAGCAGATAAATTATGATGAAATTGTAGAAAAATCTTTGTTCCCCTCAATTCTATCATGAAAAATTCTGGTAACAAGGTATTTTCCAAAAATATTTGCCAAGAAAGACGTGAAAATCAGCTTCATGATTATGAATGACAGACGGTAGCAGAATAACAACACTGATGTACGTATATACATACACAAGTGAAACTCTCCTACTTAATTAGAGCAGTAGACAAGTAGATTTTTTCACTTGCTATTTTAATGTTACGTGACATTATTTCAGTATTATTATTAATTTCATTTCTTAACAGTGAAAAATACATTATTGGAAGTTTTTTTAATATGAAACAATTTCACATTTAAAAAATGCTAATAATAATGAAGGTTGGACTGTTACATAAAGAGAAGGAATTCATTTTAAACTATTTTTAAAAATTTTACTAAAAATATACAAGTTTTCTTTTATTCGACAACTCTAATGATTAAGTATATATTATGACGTTACTATCGTTCAAAATCTTAACAGCTTTAAAAAATAGCCCTTTTCGTGAATTANATTAGCACTAATACTTAGGCGGTAATAATAGTGGTTGTTGTCATAATAACTTGTAATTATAATATTATAAGTAGTAATAATGATAATAGTAATAACAAAAATAAAAGGAATTAATGAAGGTAATAGGGCTGCGTTTGTTATGAGTTAACATAACTTTATTTTATGCGGGTATTTTGGCTGATTATAATCTTAAAAGGGAAAAAACAAATCGGAGTTTTGGTAGAATTTGGATAAACATGTTTTTGACACTGGTCGTTGGAGGAGAAATTATCACACATGCCTCCGGAAGTAGCAAATCCCATTGCCCACATTGAAAGTAGGTGTATGAATTTTCTTACGCCTTATCTGAGTCAGGGCGAGACTTTCTTGTTTTCCTTTACATTTGATAGAAGTGATGAAATCTTAACCATTTTACAAATTAGGCTATTGCAGTTGGTTTATAAAATCATCAGTATAATAGGAGGATTACTCGGTAAACCATGCGTCTGTGAACATGAACGGTAGAAATTGGTTAACTCCTTGGAAGTTAACTAAGTCGTTCCGTTGGATTCGCCGTAGTTAACACTTTTATGGCTGCTACTCCCTACAGATATAACATGCATGAGTTGTTTTATGTAATATGTAATAACTGTCACATTTAAAATTATTTTTTTTTATTTTAATCTACTTACATTAATTCTAAATTATTCTAGCACTATATCTCAGTGCAGCTGCTCCCAGTTAGACTTTTACCATTATTGGTTCTTCCCTGAGAATGTTTTCATTTGTTTTTGGGTAAAATAGTTTATTTTCCGTTTCCAGTTAGCATGAGTGAGCAAAAAAATATTATTAGTTATTGTAGTCTACCGACGTTACACTGTTTATCCAAAAATAACAATGCGCCGGAACAAAAAAATGAGATCATCTCGATTGCTTAACTGAGCTGTATATATATATATACAGCTCAGTTAAGCAATCGAGATGATCTCATTTTTTTGTTCCGGCGCATTGTTATTTTTGGATAAACAGTGTAACGTCGGTAGACTACAATAACTAATAATATTTTTTTGCTCACTCATGCTAACTGGAAACGGAAAATAAACTATTTTACCCAAAAACAAATGAAAACATTCTCAGGGAAGAACCAATAATGGTAAAAGTCTAACTGGGAGCAGCTGCACTGAGATATAGTGCTAGAATAATTTAGAATTAATGTAAGTAGATTAAAATAAAAAAAAATAATTTTAAATGTGACAGTTATTACATATTACATAAAACAACTCATGCATGTTATATCTGTAGGGAGTAGCAGCCATAAAAGTGTTAACTACGGCGAATCCAACGGAACGACTTAGTTAACTTCCAAGGAGTTAACCAATTTCTACCGTTCATGTTCACAGACGCATGGTTTACCGAGTAATCCTCCTATTATACTGATGATTTTATAAACCAACTGCAATAGCCTAATTTGTAAAATGGTTAAGATTTCATCACTTCTATCAAATGTAAAGGAAAACAAGAAAGTCTCGCCCTGACTCAGATAAGGCGTAAGAAAATTCATACACCTACTTTCAATGTGGGCAATGGGATTTGCTACTTCCGGAGGCATGTGTGATAATTTCTCCTCCAACGACCAGTGTCAAAAACATGTTTATCCAAATTCTACCAAAACTCCGATTTGTTTTTTCCCTTTTAAGATTATAATCAGCCAAAATACCCGCATAAAATAAAGTTATGTTAACTCATAACAAACGCAGCCCTATTACCTTCATTAATTCCTTTTATTTTTGTTATTACTATTATCATTATTACTACTTATAATATTATAATTACAAGTTATTATGACAACAACCACTATTATTACCGCCTAAGTATTAGTGCTAATTGATACATCGTAACACACCGATCGTTTTACCCAAGCATCTCTTAAAATCTTATCCAATTTCTACCGTTCTTTTCAAGAGATCAAGATTTTTTCCATCAATTCAGAGCCAGCGCGTGGACAAGATTCGCTACTCTTTATAAAAAGGGCCTAGAGGCCCCGAAGTGCAATCAATTTTTCGTTGTCACCCTCCAACGGTCGACTGGATAGCTAGAGTCCACCTCTGCTATCGCTCAGTCCTCCACGAGTGCGGTTCCTACTTCAATTCGCGCTGGTTCGCCGTGTATTAAGTTTTTGTTCAAATAAAAGTACGTGATCAAGGTTAAAGAAAAATTGTTATTCTTTTTTTCTTTTCTTTCCTTACGCGAACACCATTACTTGCCACTGTAGTGGTACCCGTGGATCACCGGGAAATAATAATTTTATACGCGCACACCATTACTTGCTACGGTAGCGGTACTATCAGAACAACAAGGAATATTCGGATTAACGCGAGCAAGTGCATCAGGATATTGCATAGTAGTCGCTTCAAGTTAGTTAAAACAGTCGTAGCCCTTTGCAACTATCGTGTCGTTAGATTCAACTATCTTTTAGCCCCGCGTTCCACCTACGCGCCCAGCATGTGTCCCGAGTCATTAAGCGAAAGCTTAAGGAGGTTCGGTAGTGATAATGTTTTATGATGAAAATTTTTGAAATTTCGATATGTTGTTTGGGATAATAGTATCAAATTACAGCTAAAGTTTTAAAGGACTTAACCACACCGTTTTCAAGATATACTGACCTGAAAAAACAATATTTTAACATGTAAGCTTATGGAGAAATCACTTAAATTTCACATAAAAAAAACGGCTAAATGAACTTGCTTTTTTTTTTTTTAAATGAAAGAGTATTGTCAAAATAATATTTTGTCAAAATTTGAGAGAACCCTACCACAAATTTCTATTAAAAAACAGCAAAAAATGTGCTCGCAGCAGACGACTTGGCAACGCTGCTTTTGGCGCGCGCTTTGAAATGTAATGAATAGTAAAGACTCCTTCTGTAATTGAGAATTTAATTATTAAAAATTCAACCGAATAAATAAGTACACTGTCATTAGTAGACGACGACAACAGCAGTAGACGACAACAACAGTAGACGACGTGCCAGCAGCCAAAAAAATTCACAACGTAGCCAGACGCTCTCCCTCCCCTTGCCTCTCTATGATTTCCCTCCGCTAACACTACCGAACCTCCTTAAACTCAAATAAATCGTCGCGTAACAATAGTAAAAAAATTCGCCGAGGGGAAGAATTCGGGAAGTACCCGCCAAGTGCCCGTCAAGTACCCGGGAAGTCCCCGCCAAGTGCCTGGGAAGTCCTCACCAAGTGCCTGGGAAGTACCCGCCAAGTACCCGGGAAGTACCCGGGATGTGCCCGGGAAATACCCACCAAGTGCCCCGGAAGTCCCCGCCAAGTACAATACTGTCGGGTACTTTCAGGGTACCTGGCGGGTACTTTCCATGCACTTCCCGGGTACTTGGCGGGTACTTTCCGGGTAATTCTCGGGCACTTGGCGGGGACTTAGTTCGATTAAATTTATTTTCCGTATGTTGTAAACTATTTTTTATTCTCACTGTATCAGTTTATATGGATGGTTAAGTTTTAACTGAATAAAGATGTACATCAACCACACATTTTATTATTGTGACATTTTAAATTATTATTTAATACACTGTAAAGTTTATGATTTTTTTGAATAGATGTTCTATAATTTTTGCTGAAATAATTAGATGGTATTTAGAGCATTTGCAAACGTATTATTTTAAAGTATGTAAATTTGGATAATAAATAAATGATTTTTATGAGCAATATCAACTGTAATATACTTTAATTACTGCAATTTATGAATGGACTCGTTCTAAATCGTGTACAGACGGCATACCCAGGAACGTAAGCAAGACATACCTAACAACAATATTTTTGACCAAGAGGTCGACTATTTTTGCAAAAATACTATCGTGTAGAGTGGAAAAATCCCTACTGACATGGTCTTTTACTTTAATTTGAGGTAACATTACTTAAGTATAAGAATTTAAAGATGTTTTTGTCGAACATGAGAGTGAGAAAGACAGTAAGCGCGTGGATAAACAACTGACAACATAAGGAGCAGACAATATTTACCTTTTTACATTCAACCTTCAAGTTACCAGCAGTAGCTGACGCTCTTGCGTGGGCACATGGATATAGTTCTCACTGCTTACTGACTAAGCTCCAATAACAATGTGGCAATGTCGCGAGTTCATGCAGGTGCGCTATAGCCTTCCAACCCCATTTAGGGGTGGTTTGGAACGTATTTTCAATCGGCTCCCATTTAAAAGCTATTTGCCCTAAAAAATTAATTCCAACGGGGTTCGCGTGAAAAAAAATCGCTCTATACGTGGTTCTCGGGAAATGCCACCGTTACATATCATGCAGAAAGCTAGAGTTTGTAATTAAAATTGTGAGGGGTTGGAAGTTAATGATGATTGGTATAATAAAAAAACGAATCCGAACATAAAATGAAACAATTTTTTGAACATGTTCATCGATGTGTGTTCCAGAAAGTGTATAGTACTCATACTGTGACCATAAGGGTTCAGTATTGTGGTAAGCACATTGGCATGATGCTCACTGACAATAGAATTGCTTATTGAAATTGCACAAATGCGCGCACTCATGTCCGTAGTTATATTTAGTCTATCTATCTGTCTGTCCACGATTTTGCATTTTTAAAATAATTTTTAAGGTTATCGTTGGGCAAAAAAACGAAAAATGTATTCTTTATATTCGTAATAATTTTGCAAATATGCTATAATTTTTCCAAACATTTTCCACCTTGATTTTATGAAGAAATGTTAAAAATACTGAAATTGAAGGTCATGTCTTCAAACAATTCAAAACCTCTCTTTTTGTGTGCCACGATGTTTATTTCCTTTAAGAAATCTGTAAAACTTGTTATTTTTGCTATGTCATGCTTCCTTTTAAAGATATGGCCTTTTTTTAATATTTGAAGGTTAAATGCACGCATGGCCATGGAAAATCATTTCTGCATTATTGTTATCCTGTACTAAAAGTTACATAACATTTCCCATAAATTTCCCTCTTCATTTCATGGAGGTGTGTTTTTTCATCACTAAACGTCTTCCTTTTTGTGCGTCACAATATGTTTAGTCCTTTGAGAATACCCGTAAAACTCGTTAATTCTGCCTTATCTGGCTTCGTTTTAAAGATGTGGCATATTTTTTAATATTTGGAGACCATACCATATTATAAACACCCGTTCGATCAATATTAGCTATCTGCATCGATCTTCTATACATGCAAAAATTAGTTGTTAATGTACTTTATTAAAATATTAATATTAACTAGTATACATAGTATTAGTATTAACTACTATATTTGATACACACACACGCAGACAAACATGTACACACTTACACAGTAAAAGTAGAAAGTATACTTATATACACACTTATCATTCATGCACACTTTTATAGTTGTATCCATAATTATGTAAATAAGTGACACATACATATATACATTGTATACGTGAACACTACCCATAGCTACACACTACAACACGGCAATAGAAATATGCATAACACTACATGCTGACTATACATATATGTATCGTAATCTGAAGGCAAACAATGAGACTCGAGCGCCACCGGGCTGTAGTATATATATGTATGTACTTACGTACGTGCGTACGTTTCTACTGTTTTGGCTCCCAATCGAGGCACCTAAAGAAGTTCTCACTTGAAAAAAATTCGTATGCCGTTAATTATAAATTAATTTGGCTCTAGTTTTCACACAATACAGTTAAATACTTTTATTTATGATAAAAAATATTTGCACACTGTACATGAACGCTAAGCGTAAATAAACATATGGAGAACAAGAGATTGAAAGCGCACGGTGGGCTAGGAGCCTTGCAGCGCCAAAATGGCGGAGCTTCTACGTCGGCGGCCTGCTCCGCTCGCTAGTTTTTAACACTGTGGCACTCAGGAGCCGTATATCTCTATTAAATAGATCTATTAAAATGCTGTTTCGTCGGAGCACGTTTTCTTCGCTATCGCTCGTTACCGCTACGCATCATCTATGCTTTTCTTTTTCTCTCTCTCTCTCTCTCTCCCTCTCTCTCTTTCCTATTTCCCTCTCGTTCCGTCTCTCTGGTACTATATCTCTCTCTACTATTCTTCCTATACTTTCTCTTTTCACGCACGACACTGTGCCTCTCTTGCAGTATCATCGTCTGTCCTTTTTCTTTCATGGTCCTAAGCGTCGGTCGGGACTAATGACGAGCGGTGGCTAATTGGGCGTCGCGACACCTATAAGAAGACTGGCGAGCACGTCCGCGCGCGCTCGATACAGTTCAGTAGATGATCTTGGAGAGTACACACGTTCGAGTGATCTTTCCTTTGCCTCTGAGTTTCTCGTTTGTCTTGTCGCTTTGTCTCCGGTGCACCGGATATACTAACGTGCTTGTCGCGTTCTTTGCAATTGACCTTCTGTCAATTTTACGCGTGCTTCTTGCACCATTGAGCTGTGCTCAAACTTCGCCAAGTCGCCCCACCAACTCACACATATACATATTCACACATTAAACTCTGTAATCGACTATCGCACTTCATCCGGGTTGTCCTTTTTTTCGAATAAATGGTTTTTTTCCTTTTGGTTTTTTTTCCCTGAAATAATAGTTTCTTTTCATTCACCCTAATAATCCTTCATGTCAATATCGATTTAAATTCAGTTCAGAATCAGTTCATTTTACATGTTATTTGTTCAAATGTCTTGAAGCTTGTTGCCTTTAAAAAAAATTAATTTGAACACGAAAATTAAAAATACGTGGCTGTGCCAAATAGGCAACGTCGCGATAAAAACAAATGCTTAATAAATATCCCTTATCAATTGAAGATTTTCTTGTTTTTAATAGTCCCTCAGCAGATGCAAATACACTTATAAAAATAGGGTGTCCAGTAGTTATTGCTATGTACAGTGGTGATGGTAAATAAAAAATCTAACGATTTTCATTACGAAAGATTCATAACAGGTATGAGCAATAAATTGTTTCATTTATTATCCCTGCCTCCCACAGAATCTGCAGCATTAATTCGGTACGTTACTTACCCTGACAGACTGGGGCTAGAAAAGCGATACTTAAGGGCTTCAGCCAGTATTCGCAAACGGAGCACTAACTCCTGACGATATATTAAAAGACGTAAAGTGTAAATGTAAAGAAAGATGTGGAAAAGTTGTGGTTGTTTTAAAAATGAGTTAAAATGCTCTGAATTTTGCTTGAATTGTAATAAAAAAAATTTTACGAATTGCGAAAAACCTGATGAAATTAGTGATGTTAATGATAAGGAATTCGAAGATTTGGAAAATGATGTAATAGAGACTGTTGACGATCTACCGCTGTCAGATAATGAAATCGATAACAAAATCGATAATTCAGATATCACTGAAAGTGAATGTAATGACTCAATTCTTCTGGATGACGAAAGCAGCGTTGTTTTTTAAGGGGCTGGGCACAAACTACGTTACCAATTTAAGGGGGGGAGGGGGTAAAAGCAAAAACTACGGTTTTCAACAGGGGAAGGGTAGGGGTAGTGAGCTTTCTTTACGTTACCAACTTTGAAACAAGTATGATAAATAAAAGCAAGAACGTGTAAAAAAAATATGTGCCTTGCACTGCGGCCTTTGAAAGAGACACTGAAAATTTATAAATTAATAAACTGACTTATTCAACAATGCACTTATGGACTTAGTTTATGACACTGCCTTGTTTGGTAATTCACTAATTTATTAAGACGTTAACTTGTTAGTCTTATTACTTATATTACTGCATTAATCTAAGATTTGAGTAGCGCAATATCTTCAGTCATATAATTTTCGAAAATTTTAATTTTATGCCAGTACTGTGACCAGCAATTGTGCTTTTTTTAACAGCTTTCTGCTTTGTGTTCACGGTTGTCATTGTATCACGTTACGTGCGGAAAAAAGCTGAGCAATAAAGTATCCTCAAACAAAAGAAATTCCATACGATTTGTATTGCCCGTCGATAAAAGATGATCTTAAGAGAGTATCCGATTTATTTACTAGATGCGCTGTAGAAAACTATAATACCGGCATAATTTTCAATGCGTTGTGTACATGTACATATGAATTTTAACCTAGTTTTTTGTTTGTTTTTTCATTTAGTTGTTACGAGGTGAAATGAGTGGCACTAAATTTCCCTTCGACCCAGCGACGCCTCCTTGCTCTCTTCTGTTTTTCAGGTCTACTTGTTATCAACCACCTAATTATTTTGATGTATTTGTGTTTGGGGGCCTGTGCAAGCCGGGCAGGACGACGAAGGCGCTAGGTCGGATTGGTGGAGACGACAGCAGCTGCGGCGGAAAAAGCCAAAAAGGCGCGGGAAATCAGTGGAGTGCAGCGAAAGTCAGCGAGAGGACCGCCTCCAGAAGCCGGAGAGGGGACTCATTCTGGCTCGAGCCATGCAGCGTAGCAGTCGAAGCGCGAGCGTGTCGAGGCTTTTTCTTTTTCCGCGGTACCTTTGTTAGGTATCGAGGGCTTTTCTTTTGAGATCGTTGAGTGTTGAAAGAGAGAGAGTGAAGGTAGAGAAGAAGCGGAGAAATCGAGGTGCGAGAGTTGAAGCGTGGTGAGGAACGTGAGTTGGGGACGGAGGCCGGGGTCGTCATCGAAGTGAAAAATAGCTGGATCGAGGTCACGGGAGCCAAGCCGAGGCGTTTGAGAGAGAAAGGAAAGAACCTGCCAGCAGCTGAGAATCGAGGAGCCACCCTAGGGGTCAGACAACGTCGGGACGAGGTAGGGTATTTGGGGGCTAGTTGCATGCAGGTAAGAGTGGAGGGATTTAGTGTTCCAGGGCCAGGACGGTTCGAGGAGACGTGCCGGATAGTGGGAGTGAGTAGAGCTGGGGGACTTGAGGAGCCGGTCCGAGTAATGTGGGCGCGTGTGAGCTGTGAGAGAGGGATAGAGAAAGGAAAGTGCGAAGCTGGGCACGAGCTGGGGAGGGCATAGTGACTAGGTATAGGCGGGGAGAACCCGGATGCGGGAGCAGAGCGATCGAGAGAGAAAGACTGTTGACCTAAGGGCAGAGTGCGATGGTGGTGGGACTAAAGGCGTGTGGACTTATACTGTAGGACGCGGGTGTCAGTCCGGTGAAAAAGTGTACGTGCTCTCGCGATCGCGGTCGACGTCGGTGCCATGGCCGCTGAATCGCCGGCACCCTCGATTGGTGTATTGTGTAAAAAAAGAAAAGTAGAATAAAGTGCTTGATTAAACCTTGATCCCGCGTTAAATCTATTAATCCTAATTGTTTTTCCCCCTTCCTCCCAGTGCCGGGGGAGCTCGGCGTGGATCTCCTTTTGGTTAAGAGACGGCGGTAAGGAGAGGTATAACAGCGAGAGAGCAGGAGAGAAAACTCAGTCGCCTGTTTCCGGGCCATGGAACTCCTTCACGGAAAGCAGTTCGTGACATAGTAGTAACTTTACTTTCACTGAATGGTTATTTAAAGATCACTAATATTATCCTTATATATTTTCTTCTTCTTATCAAACAATATGGCCTTAATCTTGATGTTATTTATTGAGATATTAACAGATGAAGAGGCAAAAAATAAGTACACCCATTAGATGCTCTATTAATTGAAAGATACAATCTCGTTAATAACTCGCTTTCAAAGCTGTGAACAGTCTTGAAATTTTAACTGGAGCTTTGTCTTGCAATTATTTACCTACATTTTAAATATTATATAAATCTTGACGTTATTACACATAAGGGAGATACTCCCTTAAGAAGAGAATTTGCACTGAATGTGGTCTGTATTTTGCATCACAAAAGTCAGTGAAAAATTACATGTAAGTAATTTTTAGAATATAATCATATTTTTTGTTTGCTATGTAGTGAAAATGAATATTTTTTGGAGAAAAAATGCACACCAAATCAAACTAAGCTCATCATGAGTTTGTTCTCCAAGTTTTAAGAAACCGACCAGGAGAATTTCTATGTAGTCTTTCCGAAGATACAATTAAATGAATAGATGTTGATTCCATTGAAGTTATTCTGCAGATTTCAGAAAATCCAATATCTGAAAATACTATGCCGATGATTTCAAATACCATTTTGTGGATAGCAAAAGGGACTCTATATATTTATCAAAAAAATTAATTCTTATTTATTATCCTATTTCCCT
>NW_019379585.1:525427-544215 GCF_000648655.2 Copidosoma floridanum
TAAAGAAAACTATATTACAGGATGATTTTTCTCAATTTTTTATATACAATTATATTTTGGGTATTAAATATGGACGAGAAATAAATGTGGGATCGTACGTGATAAATGTGAGCGTGACGTTACAGATGTAATCAGCGTACGCTGTAGAATGTTGTTCTAAAATCACCGGAAGATTCGATGAAAGTGCACAGTCTTTGACTGCCCAGTCTATATATTATTTTTTTTTATTGTGCCGTAATATATTGTTTATAATCATTAACTCATTACATATTAGTCAAAATTACACCCAATCAACGTAGGTATACTCATTCCCACGATAATTGCACCACCTTCGTACACAATATTGTTTCATAGAAGGTATTGTTATACTTAAAATTATATTGTTTGCCATATAATTTTATAGAAGTATAACTTTATACTTGGGTACCCAAGCACCCACTGTCCACTGGTTTATCTAATGGAAGTTCCAAGGTATATCGTACCGAGTCGGTGACGAGGCTAAGGAAGGTACAAATCTTAGAAGGGATTAAGCAACTCTCAGACCAGATGATTAAAAAACCTAGAGATGTCAATAACTTAATTGTGGTTAAAACATTAAGCACCCATTGGTCTCTATCTTTCACAAGAAAAAGAAAATCATCTAAATAAAGAACAGATATGAGACCTTTTGACCTTAAGAGACCTAGTACTGGCTTAAACAACTTTATAAACACGAATGGGGCTATATTCAGTCCGAGGGGTAGGCAAGTGAACTGAAAGACTCTGTTATCCCACCCAGTAGAAGCTTAAAAATCTATGGCTATCTTCATTGATAGGGACTGAAAAGTACGCATCTTTCAAATCTACTTTGCACATGAAAACGTCTCTGGGAACTAGTCTCATGGCCATTCTGAGATCTCCCACTTTAAAGTGTTAGGTAGAGATAAACTTATTCAATGATTTTAAACTCAATACAAAGCAGAAAGATCCATCTTGTTTGGGCACTAAAAAATGTCTTGAAAAGAATCGACCTTCTAAAGATTCGATAGGTCCCTTCGTTCAGAAGCTTATTGATCTCCTTACTGACTAGTAGCTATTCCACTTGCGAGAAACTAATTCCTGGAGAGTACATTTGAACTACCAGATTATTACATTTTTGCTTAAGATTCGATACATACCCTTAAACTACTTTAGCAGCCATGACATGTTTCCACTCATTTAGAAATAATCGCAGTCTACCTGCTGAAGGACCTACGTTTTCCAACGTCAAGGGTTAGAGCTACCCTGCTGCTTCCTCTGAAACTGCGCTCCTCCATTAAATGGTTGGTTGATGCACGGCACATTCCGATACCCTAGACGCGGGTTGAAGCTACCCCGCTGAGACTGCTGCTATCTGCCCGCTGAAGAGGGAAGTGTCTTCCTTCGGGTGTTGGAGTTTAAAGGTGAGTGTTGCGTAAGCAGCTGTTGAGGGTTTTTCATCGAAAACATGCTGAGAGATTTGGAGATCCTCTCCATCTTCTGGACTTTCAACACCCTCTCACCCAATCTATCACCAAACAGCCATTTATCAATTTTGGAATTAGCTTGCAGGTCTCTGACATCTTCTTCGAGTCCAAAAAAAAAATAAATAAACACTTTACGCGATTTTTTTTGTCTGAACATCACATTTAAAAAATTCAGTAGTATTGAGTGTGGGAGAGTTAGAAGGTCAGTTTAAGAGAGAGTGTTTAAAGTGTTTAGAAATTTATTATGCCTTGGGGAAGATCCCCATCTGGCCAAAATTGAGTTACATGGTTGTAGGCAAAACTTAAAAGATGTGGCTTAAGAACTAGAGTAAGAAAAGTAGTTTAAACTACGTACAATACAGTGATTTATTGCTATGGAAAAACTAGTAAAGTACTATATGGCTAAATGTTTACAATAAATGGGCTGATTTACGACCAAAAGAGAAAATAGAAAAGAAGGGCTATGTGTATAGTTAAGATGGCTAAGGAGGGCTGATGAGATGAGGTAAAGAAGGCTGTGGATAAGACGAGTGAGAGTGAGATGCATGGAGGACGTGAAGGTGCTAGTAGGGTATGAAAATGACGCGTGACATTGTTGGTAAATATAAGGCTCGATGACGCCTGGCGAGGTGGAGCTGAAATGACTGGGTGAACGGGGAAAATGGAGAACCATTGGCAGAGTTTGCAGAGTAAAGAGATATAGGGTGACGGCAACTAAAAGATAAAATGAAGAGTGATTAAATTTCTCAGACTCCACTTACTCCACCCACTCCACTCACACTCACAGGGCCGCCCGCACTGCTAGGAAATCCCTATATGGGGCCGTCATTGGTGGGCTGTGCTATGCCCTCGCGCTCTACGCGCTCATTCCACTCGTTCCAGTCTCGCTGAAGTAGGATTTCGTGGAGCATGGATTTGAGGGATTGATAGGTGTAATAGGCGAGGTTGATGGGGGCGAGAGAGTTTATGAATGAGAACTGTGGTTAGTGGGATGAGGTGATGCTAGTCATGGGCGCGGTTGGGGGGTCTGTGGCGAATGGCAAGCCAGGTCATCCTCTGAGAAAATGGGTATAAGTTCAGTTCGATTTGGTCGCATAAAGACCTGTAAGTCTCGGACTACTGGAGGCAGGTAGTTAAGACGACGCTGTGCCTCTCTGGCTTTAAATAAAAGCTAGTACAGAGCCGTCAGCCAAAGCGGGCGGCAAAAGATGGCGTTGTTACCGCCCGCTCCAAACAGGTCCTGGGCTTTTACGTTTCTTAGACGGTACGACTGGGAGACCACCAGGTCACGGACCCAAGTGGTAGCGAATTCAGCTACTAACGATAGCGGCTGATTAACTCCAGTCACCGTCGGGGCGATGGCACTGGTAGCTACGGTGGTTGTGGCTTTCGCAGTCCATGGCCGTATCTGGACAATAAGGTTGGCGCAGTCATGCAGACCGATGGCAGCAAGTAACTTGGTCACAAGTGGGCGATATTGTTCGGGCGGGGAGGGAGGAAGACCAATGAAGCGAATCTCCATCGGATCTGTCACTGAAAGCCTAGTTTCAAGGGCACTGAGGCATGAGTCATGATTTCCCAGCCTGGTCATGAGTTCGCAGTTGTTGTCTGTATATATATTGAAGAAACTGCTAAACCAGTCTAGGGTGTCCCGTGGTAACTGATTCGATGCAGAGGCAGAGAGTGATGAAGCATTAGTTGGAGTAATGGGCGTTTGTGTGATATTAGATGAGTGGGCGTCTGAGGTGAGAGATGAATCGCGATGGGTCAGAGGGCTGGAAAAATGGATGGTCTTGAGTGCTTCCAAGGTTTGAGATGATAGAGGGGAGGGAGGCGAGATGTGATGTTTGGTTGCTGAGGTTGGAAATATGGATCTTGTTGTGGGGGTGGTGGAGACCGAGGCTATAGAGGAAGTGATGGGTATGTCTGCTATTGCTGGGGAGTATGAGACGCGTAGAAATTGTTGGGAGATGCAGCAGCTTGGACGCTTGTCGCTTGAAACTTTGGATGATGTTGGACAGAACGAATGGAACGGATTTGTACACTGTGTGCAGACAGCCCTGGTGTGAATTTCTAAAATAGGCAAGTTACAGATGTTACAATTTAAGCATGTACCAGGCATTTAAGCAAGCATAAGTAAGTATACAAAAAATAGGTCAAAGCAGTGCAGCAGGGAGCTCATGTAAGATCGCTGTCTGTCACACTGAGAGTTAATATGCGCGGCTAAGCAGAGCACACAACATGGTAGAGCTCCAAGCAGCAGATGGTAGCAACAGCATGCGGGTTTGACAGTTCGGCAGACAGCAAGCAGCAGTAGACAGCAAGTAGCTATGGACATCAAGTAGCAGACGGCAAGTAGTGGTATACAATGGTACGGGCAGTTGGGCATGCGTAGCATACAGTCCAGATATCCAGAGCGTGCGATTATCAGGCGCTGGCGCCGTGGCTTCGGCTGCGTGGGGCTGCCGGAAAATGGTGGGAGGAGACAACCCAACCTCCAAACGTCTACGTTAAAAATTCGGGCTCACTGTGGCTCCAATAATGAATAATGGCCTCTAGTTTTCACTCAAATTGTCGCTCGAGCCTACCAGTAAGCGAATCTGCAACAAAAGCAATAGAGCGGAAGGCAATAAAAAGTGAAAAGCACTGACCTGTGAGAGCACATGAAAGACGCGTGTAGTCACTTCTCACCCGCCAGAGATTTTGATTTGATTTGAAAGCTATTTCTTTATGCCAAGGGCATTACACCCGAATGGCAATTATTGATATACAAAGATTTTATAATATTGATAGTTTCTATAGTATTAAGGAGGCTTGGACGTTTGGTGTCGTATCTATTGAGGGGCCCCTGTGGGGTACTGGTCATAAAAATGATTCTTTGTATTATTTTTTTTATAATCATTTTGATTATACACATGTGTGAACAAAATAGCAATAATACGCGGAAAAGTCATTGGAAAAATCGATATTAAAAAAATTTATTAGTTTTCCCGAGGTACCTTGTGTAAAGATGACGGCCCTGCCACGATAAAGCTGACAACACTGTACTCTCTTGCTCTCATCTGCTATTATATACCTATACTTGTGTTAGACTTAAATTTTCATGCTTGTATGTTTATGAATGTACAGCGCATGCGCACTTACAGTACCTGAACAAAACAATTCTCATGTTCGATGTTTTCCTCGCTATTTTCTCAAATAACGTGTTGATCCTATTCTTTTTTTTTAAATAATAGATTATTTATACTTTCAAGTACGTGTACCAATTTAATGTGTGGGCCCACAGCTTTTTATTGAGGTACGGTAGTCTATTGAATTTCGGGTTCCGTAAGGTTGCGTGTTAAAATGAAGAATTTTCATAAGCGATTTTCTCGAAAATAAATATGTTGACCTACCTATTTTGTTTTCTTAAAAAAATCTAGCAAACTTTATCTACATAATCTCTGAATTTCAGACCTAGCCAGCATTTAATTCAAAATCGCCCAAGCCTCCTTAAGCAATGGTTACAGAATTTTTACAGATTTTAATTTAATTTAAACGGTGACAGTTTAACATAGCTATCTATACGTATATACATTCGTTAATTTACATTTGATTGCACTTAATTTTAGTTTCATTTACAGTATGCCCTAGATTTGAGAAAGACAAGTAATAATTAATAAAAACAGAATATTTTAAGTCTTGCCATAATGACTTAATAGAGCTTACAATCATTAACATAAGCGTGCTTCGTAGTCAGTCCCCCTGTTTTTCTAAATAAAAACGGTAAAGAATCGTCTTAAAAACGTTCAGCGAATCAACCTGACTAATACTTAGTGGGATAGTATCCCACAACCGCATAAGTCTCTGCGAAAAGGCTTATGCGTATGACGATAGCGATACAGTGGGAATCATAAATGTCGGCCGATCACGACGCTTGGAACGGCGGAGCCCATCCGCAAATCGGGGGAGTAAGTCGAACAAGTACGAAGGCTCACCCGAGGCCAAGAGTTTACAGGCAAACACAGCAAGAAAGTACTCCCTTCTAAAGCTTGGCCGTAACCAACCCAACCTTTTATAGTACTGAGAGAGTGATTCATCCCTCCTCAACCGAAAGATGTACCTAACAACAGTATTAGACAGACGATCGAGCTTGGTGGCCAGGTACCCTGAAATACCCATGTAGACTAAGCAGGCATAATCGAAGTGGGGAACAACAAGACTCACAGCAAGAGCAGCTCTAAGTCAAGGTGACAGGGTGCCACCCCGATACTGGAGACGATACAACACACCATGCACCCTTGAGCATATTGTTGCAACGTGGGCGTTCCATGAAAGGTCACTCGACAACGTCACCCCTAAGTCCTTAAGCGAACTAACAAGTGGGATCACCTTCCCATCAGCCAGCAAGGGAGGTATGGCGTCAACGTCAATTCGCATTAAATTCTGACAAGTGGTCAGAAGCATAGCACGCAACTTTCCAAAATGGAGCTGAAGACCAAACTCAGACGCCCAAGCTACAACCCTCCCGATATCCTCATTGAACCTGCCCACAGCTCCAGCAATCTCCGAAGGCCTGCACTGCATGTACACCTGCAAATCATCCGCAAAAAGTATTCCCGTACTATAAGACAGTACCGCCAAAATAGAATCTATCACATTTAAAAACAAAATTGGTCCCAGAGAAGAGCCCTGAGGCACACCCGACGTACACGGCCGAAAATCAGTCTGCACCTCATCCAGCCCAACGACAGCCTGCGATCGGTCAGACAAGTACGAGTGGAACCACCTAATAGCGTCTGGAGAGAAGTTCATCCTTCTCATAGCCTTTAGCAGGACCACATGGCTGATGGAATCAAATGCACGCCTGAAATCAAATCAAACAGCACTAAAATCGTGACCTCTCCAGCCTCTATCCCAACGCCAACATCCTCCGTCAACTTAAGTAGAGCAGACTGCGTGCTATGGCCCCTCCGAAGACCCGATTGCATGGGCGAAAGAAGTCTCTGACCCTCCAAGTAAGCCACCACCTGTCGCGACACAAGCACGTCCAGAACCTTCGCAAAATGCGCCATATTTGCGACAGGACGCACATCAGAAGGGCCAATGGGTTGTGCAATCTTAGAGAGCGGCACGATCACAGGCTGACGCCAAGGTGCAGGATACCTGCAAGACGCAAACGAGCGATTAATAAGGCTGGTGAGGAACGGTACAAATGCGGCAAAGGAGCCACAAAAATATGAGAGAGACAGCCCATCCAAGCTTCTACCCCGTGAACGAACCATGCAATGTGCAATCGCCTAAGACACGCCCACAAACGACACTGGAGCCAATGAGAAGCCATCAGGCCGGGCACCAGCATCACCCAAGATACCCTCCAGCTCCCACATGGTGCACGGCAAGTGAGCACAAGACATCGCCGAGAAGTGCTGGGACAGCGCCACGGGTGAAATAAAATGTAATGGTGATTGCTGTGAGCCTCCAACTATTCCAAATCTACGGAGAATACTCCATCGCTGGGACGGCTCACATGCACCCTCAAAAGCACGACGCAGATACTCCTCTCGCGCCTCTCCTATGTCTCGCTTCAGGGCCCACCTCAGACTCCGATACCGCAGCAGACAGCCAGCATCACCGGTGCAGCGAGCAATCCTATACACATGATCACGCGTCTTACAACGCTCACGCAGTTCTGCAGAAAACTATGGCGCCGGCCTACGATGCTGCCTCCTCTCCACCAGCGGTACATGGATATCCAGAGACGACCTCAATACCTTCTGGAAGTGCCCAAGTAATGTATCCACATCCACACCACCATCCACATCGACCCTTGCCAACCTCAACGATACCGCAGCCGAGAAATCCTCAGCCGAGAAGTGTCGAAACTCACGAATCCGTGGCAAAACCCTCACCGACGGCTCACTCAAAGCTTAATCTATATACAAATAATCATGACCGTTGATGTATAGAGCATCAGACGACACTACAGACCGCACCACTTCGCTTGAATTTGTTACTATCACATCAATCCAAGTATCAGCCGATGGACAATGGTGCGTTGCACCTGTTGGCACAAGGTACATCGAATTCTCAAGAATCATCCACCGCAGGTGGCGCGCGTAGTAATCGTCTCCCAGTATATCGGAGTTCAAGTCATCCACTATTACAATATCTGAGAAGCGTCCAGAGCTAGCCTGAATTGTGCCAAAAAAATCAGTGAGAACATCACCCTTCGGACGCCTATACACGGACGCAAAGAGCATACGTCGCCCACTTCCAGGCCGTAAATCCAATAACATGTACTCAGTTTTATTCAGACGCGTTACCTGTGGTGTTGCTATAATTCGAAAGGACAAATTATGCCGTATATAACAAGCAATACCTCCACCCTGCATAAACTTACGCCTCCCATTGTTCGTTCTGAGGCTCCTGTCATTCCGCACAAGAGTGTAATCAGGCAACTCGAAAAGCGATGAACAGTGGGCGGTGTTAGCCAAGACTCTGAGAGCGACAGCACGTCTATATTATTTTGCTTCAGAAGAAGTCGCACTTCAGGAAGATGCTCACGCAAAGAACTGGCATTCAATTGAGCGATACGAATAAAACCCCGGACCCCCACACCATCCCGACAAACATTAGATCTTGAACGTCATTTGAGAGATCTTAAATCATCCACAGTGGCTACACAGTGGCGCTCCGACCGATCATCTCGCATAACATAAACATATCTTCCTTTAGCCGAAACGTACTTGTAATTAAAGTTCTTTGCTGTGGCTTTAGTTTTTAATAAGAATGAATAAGTAGCGGAAGACAACATTGGATAAAGCTTTATTACATTATTGCTAGTGAATTCCGGATAGAGGTCTGTAAACTTCAAGTCACCAAACGCTTTTTTCTTTCGCAGAATGAAGTCACGTGCCAAAGTTGACTTAAGCCAAATAGCAAATGAGCCAAACCCACCCTCGCTGCCAAGCCCCAACCCCTCCGCACGCTTACTAACCAATGGCCGAACCTCAATAATATTGGACATAAAGGCCTGCAAACTCAAAACCATCATTATTCTGTTTGCAACCTCAGATAGGTCATACCCCCTTTTAAGAGGCAAACCCGTTACTCTCAACTCATCGGCGGAATTATCAGGGTATTCCCTCACACTATCAGGGCAATCAAGTCTAGTTCTCAATGCAGCATTTGACGCTTCCAACTCATCAATGCGGCGTTTATGGTCGTCTAAGGGACGCTCAACACACTTGATGGACTCTTGAACCGATCGACTGGAGCTTCTGATTTCCTTAAAAAGGACAGCAAACTGTTCCAAGGGTGAGAAAGATTCCCAACTAACAGGCAGGTCATCACCGGATGCACTCGTGGCAACACCTTCATTCGACCCCTCAAGAATATTATCCACATTCAAGTCCATATCGGAGTCAAAGTTTGACATGTCTGAATGATAAACGGACGGTACAACCACTTCCCTGGCAACGTCAAATTGGCGAGAGCGTCAGTTAACCTGAGGCTGAGACATGGCACGAGAGGACGCAGGTCTGGCACGATGCACCAACTCCGATAGCGCACGGGCACAACAATTGTCGGTTCCCGTGTTTAAAAATATGTACAAATTAAACAGATGGATAAACACACAAACGATGATGTAAAATATACTACATAAAAATACCCACTTACTCTAGCACACTAAGTTTACTAATAGTTCTAAAGATCATGTTAAAATGATTTTAAATTTCAGAGGGCAGACTAACAGTACAGAACCGGCATACCAAGCACGCAATCACTATATAACAGTAAAACAATAGAACAAATTAACAATAAGACAGTCGGATACCGTACAAAATATAAAGTAGTCAGCACAACTTATTAAACTAGCTTCAGAAATCTCATTTGATGTGCTTATTCATTACAGATGCTCTCTCAGCTAATCTCTATATCGTTTGAGGCTGCTAGTAGAGTCTAACTGTTCAATCCCTTATTACTTTACCTGTCGTCAATTTGCAGCACATGTAATAATGGGTTACCATTTGAGCAGTTATCAGCAATAGCGACCAAGAATTAGCCAACAGATGTCACCACTGAGCGAGCCAAGACAACCTCCCGACCCCAACACTTCCAGGCCTCGGAGATGATGCACTAACAGCTGGACACGGCAGCAACACAAGTGGCACTGACAGGCAGTCCCAGGCCTCAACCGCAATACCCTGGACGTTACTCAGCCTCCACAACAATACTACGATTTCGGGGTGCAAGCGACGCCTCACACAGCGGAGCTGAGTTGGTCAGGAAAGTCTCCTAACCTCCAAGGGCCTCTGTTGTAGATTCAAGCTCGCCGTGGCTCAGATTACTTTAAGGAGCCCGTAGCTAGTTGCTCAAAAGTTGCGCGAGCCTACCAGCGAGTGAATTTACAACAAATTGAATAAAATGCACGGCAGTAAAACACGAAAAAGCACAAACCTGGAGGAGCACGCAAGAGGCACATCCAGTCACACTCACGGCTGAGAGAGAGAGAGAGAGAGAGAGAGAGCCAGACATACAAAACCTTGATCACCGTGGTACTATTTAACGTCAGATTAAACAGCTATTTATGGGGATGTCAGATGGTGAACTAGCAAGCTTGGCTCAGATAGCGCCAGGGAGCCAAGACTACAACCAAATAAGATTGAAGAAGATGAATTGTACATTGTGTATATCTATATGCATGATGTTTACCTTCTGCTCACAGTCTGCTGCGTGCCAAAATAATTTTTTGTAATTCTACTGTGGGGACGAAAAGAAAGCACACGTGTTTTTATTCTCTCGGTCTGTTTCTTGTGCTTAACGGCTGTTCTTGATAAGGGGTTCCGGTCCTAGACATGCAGATTGTAAGTTTGTGCTCTTTCCTACTCTGAATGATGTTGCCTCCTTTTGGGGGCACCTTCTCAGGGATAATAGAAGGATTTCAGATTGGCCTTCCTCCTAACTTAACATAAAGCTTAGTATCCCAGTTTCCAGTCAAGAAAAGTTACTCCAGTGCTGTTACCTCTCTGTCAAAGGAACATAATGTCACCCTTCACTCGAACGGAACTGTTTCATCGATGATTACATCAATGGACTGGAGTGCCTCATCAACCCAATTGAAATCGAGTTCATCTCAAAAATCTCTGGGGGCAAAGTTTGTATCTTTCTGAGCAGAGAAGCCTCCATCTACTTAGTTATAAATCGCAGAGTACAAATTAGTGGTACACTTTTCAAAGTTCAGCCCTTACTGTAAAAGAACAAAAGGGGTATACTTACTAATGTCAACCCTGTACTAATTTGTTCTAGAGAAAAATCATCAATGCATGCATAAGCTCTGATTCATTCACTTTACTGCACATATTTTCCAGCTAGGCCACAAGCCCTAATGCAAGTTCTGACTCACTCACATTCCTACACGTTACCCACCAGGAAAGCCGTAAGCCTTATGCAAGCTTTGACTTATTCATATTCCTGCACATATATGTCTTCCAATAAGACCACGCAAACCCTCGTACAAACTATGACATAGTCGCATTCCTGCACGTTCCTTCCAAAAGGTCGCAAGCCCTCACATAAGCTCTGACTCACTCATATTTCCTCCGCTATACCCACATCCCTAGAACCTGCAAGTAAGTAGACTGAGCTCTGCACCCAGCCTATCCAGGTCAATAAGGTGCAGCCCGCATCCCAAAGCAATTACGCAAATTTGCAAGCTGACGCATGGTTCCCAGGACCCACTTACTCTGCAGGATCAACACGCAAAATCCAAATCACTGCAAATGCTGCAACTGCAAAAACTGCAAGTGCAATCTTTTCATTTCTTATAACTTAGAAAAAAGCAAGTAATGCAAGATAAGTGTAAAACTTGTGCAAGATATCTTACGTGTTTAGTCGAGTGCGACTAAAATCGAGTACCGCCACATGAGCGGAGGAGGATCGAAGCTCACAGCATGTTCGTCCTCATCAACACATGAAACCGCGCTTAAATTCATTTACTTCACACACACACACACACACACGCATGCGCGCGCGTTACGTGCGATTCTTATTTTGCTCTAGATTTTCGTTCTCTCTCCCACTTCAAAACCTACTTCTTAGTCTGTCTCGCCCATCTTCTCGGCATTGTCCGCGTCCCGACGCCCAATTGACACTCGATATGAATGACACCTCCGCTAATTGGCGCTCATCATTAAAAAAGGGGAGGGGGTTGAGGGAGACAAAAAAGGCAGCGCCACTGGAAAAATTCGACCAATCTGGTGCTATCGGAGCATATTTTGCTTCAATAAACTAGCCAGGGAAAACAACCCTGAGGAGTTCAGGCTACCACATCGGCTGGAAATTCAATCAGCTTTCTGCTTAGTGGTTCATCCCAACAGCATACCCACGGAGGTATATTCTCCAGGCATATTTTACCAACTAGCGATAAACAGTTGTTTATCTGGCACTATCCCCTCCCTTAAGGATGTCCTATGAAGATTTTCACCATCCTCTTACAAAATAAAATATTTTTATTTGTATTTTTCGTCAGTTTTAAATATTTAAAATTTTAATAATTAGCCCTTTCCATTTAGTATAACGTGAGAAACTGCAAATAAGCGGTCCTTCGGAGCCAACAATCATTTTATGGCGTAAAAAAATCACGGTACTTTTCAGCATCATTTAATATTTTTTACTTTTTACATTTTATTATTTTATCAAATAAACAGTATGGATTTTAGAAAAAAATGTTCTCAATAAATAGTGTTTTGTTCCAAAAAGTGTCAAGAATAGAAGTGAAATTTTTAACTGAAAACATTTCACATTACGTGTCAACACACTACGGTGTTCCATTCAGTCAGTCTCGGGCAAAGCTAAGACGAAGGTACCGATCGTATATTGAATTATAGCAAGAGTATTGCTGCCCTGTTGGCTGCGTCTATTTTGACGAAGTCAACTAATTTGTTACTTAAAATTTAGGAGGGATCGTGGCACAAAAATACTACTCAATTTACAACTGATTAATTAAAATCCACCAAAAAAAAAGACAATTTTTCTGAATTTATCGGAACGGAGGATGGGAATGAACTAGGTGAAATAAATTTAAAATGAACTGATTATGAGCCACGAACGAAGATATATTTCGTGGCTCAAGGGAAAAACTCCGAAGAGAAAAACCCAAGAGGAGAAAAATTAATGAAAATACAAACGAGTGAGGTTGAACAATAAATTTAAGATAAACTTCCTGCAATGAACAGTGTGAATTTGTATATTGTGTGTAGAAAACGTATACGTGCGCGTCCGCACGTGTCTCGAAAAACTCACGAATCGACAAACGTCGCACGGTCCGTGAAGCGGATTTTCGCCGTGCTTTACTCGCAGCACGCCGAGCTTTTCGAAGATGATGCAGATGACGATGATGATAAAAAAAGAAAGCATGAGAGAAATGAACCTCAAAAAGGTGACCCCCAGATACACGTGTGCGTGATGATGATGAGGAAAGATGTAGAAACCAGTAAGACGAATATAATACCCAACTATGCCAGATACTCGAGATCGCAGTTGACAACTGTAAACCGCTCTGTATAGACAGATAGTTTGGAACTGACCCGGCGCGCCCACCCAAAGTACTTGCAAGACTCCCCTTCCCTTTTTAATTTTCCCACCCGCTGCAGTCGTCAGGACCCATCAATCCCTTACACCTTATGCGAAAAACCAGGAAAAGAGAGAGAGAATGATGTAAGCAATTAAGAGAGGGGGAGAGACCTATGACCCGAGGACACTTAATAAGAGCAAAGGAGATGGAGATGTAGGCGCATGATAGAGAAGGAGAGAAAATGTCTAGCTAATGAGAGTATAGAGAAAGAGAGACATAATGAGAGTTGGCGCGAGAGCGATTAATTGTACCGACTGAAACAAAAGGAGAAAAAGGATGAAGGTAAGAAAGAAATTGACCGGCGCTTGCATATGTGAATATGTGATGAATTTTGTGTGAACTCGGTGTGCTGCCACATTCGGCATGCTGCGAGGTTGATCCTCCACCGCTCACGAGGCGGTCTACGAATTTTAGTCGTTTCGACTAAACATGCTCCCCCCGTTGCGAGAGAAGGCGAGCAAAATCGAAAACATCGTATGTGTAGCGTATTCGAAAAAATGATTACTGTGCGAATCGTACGATGGTGTGAGAGTGTAGTGATGTGGAAGTGTGTTTACAATTTGAGCAATTTTTACACAAATCGGTTTAATACAAGACAGATAACACGTTCGAAAATTTAGTCTTCTTGTGACGATGAGATTGGTAGCGGACACAACGATGTGACGTTGCGTTTGAAGCTCCCTTGCGCAGTTTTAACGGTGACGACTCGTACGATGCCATCAGCGCCCGGGTGGATCTCGACGACAACCCCCAGCCACCATCGCATGCAGGGTTGATTTCTATCGATGAGGAGGACGACGGAATCGATACCGATCTCGTGATTGGACTTGCTCCACTTTTGTCGACGTTGAAGTTCATGCAAATATTCCAGGTGCCATCGCTTCCAAAAATCTTGTCGTGCCTTCGTGATGAAACGCCATGGGTTACCTGGAACACAAGAAAGGTCAGCTTCCGGCAAAAAATTCAACGGTCTTCCAATTAATAAATGTGCCGGCGTGATGGCCGCTATATCATTAGGATCATTCGATATACTATAAAGTGGTCTAGAATTGAGAATGGCTTCGATTTCGATAACGAGGGTATTAAGTACTTCAAAAGTTAAGAGTTGTTCGCCGATCACTCGCTTTAGATGGTGTTTAAACGATTTTACTGCCGACTCCCAAATCCCACTAAAGTGTGGTGAAAGCGGCGGATTGAAATGCCTGATGATATTTCTCTGGACTGCGAAATGATCAACATCATCACGAAACTGGTCAGAGTTGAACAGAGCGTACATTTCTTGTAGTTCATTACTTGCTCCGACAAAATTCGTGCCGTTGTCCGAAAACACGTGTTTGGGAATGCCGCGTCGGCCGCAAAAACGCTTAAACGCGCCTAAAAATCCTTCGGTGGTTAAATCGCTCACTATTTCGATATGCACTGCTTTCGATGCCATACATACAAACACACAACCATAAACCTTAACGCGATTACGATTCCGCAGTTTTTTCTCTTTGATGTACATCGGCCCAAAAAAATCTATTCCCACGTGAGTAAACGCGCCTGACTCGGTAACTTGTGCTGATGGCAAATTTCCCATTTTACTATGAATCGGATTGGAGCGATGGCGCACGCATTCTACGCATTTTCGTACGATTTTTCGAACTTGTTGCTTTCCGTCGAACAACCAAAAACGCTGTCTTATAGTGTGTAACGTAGTTTGGATTCCCGCATGCAAAGTACGATAGTGCGCATTTCGGATTATTAAATCAGAAACATGATGGTGCGATGGTAATAAAATTTGATACCTTTGTTCGAAGAAAATTATCGCGTTTTTTAAGCGTCCGCCAACTCGTAAAATACCATGCTCATCAACAAATGGATCGAACGCTGCTAACCGTGCACTTTTTACCTTTTTAGATGCAGATATACGCGCGATTTCTTCAGCCAATTGCTCTGCTTGAATTAATTTTAACACCCGACGCTCCGCTTCAAGTTTTTCTTCAACGCTGATCGATTTTCCTTTGAACTTATTTGAACAACGCAGACGAAGACAATACGCAATCACGTTGACTAACTTGGAATATGAGAAAAATCGCGAAAAAATTTCTACCCCTGAATTTACTAAAAGACACGTTTTGCTCTTAAGACCTGGTAATTCGCTCGGTGACGTTAACGCCATTCTCGGCCACTCGCTTTCGGATTTTTTCAACCACTCAGGTCCATTCAGCCACATTCGATTTTTTAAGAACTCGGTAGATAATTGACCTCGGGACAGTGCATCAGCCGGATCATCTTTTGTTCGCACATGCATCCATTCGTGAACGACGTCCAGCGCTTGAATTTTGCTAACTCTGTTTGCTTCGAAAACTTTAAGAGTTTCCGGTGATTTTCTAAGCCAATGCAATACGATCGTTGAATCCGACCAGAGTACTACTTTATGAATTTCAAATTCTAGAGATGGACGCATTTCACTGTACAATCCCACGAGGAGTAGGGCACCGCATAGTTCCAGTTGTGGGATCGTTTTCGACTTTACCGGAGCTACTCGAGACTTCGCACATGCCAGACTCACAACGCAATTTCCATACCGATCTACTGAACGCAAATAAAAACAAGCACCATAACCTAATAGACTCGCATCGCAAAATCCATGTAACTCGATTTTCGTAGGCCTATCGATAAGGATTTTTCGGTCTACTACAAAATTGCGGATGAGAGACAGCTGGTTCGCAAACTCCACCCATCGCGAATACAACTCCTGCGGTACCGATTCGTCCCAATCACACTTTTGTTTCCAACACTCCTGAATAATTAATTTTGCGTACAGAACTACCGGCCCCAATAAACCCGGTGGATCAAAAATCTTTGCAATCTCGGAAAGTATATGACGCTTCGTGATTTTATTTGGAATTGTAATTTCTTTGACGGTATAAATAAACGTATCCGCTCGCGAATCCCAAGTTACCCCGAGTGTTTTCGAAACTGCTTCCGTCTTCACCGCACAATCACTCTCAAAAATTTTCCGATCTAGCGTATCGAACGCGTATTGATGGTTGGATGCCCATTGTCGAATATTGAATTTTCCGCGCCCCAAGATACCGATAATTTCGTCGCGAAGTATCGCAAGTTCTTCGATCGAATTTGCACCTGTTAACAGGTCATCAACGTATAAGTCGCGTTTCAAAATTTTTGCTGCTCGCGGAAAATCGCGCCCCTCATCGTCCGCCAACTGGTGAAGCGTTCGTATCGCGAGATAGGGAGCAGAGGCGACTCCAAACGTGACCGTGTTCAGCTCGTATACCGCGATCTCTTTCCCATGATTCCAAAAAATACGCTGATATCGCCTGTCGTCGGGATGCACTAAGACCTGCCGATACATTTTCTCTATGTCTGCGGTTAAGACGAACGCATAAGATCGAAATCGCATCAAATGTTCGAAAAGTTTCGGTTGAATGGTGGGGCCTACAAGTAATTTTTGATTTAACGAGACGCCTCTATCGGTTTTCGCGGACGCGTCGAATACTACACGCACCTTTGTCGTACTGCTCGACGATTTTACGACCGCATGATGTGGCATGTAGTATCCATCTGATGTTTCATTTCCCGGTTCGATCGCGTGTTGTACTTTTTACATAATGCCGCTCGCATAGAGACTCCGGATCTGATACGCCCACTACTTTCTTAACCTCTTCGATTTCCCAAAATTTCGCTAACTGTTCGGTTAAAGCACTTAAGTTACACGTCGCTGCTGATGTTTCGAGATTGTCATTCGCAATACCGCCCGCGATCACCCAACCTAATTGTGTTTTTTGCAATGTTAAATCGCTCCCGTTCGAAACGCGTATTTGACCGACTGATAGAAGTGATAACGTGGCTCCGGAGCCGATAAGCATATCTACTGGACGCGGAATATGAAAACGGGGATCGGCAAGTTTCAAATTTGGTGGGATAGCTATTGACGACCGCGGAAAGGGCTCATCGGGTACGAAATCGGCTATTTTAGGGATGGTGAGAAAAGTTAAAGTTTTCGCGAAATCGCTTGTACGTGACCGGAAATTGATCTCAACCCGATACTTTGTAGTCGTGTTTAATGCGTTAATCGCGCCCACGGGGATAGAACACGCATTTAACGGAAGTTTTAATTCACGTGCGAATTTTTCGGTTTTAAAATGGGCCGTAGCACATGTGTCAAGAAGCGCGCGTGCTTCGACGAAATTACCCTGCGCATTTTTGACTCAAATAACTGCGCTCATCATTAGCTGTGACTGTGCGGCTCGGGTGATCGTCTCCAGCACGCCCACTCCAAGTCACGCGCTTGGCTTCGCATTCTTCGAGTCGCGATGGAGAGACGTTTGATGCCGCTCGCCGCATGTTTTACAGGACCCCGCTCTACAGTTCCCTGAGTGTACTCCTACGCAATTTTGGCACAATTTTTTCAGTTGAATCACCTTCCATCGCTCTTCGACGCTCAACTTGTTGTATTCCGGGCAAGAGTAGATGCGGTGTGCCTTTCCGCAGCTCGAACATTTAAATGCGTTCGTGCTAGTGACCATCGCGCGCGCCTGTCCCGTGTTCTTCGCCCTTTTCGCAGCTGTCTCGAATTCTCGGTCCCCTTGACGCTTCGCCCCCTTTTCCTGATGCACCCGCCTGATTTCGTCCTCCATCGTAGACAAATGGAAAGTTGTCGTGTGGATGAATTTGAAAAACTGGTCAAGCGTTGGAAGAACATTTAAATCCAACGACTCTTCCCATTTGTGTCTGATGGGGATTGGAATGGCCCGCTCCAAAAAACGCACGATCATCGATTCATCCGGTTTTATGCCTAACGAATTCAAAACATTCAGATGCTGACGGGTGTCATCGACTAATCTTGACAACGCCTGTGCGTTGGCAACTTCTAACGGTTTGATGATAACATTCATCAGAGCATCTAAATGTTTTGACGCGAGAACTTTCTTCTGATTATATGAATCAACGAGAACCTTCCACGCATTTTTGTAATTTTCTGCGGTCGCGTCGAAAATTGAAATTTTGTTTAGGGCCTCTCCCTGTAATGCGTTTTGTAAATAGAAAAATTTAACTAGGTCATCGATATCCGTACGCGCGTCTACCATGGTTCCGAACGCGTTTTTAAACGTGATCCATTTTTCGTGCTGACCGTCAAACTTTGGGAGTTCGGCAACTGGAAGTTTTAGAAGCTTTTGCTTCTCGAAAAAAGTTGACGAGCCGAGAGGTTGCGTGCCGTTCATGGGATTGTTTACAGCCCCACCTGGCATGGACGTGATACGTGCCGCAAGTGAATAATAACGGTCCCTAATATCCTCGATCGCGATGTGATTTTCATCGTCCGGATCAGGCTCGGCAAGCTCCTCGAAGGCTTCGCAGTGCAATTCTTCGTACGCAATGAAACTAGTTTTTAACCGCTCGAGTCGCAGCATCGCATTGGTTTTGTCGATCGCTTTTTGTTCAAGAGCGTTCACGATTGACGTAAGCTGCCCTTTCAGGGCGGCACGTTTTGAAAAGACGGCTCTATTTTGAGCCATTCTTACTTAACGGATGTAACCTGTCAAAGGTAGAACTAATTCTCAGAGCAGAACGATAAACACTTGATAAAAAAATACAAACTTGAAAAAAAAAACAGAAAAAAAATAAATAAAAACTTTATAAAAAAATGAACTTGAAGAAAAAAAAATTAAACTTGTTAC
>NW_019379585.1:580424-646534 GCF_000648655.2 Copidosoma floridanum
CGGTTGGAAAAAAAAAAAAGAAATTTTTTTTCATCTCACGTAGGAGGAAGGGAGATTTTCAACGATAGACGAAATTAAAAAAAAAAAAACCGTTCTCCGGTCGAGGGAGTATCGAACGAAAATCGGCCCCCGGAGAGAGAGAGAGAGTGTACGAAGGTGGGGGGAAAAAACAAAAATTATTCGAAGCTAATAAACGCGATTGCCGAAAGCCCGCGGTACACGCGCTCGCCGTGCGGGACCATATTTTTAGAAAGCGACGCTGCTTTGGCGCAGGGAGAGAAGAGAAAAAGTGCTGCGAGAGATAGCGCAATGAAGATGAGACGAGTATAGTATATATATATAGGCGCTGCTCTGCGGCGTTGCAGCGAGGAGAGACCGAGAGAGAGAGAGAGGAAAGCATCTCTCGTAAAAATAGAATATAGAACAGCAGCACCGAGTGCGTTTAACGTCAGGCGTTTATAAACGCTAAACGCATAGTGGAGCAGCGCTCTATACAGGTATATTATGTATATTTGTAATACTGTGATGATGATGCTGCACAACCCATATGCATCGGGGGTATAATCCAAAAGGAGCAACACCGAGTGCGCGCGTGTGCTAGTTGCTCCGCGGGTAGGTGATGGATACTAGGGTACCTCTATTGTGCAATGCGCAACAAACCAAAGGCTATACTACACGACGACTAGAATAGCCATTTTCACTTTGAGTATATAATACTGCGTATACATGGACAGCCCCTCTTAACGTTGCCGATTACCCACCCACTATACACTTGGCGTCGATCCTCTCTCCTCCCATTTCGTTACCCGCGACACGCGGCAAATTATCGGCACCGATCGTATACACGCGAAGAAGGAGGCAGGGAGGAAGGTACGCGTGGGCGTCCTTCGCCCAAATATACATGTGCCCTACAGCACACCTAGTATTGTATATACATTTTTTTTTTTTATATTCATCATCGCCCCTTAAGGGCTCAGACATGGCTATTTTGACACCATAAAGTGTATTTAGCCATACGTTGGGTTTTAATAACAGTAGGAGGAAACGGTAGATGGATCGGTAGGTTTATTGAAGTACAACTCCCATCCAGAAAAAAACCTCATTCAATGATGAAATTTTTGTCCAGAGTGAGATTTGAACCCCGGCCATCAAGATCTGTAGGCAGACACGCTACCGACAGAGCCATCATGTGGCTTCAAAATATATGTACGAGTATATTTATACAATTATCACTTGCACACGCTGCACAAGATTCCGCAAAACTCAATCAGCGCATGCGGCGGTTCATCAAGTTGCAGCAGCAGTTCGGGGGTACTCGGTCGGACCGCTCGAGTATAGTTGCCACAGCTCGGGCAAGGTTGCCGCATTTCGGGGGAAAAGAGGGGAAGTGAGCTACAATCGCGACTGTTCACCTACTCTTGTCGATAATTAGAGGTTGCTTTTCGGTGGGATTCAATCAACCACCGTGTTACGACATTTTAATGTTGTGGAGCCCCAACATTTGTATGTACAATTTCTTGTGTTATCAAGTAATATTACATAACAGTCAATTACTAAAATTATTTCTTTTGTGTTAAGCCTGTTTCGTTCAGTGCGCACGCTTAGTTGTAAAACTCACGATAACCTTTGTTTGAATAAATTTGAGTGTTAACTGGGTTTATTGAAAGTATTTGACCGAACTCTTAAACCTTACAGAGACTTTAAATTATAAGACTTTCTGACCATACAGTATTGCTAATAATAAATTCTCTTACCAATAACCTTGTCTTAAATACCAACCTAAAGTCTTTTTGTTTGAAACGCACAGAGTACAGAAGTATAAGAATATATTAAATGTACTCAAGATACGTGATTTTTATACGTACTTGAATTTGCCGTCAAGCAGGCACCTTTGCTACTTTGGCAATGCTACGTGCAGTCTGCTGTGAACAGTCAGAACTCTATAGAGAATACTTGTAGCTCATATCACACTGTTAGCAGCACTGCTTGAGTTTAAGAACATGCTTGTAGGGATGGCAACCTAGCAAGCTTGGCTGAGACAGGCGTCAGTGAAAGCCAAGACTTCAGCCAATAAGATTAAAAAAGATGAATCATAGATTCCGTATATCTATATATATGATATTTACCTTCTACTCACTGTCTGATACGTGCGAAAATAATTTTTTTAGAGTAACACAACATTAACTAGAAAGATGCCTTGCAATTGTTGAGTGACTAGATGTTTCTCTAAAAAAGGACTTAAATCTCCAACTGACCCTGTAATTAGGCTGGAGTCTTGGCTCCCTCCTGCCCTCTCGCGTTCAAAACTCGTTAGTCACCATCTCCAGTCCATACTAAAATTACGTAGAAAAAATTTAACTCGCAGTTAAGGAGGTTGACTACCTTAAGTAATTGACAGTCAGTTTTTATCTAAAATTTGTGCAGAGCTTAACAAATGTATAAAACAAATTTCCTCGTAAAAATAGTTATCAATAAATAATATATGTGTAAATACAACTCAATATTAAATTACGGACGTGCGCACGAATTTCTAACCTAAAAAAGAAAAAAAAGTCTGACCTCTCTCTCGCACCACCCTCCAAAATTAGTCAATCTCCTTAACTCAACTTTAAGATCACACTGTGTTGGTGGCGCCAGGAAAAATGTTGATTTGAGCCTTTTGAGATTTACCCACATCATATTCCTTATTCAAATAAGTTTTTGGCCCATGTTAGTTAGTAAATCTATAGAACACGATGAAAGAGACTACTTCAATTAAGCTAAAATATTGGAGGTATACTTACCGACAAAAATAATTATTTTTCGTCACTCGAAAATTCACGTACATGAATCAGAAGTAAATAGTAGCATGGTCACCAAGGCATCGTCTGCTTTCTTAAATTTACCTCATCGCTTTCCTACACGATTAGATGAAGTAAAACAGAATATATCAGCAACTATTTTCCATTCGTAGAGTGCAACTAGCTGCCTCCCGTCTCGGCTTCGCCCGAGACTTACTAAACGAAACACCGTAGTGTGTTGACATGTAATGACAAACGTTTTCGGTCAGAAATTTTACGTTTATTCCTGGCACTTCTTAGAACAAAAATTTTCTTACTAAAAACATATTTGTTCACAATCCATACAGTTTATTTGGCTGTAAAAATTAAAAAAACATATAATTATGCTAAAAAGTACCGTGCGTTTCTTATAACATAAAATAATCGTTGGCCATGAGAAGCGGTTGATTTGCAGTTTCTCTCGTTGTAATTTACGAAAACGGCCATTTTTTAAAGATGTTAGGATTTTTAACGCCCAAAAACTTATTAAAAAAAATTTTTTTTTTCTCTTATCTCACAACTTTATTACCAAAGCAAGTCCTGGAGCTTGATTTCTACATTTTTTATTGCTACAAAAGTACAAATATATTTTCTTCTTATTAAAAACCTGAAATTAGATTTTAAAAGATTTTAGAGATTACTGTGAGGGTAAAATGAAAAGCTGATATCTCACGTAATGGATTCTTTATTTGCCGATTTTAAGGCTGCTGTTCCGATCTCGATAAGTTTTCTGCGTCAGTTTCTTGAGGCCTAAAATTGTATTCATTAGATACATTTAAAGTTTTTCTTCCAATTTACCCTTTTGCGACTTTTGTGACCCTTAAAGGCTATTTTCTGTCACTTTGTTACAATCTAATATATTCGTTGGCAAGGCAGTTCGACATCCGATTGCCCTGAAAAAGACCGATGAGCTTCTTAAGTAAACTCTTTTCTGACTAAAGTTTACAGCAATTGTGACTACCTGGATACCTCAGGGTGATCTCCTCTGGCCTCCTGTTGAAGACCGAGACCGATCGGAAGAAAAATTACAAAGTCCGAAGCTTTGGGGCTAGTTGAAGTGCTCTTTTTTAACGTCTCCTGGTATAACGTCAAAGACGTTAGTGTCTAAAGCACCTTTTTTTTGCAGACTCAGTTGTTTTGATGATCTAAGGTTGAGAGATTAGTACAAATTGGTTTGTGATGCTTGCCCATTGGAGACTCTCGTTGGCTCAAGTTTTTTTTCCTTCATAGCTGTTAGGTTCGCCCAGCGCAGACCTTGGAGAGGGTCAGTGATTCCTGGTTGAATACTTAGAGTCGAGAGGGTAATATAGGGTCGTTGGTTACCGGGGTTCCCAGCCTTGGGACGAACAACTCTGCTCGTGACGTCTGCCAGTTGATGACTGACTTAGTTTAATAGTGGTAGGCTTTACATAGCCTTTGAGTTAACGAATAGTCTCCAGAAATCGTTGTAAAAATGTATTTGTTGGCAAGGTTATTTAAACTTAGGTAGCCCTTAAAAGGACCAATGAGATTAATTGTTAAGTAGGGAACGTAAATGCTTACATTGGCCCTGAAAAGGGCCAGTGGTAAAATTTCCAGTTATTCCTTATTACTATTCTTGATAATGGAGAACCAGCTGCGGGTAGCTTGACTCTTACCCTAGGAGTCTCTGTGGACAAAGACCGTACATGAGGGACGTACGACGCTGATCAAAAAATATTTCGTCTTCGGGTTGTTCCCCGGATCACCAACCGCTCATCGTTAGTCGGGAAAATGTGGGGATGTCGTTGGGAACACGACCACTGAGAAGGAAGCCGTTATGGCTGCCCATGCCCCTCAGAGCTGTTCTCCCTGGCTAGTTGTAGTAAAAAATTCTCTGACGGCACCAGGCCAGATTGTGGTACAGCCATATAACTCAGAAGGGTTAGAGCAGGATATGCTCTGGCTAGACACGTGTCCAGGTATTCCGCCGGAGACGTCATCAGTTATACTACATTTTTTATGGGTGGCACTCGTCAATCCTGGAGGTTCAGGGCGATAGTAGGCCTACATTACTTACTCATAGGAGAAGAGCGTCATCGGTAACCGGGGTACCCAGCTGCACGACGATCATCTACATTCTCGATGCAGCTCGATGAACTGCCAGTAGACGATTGCATGAATTTCTGCGACGCTCCCGCCTGTTATAACCACACTTGTTCAATTCTGTTGCAGGTAGCTTTAATTTTATGCCGACGCCACCTAGCGGATCCCACTGAACTAAAGTGAAAAGCTGGCGTATTTTTGCAAAACTTTGAGCTTATTTATTGCTATTGTTATTAAATTTTTCAAGATTAAAACCATCTAGGAAGTGTCATGAATCAGTGTGCGAAATTTCAGCAAAATCGTCAAGTAGTTTTCGCGGTTTGCGATTATAACGGTTTTAGCGACTTTGCTTTATATATTAGTAAGATAAGAGTATTTATGAAATATTGTAAAAACAAAAACTTTTTCAGTCAATGATTATTGTTTCCTTCATTTGTGTCACAAATACGCTTGAATTTGTCACCATTACGATTTAAACAAAAATGTTTTTTTTTAAAGCATAGGAGTGTAAAGCTATCTTTTTTGATGCCACTTATTAGTAAACACTGCTAAAACTATTATTAAAAACAATTTAGGCTGTCTGACGTAAATTTTTTAAATCATTTCAGGTAAAAATACGAACGTTCTCAAGCGTACTTGTATCCTTTAAAAGATGGATATCCTTCAACCGATACCTTTAGAACAGTGGTTCTTACTCCGTGACGAGTTCAAACGAGATTGGCCTACTTATGCACAGGTAAGTTATTAAAATCTTAAAAATTAGACTAGAGATACTTGTATTATGGATCTATTATAAATTATTTGCCGATGAAATCTTAATTTTATTAATTAAGATGTAACTTTTCTGATCAAATAATTACATTTTTCTTTGACACTGGAACATGTTTACAACCATTTACTAAAATTTCTAGTCATAAAATTTATTTCTTTAGAGAATCTTTGTAATTTTTTCAATGTCAAAGATCGTGTTTCATAATAGTTTTTGGTTGTGTGATTTTTGTATAATTTTATTTGTACTGGATGTTTTGTCCTCTTTAGTTATCATATCTATTTTTAAATAACTGTTGCAGTATTACCATTGGATTACTAATGCAATGAAATGGAAAACAAAAAATAATCAATATGCCCTGGAGATTTACTGTCCACATAAAAAATACGTTACTGGAGTTTTTATAGGTATATCAACGGTAGGTAAACATATGCTGTGTTATGATAGCTCCCTTGCAAAAACTTGAGAAACAAAATACGTTTAATTTTGTAGATTAAAATCTACTGAATCCAGTGATAACTCTATTTGTACTCCAAATCGGACAAAATCTCAAGAAATTTCAGCTCAAAGTTGAACCGTTTAACACGAACTTAAATGGAAAAGCATTAAAAAATCAGTTGTATAAGCATTTTCCGACCCAAAATCAAAATCTTGAGCAGATATTTTATAATGTACTTGTAGAAAAAATTCCGTTCTTTTCAATTCTGTTTTGGAAAATGCTGGTAATCGGTCATTTTCAAAAGATATTTGCCAAGAAAGACATGAAAATCAGTTTTATGGTTATGTGAAAGACGGTAGCAGAATACTGACACTTCTGTACGTATACACATATATGTATACAATAATCAAGTTCTCCTACTTGAGAGCAGTAGACAAGGAAGCTACCTTACATACCTGTATTCTAGAATTTAGGTTCAAAAAGTTTGAAATATTCAAATAATTCTTGCACATAATCTTGGGTTAAAAAAAACAGAAGATGATTCTCATGAATTAATATTCACAGTCATAAAAATCAAGGTGGTAAGCAATTTTTATTGCAAGTGAAAAAAAAGAAAGTTGAAAAAATAGTATAACGAATAAATTAATTAGATTTATTAACCCAAACACGTGTACGCGTGTGGATAGCTTAAAATTTACAGTAGACAAAATATTGGGTACACCGATAAACAATAATTGCAAATCATATCAAATCCAAACATCTTGCTCCTTTGTCATAATCAATAAAATAAATTACACGTAATTTGATATTATGCAAAAGTTCATTTTCTTGATTGCTGTTCATTTATTGTTTAAGTTATGTAAATATTAAGTAGCGCTCTTTTGTCTATTTGACATGTTATTTTGGCAGCTGCACATTGTCCTGAAGAGGTTTTCAGAATGAAAACGAAATATTGACGATATGTACTAAATAAAGTCATGCTCTACATCACAAGTATATTACGTGTAATTTATTTTAATAATTTCAAATGTTAGCTACGCGTACCTCTAAATAGCAGCGAGTAATTAACAAGCCACTATGTCATTTATTTTCTACTTCACGTGAATTTACATTAATAATACTCCTTCACTTGAGCTTCAAATATCATTTTGATGCATGATAAGGGACCAATTACAGTAGTATAATGAAGATAATGCTTGACGTTACTAAATGTATCAAGTAGCAGAAACTTACAGAGTATGCAGCTTGAAGGATCTTGCTACAGTTGGCAGTATATTATCTATAGTATATGCATAGTCTAGATATATACGTAAGGTTATCGCTGGCTCAGTTGGCGAGCGTGCTAACTATTGAAATAACGCAGCTCAAGGGGTCGTGTGTTCGATTCCAAGTCAGGTACTCATTTTTTTTTGCTAGGTATCGAATTCATGAAACCAACTGAAGATGAGGCCTTGAATTTAAGATGAAAATAAATTAAAAAGCAATGAGTGGTTGAAAAAATAAAAGGCTTGCGACACTAAGTTTTTGATAATCTGTCATACCTGATCGGGTAGATAAGGCAGTACACGCGATTAAAGAGTAAAGTAATCACAGCGAAAAAGAAAAAAATGTATAATGATTATATGATGATAGGACATGAAAGAAATGTATATGTAGATAGATATTCATAGTCAGTACACTATAATCAACAAAGGTAAATACATAAACTACACATGTATGTAGCAAGATACTTTAAGCAGCATCCTCTGTCGCTTTCTGCTGCTTGATACAGTCGACTACGTCTAGCAACGCCAAACAATATCTCTGTTGCTCCTTCGTAAATGATACCTAAGATTTTCACAATATTCTTTCAGTAAAATTTATTAAATAATTAGAAACTTATCAAAATAATATTCTGAACCATTATTCTGAAAATGCTTTGAGTGTTTAAAAAACTAATACCTGTTTCAAATATTATATTTCTAAAATAAACATAGGCTTCTATACAAATCTTATGTAGGCGCAAAGCTAAAAAATTAACATGTTTCAAAATATCAGGACTTAAGTACTTAGATGTAACATAAATCTTATAACTACGACATCAAATTCAAGCTACTTTAGTTTCATGGCCATACAGTTAATTTATTGATAAATATATAAATACACATATTTAATAAATACGCATAAGTAGTCAGGGTGTCATGGTATTTAAGGCTGTACTTTATATAGTTCACTGGCTTAGCAAGGTTAAGGTGAGTATATTAAGATAATTCTTGTTCAATAGTTTTTTCTTACCATAGACTCAAAGTGCAACTGACACTTTGCGCCCTTGTAATCACTTTGGGCCCACTGGTACAAAATTGCACTTTGCGCCCTCGGTAAGAGAAACATTACACAAGACTCGAGCACCAACTTATAACAAGCGCGCCCTGTATGCACGTTTACTTACGTACATACATACATATAAAAGGATCAATATAAAAGGAGAACGATTTTTACAATGTTTTTTGCGCCTTCGAAAAGATCAAGCAACGTTTTGTGTCAGACATTATTACCTAATAGTGCCTTAGCTGTGACAGAGTCCCAGCTTAGCCCGTATTTCAGCCGTCAAAATACTTTCGTAGATTGACTACCCAGAATGTGAAAATTTACTTGGTCTGATGACTTAAAATTACTACTAATTAATAATACTACAAATTTTGTCGTCAACTTACTGTTATCCTTGTAATCTTGCTACTCTTAGCGTAGAAAAAAAATTGAACCAATGCTAGATGTAGTAATCGTACAACTCACATCGTCAATTAATTTTACTATGGATGTAGTACAGTTGCTACTGTCAATAGAATATTTACGATGATAATAGTAAATCTACCATTTGTAAAGTAACAAAGAAGTATGGCCTCTGGGTAACAAAAAGACTTACTATCGACATTGCAAGCAGATAATATAGAATATACTCTTCTTGCACAGAATACCAGATTGGCCGTTTTCGCGTCCGAAGCATTTTCTCTTAATATTTTAGTTATGACCCTCACAAGGCAGGCGACGTTAGTGTCAGGGGACATTCAAGTAATTTAACCATAGATACCGATAACTATAACCTTCCGAGCAGCACGGCAAAATGCCTATTTATCAGTATCTTACTAATATATACATAGCAAAATCGCTAAAACCGCTGTAATCGCTAACCACGAAAACTACTGAATCGATTTTGCTGAAATTTTGCATACCGATTCTTGACACTTCCTAGATGGTTTTAGTATGATTTTTATCTTTAAAATTTATTAACAATAGAAATAAATAAGCTCAAAGTTTTGCAAAAATACGCCAGCTTTTCACTTTAGTTCAGTAGGATCCACTAGGTGGCGTCGACTTAAAATCGAAGCTACCTGCAACAGGATCAAATGAGTGTGATTATAATAGGCTGAAGCGTTTCAAAAATTTCTGCAGTCGTCTACCGGCAGTTCGTCGGGCTGCATCGAGAATGAAAATGATAGTCGTGCAGCTGGGTATCCCAGTTACTGTCGACACTCTTCTCCAATAGGCAAGGGACCTAGGTCTACTTCCACCCTGAACCTTCAGGATTGACGAGTGCAACCAATAAATAATCATTCCAACCGAAAACGTCTCCGGCGGAATACCAAGAGATGTGTCTAGCCAGAGCCCAACACATCAGAGTTATGTTACCGTCAGCATCCAGCCTGGTGCCGTCAGAGAATTTTTTACTTCAAATGCAAGCCAGGGGAGACGGCCCTGAGGAGCACGGGCAGCTACAATGGCTTCCTTTTCAGTGGTTGTCCCAACGGCATACCCGCAGAGAAGGTATTCTCTAGGCCCACTTTCCTGACTAACGATAAGCGGTTGGTTTTATCCGAGGAACGACCCGAAGACAAAATATTCTTTGGTCAGCAGTGTACCTTCCCCCATCACAGTCTCCGTACACAGAGACTTGAAGGGTAAGAGTCAAGCAATCCGTAGCCAGCTTTTCATTATCAATAATCATAATAAGGAATAGCTAAAAGTTTCACCACTGGCCCTTTTCACGGCCATTATAAGTATTTACGTTCCCTACTTAACCATCAATCTCACCAGTTCTTTCGAGGGCCACCTAAGTTTTAACTACCTTGCCAACAAATACATTTTTACTACCATTTCCGGAAACGATTCGTCGACTAAAAGACTACGTTAACTAAAGACGGCCACTATTAAACCAAGTCGGTCATTCACTGGCAGTCGTCAAGAGTAGAGTTGTTCTTCACAAGGCTGGAAACTCCAGTGACTGACGATCCTACATTACGTTACTCTTCATATAAGCATTCAACCAGGAATCACCGATCCTCTCCAAGATCTGCGCTGGGTAAATCTAACAGCCATGAAGGATAAGAAAACTTGAGCCAACGGGACAGTCTTCAACGGGCAAGCATCACGAACCAATCTCCCTATCGTAGATCACCAAAACAAATAAGTCTGCCAAATAAAGGTGCTTTAGACACCAAAGTCTTTGATGTTATATCAGGAGACGTTGGAAACGATCCCTACAACTAGCTGCAAAGCTTCGAACTTTGTAATTTGTCTCCTAATTAGTCTGGGGCTCCGACAGCAGGCCAGAGAAGCCTCAGGTATCCAGGCAGTCACGATAACTGTATACTTTAGTCAAGAAAGAGTTCAAATAAGAAGCTCACTGGTCTTTTTTAGGGCAATCGGACATCAAACTACCTTGCTAACAAATATATTAAAACTTAGCAAAGTTGACAGAAAACGTCCATTAGGGGTCGCAAAAGTCTTAAACATGCCAAAAGTCGCAAGAGGGTGAATTGGAAAGAAAACTTCAAATGTATTTAATTAATTCGATTTTAAGCGTTAAGAAACTGACACAGAAAATTTATCGAGATCGGAACAGCAGCCTTAAAATCGAAAAATAAAGAATCCATTTCGTGAGAGATCAGCTTTTCATTGTACCCCCACAGTAACCTCTTAAATCGGTCAGATTTTTAAATATGTAGGAAATTTAATTGTATTTTTGTGGTGATAAAAAATGTAGAAATTTAGCTCCAAGACTTTGTTGCTTCGGTAATGAATTTGTAAGGTAAGGGAAAAAAAATTTTTTTTTTTCAATATACATTTTTTGGGAGTTTTAAATCTTCATAGCTTTAAAAAATAGCCTTTTTCCTAAATTATATGGGGGAAACTGCGAATCAACGGTTCCTTATGGCCAATGGTTTAATTTAAAAATTAAAAAAAGACCTGTGAGCTTCTTAAGTGAACTTTTTCTTGACTGAAGTTTATAGTAATTGTAACTGCCTGGATACCTCAGGCTTCTCTGGCCTGCTGTTGGAGCCCCAGACTAATCAGGAGAAAAATTACAAAGTTCGAAGCTCTGCAGCTAGTTGTAGGGGCCGTTTCCAACGTCTCCTGATATAACGTCAAAGACTTTGGTGTCTAAAGCACCTTTATTTGGCAGACTTATTTGTTTTGGTGATCTACGATAGGGAGATTGGTTCGTGATGCTTGCCCGTTAAAGACTGTCCCGTTGGCTCAAGTTTTCTCATCCTTTATGTGACGAGGTAAAATTGGTGCTACTAGTTTTCCCTGCGACCCTGCGACGCCTCCTTGCTCAGCTCAAATTCAAGCATGCTTAGCTGTCTTTGTCTGATTAATTGTTGTTTTGGGGGCCCGTGCGAGCCGGACGTGACGACGAAGACGCCAAGCCGGATTGGTGGAAACGACGGTGGCTGCAGCGGAAGAAGGAGAGAAAGGCGCGAAAAGTCAGCAGAGTGCAGTGGAAGTCAGGGAGAGGGCCGTCCCGAGAGCTTGGGAGGGGAGCAAGTCTTGCTCGAGCCTTGCAGCGAGGTAGTCGAAGCGAGAGCCTGTCGCGAGTTTTTCTTGTTTTTAAGTAGAGGGTGCGTTCGATATCGTGGAGTGGAGAGAACGAAGGTACGAAAGTGTTGGAGAGAACGAAGGTACAAAAGTGTTGGAGAATCGAGGTGCGAGAGTTGAAACGCGAGCTGAAGACAGAGGCCAGGGTCAGCATCGAGAGGAGTCAGCTAGGGGAGGTCGAGCGAGCCAGCCAAGGAAGCCGAGAAAGGGAGCCGAACGGTGGACGAGGGCCAACCCGAGAGAGAGAGAGAGGAGAGATCCATCCCGAGGCCAAGGGTCAAGGAGCCACTCCAGAGACCGCAACAACGTCGGGACGAAGTAGGGTGTTAGAGTATTAGGAAGCAGGTGAGAAATAGGAGACTGAGTGTGACAGGGCCGGAACTGGTCGAGAATCGTGCAGGAGAGTGAGAGTGTGTGAGAGCTAGTGAGAGTGTGTGAGAGCTGAGAGAGAGAGGGATAGGGAAAGGGAAGTGCGAAGCTGGGAACGAGCTGGGGAGGGCATAGAGAGAAAGACTGGTGACCTAAGGGCAGAGTGCGATGGTGGTGGGACTAAAGGCGTGTGGACTCATACTGTAGGACGCGGGTGTCAGTCCGGTGAAAAAGTGTACGTGCTCGCGCGATCACGATCGACGTCGGTGCTGCGGCCACTGAATCGCCGGCACCCTCAATTGGTGTATTGTAACAAAGAAAAAGGAGAATATAGTGCTTGATTAAACCTTGATCCCGCGTTAAATCTATTAATCCTAATTTTTTTTTCCCCCTTCCTCCCGGAGCCGGGGGAGCTCGGCGTGAACCTCCTTTTGGTTAAGAGACGGCGGTAAGGACAGGTATAACCGCGAGAGAGCAGGCGAGAAAACTTAGTCACCTGTTTCCGGGCCGTGGAACTCCTTCACGGAAAGCAGTTCGTGACAAATTGGCATCCCTTGTGGGGAGGTGCGGCGGGCGCGTTGGGATTAGTGAGTGCGTCATGGTTATGGTAGCCTTGTGTCAGCAGTTTTTAGTTCGCAGAAATAACATTCGGGCGGGAAAGTTATTTATTTGTATAAGAGTGTACATGAATAAAAGTGTAAGTATGTGAATGACTATAGCGAATGCTTGGGTGTGGTTAGCTAATGCTTAGAGGTAGCGTGCGTGGACGATAGGATATAAATAATTCGGGAGAGATTGCAAGAGTCCCTGGTATTCTTTAATTTGGTTGCAGGGTGTTGAACTAAACTACCTAATAGCCGAAAGCGTTAAACTGTGCGTATTTCAAATAGTAAGTATCCCTGTGGATGTTGGCACCGGAAAGCGTACCGCCCACGCGTAAGAGATTTATATTATAAGGTTAGGGGTGCGTCCTACGCTGGTGTGTTGCCTCCAGTGCTGTGTCACAATGGAGTGCGGCAGCGAATCAGTAAGTATTTTTGACGCTGTGACAGAACGTGAGCTCGGGTTGCATCGACGCTGTGCTACGGTGGATCCCCTGGAAGCTCTGTGAAATTAAACATTTAAAGGAGAGAAAGTGAGCTCGCGGGTCATGCATTGACCGCTGACACTGAAGCTCCTTCAGAGACTTGTTTCTATTTGAGCCCAGAGAAGACCCGCGCTGTCTAACCAGCTGCACCTCTGGACGTTCTGTGACTAAGGGTAGACCGTGAGCTCGTACTTAATTGAGTTCCAATACCGGTACTGTAGCTCTGTAGGGAGATAAGCCTATGATGGCCACCGAGTCTGACGAAGTCGAGAGGCTGTTAAGGGAATCTCGAACGGGCCGTCACATCAAACGCTTGGTCCATAACCTGCCCAGAGATGAGCTGGACCGAGAGTTGCTGATCCAGAAGTTGAGTGTCCAAGGGGACGAAGGAGTAAGAAGAAACCGGTTACTTCGTTATTGCCTCATCGAAGCGTATCCGGATAACGACGGAATACCTTTGGAAGAGGGAGACTTAGTTCGCTCTCGGCTGCAAGCCAGCCTGGACGAGGAAACAGACGATGACGAGGAACAAACACAGGGAGCTGCCAGACATAGTTGGGGAGAATTACCGGAGGGTGACGTAACCTCCAAGATGACCTCAGGGTGCAAGCTAAATCGTGATGCATTAGCTGCTAAAGAAGTGGAGCGTCAAGCTTAAGCGGAGCGCACTCTCGCCTTCCTGGAGGCTTTAGCCAAGGCTAAGGAATGAAGTAAGGAATGGAGAGGGACGAGACCACGGGAGGAGGTTCTTCCGATGCGGGTGAACTGTAAGCTAAACCCGAGCCGGTTGCCGCTTTCTCAGCCAGTTCAGTCACAGCCCCCGACGTCTTGCACCACCTTAACTATGACCACTACGTCGTGTACGACTTTGAGGCCATCCACGACCCCATCCTCGGAAGCCATGGCCCGGATCACGTGGGGATCTGGTGAACAAAGTGGGTCACTCGACGCCATACCCAAAGCCGCGGGTACTCGCGAATGTACCTCTATTCCCGCAGCAGATGGCGTACTACTCTGAGCAGCACATCCATGCCCTGTTACCTAACCAGGGTACCCAAGGGCAGACCCTTCTGTTTCTTAACCCCCTGGTACCACAGTCCAACCACCCTTTGGGACTGTTGAGGATGGACGCGGGGATGGGAACGACGGAAGCGCCCAACTTTGGTAGCGCTCCTGGACGCAAAGCGGAGACACAGGTACCTCCGCAGACCCCTAAACCCAGACCACGGACGAACTTAGTTCCGAGGGAGGAAGTGGAGGAAGACGGCTTTAAGACGGCTCAAAATTGGAGTAAATTTCACCATGACTCAAGGGCCCCAGACGCTCTAGGTAATCAAGATAGAGAGACGGTGAGGCGAGAACCCAAAAAGAGGGTACGAGTCGAGAAGAAAACTCCAACCCCCCCACCCTTTCCACGTTTGTCACTAGTTGATCATTCAGAGTTTTCTGACGAAGAGACTGACTACGTTACGCCCGCCCCGTTACGACCTACCCCTAAGGTACGAGAACACCAGGCATATGGCAGGATTCAACACGCCAGGGGAATCTGGGTTCAGGCCAACCCTGAGGTTAAATCTGTCAGGCGTAACGAGGACATCGGTAAGGGGCTTCTTGGTTAGACAACGCGAGAACTGACAAGGGACCAACTGTGGTCCTCTTCCCCCAAATCAAAGCGAACCCCGAGTAGCCGAGACAACGGGACGGACTCTGATAGCGAAGATAAACCATGAGAAGATGGAGGAAGGCCCCGATCGACGAGTAGATCTCGCCACAGACAGGATCCAGCTAGGACCGAGGGTCCACGTAAGCGTGAAGCGGGACGTTCGAATCGATCTCTAGAAGGTGGGCAAGCCCAAGCCGTCAAGCTCCTTAAGAGCTGGGGTTTGCAATACACCGGTGAGGAGCGAAAGGAGGATCCGAAAGACTTCCTTGATCGACTGGGAGATTGTCAAGCCAGTTCGGGTATGACGGACCAGACGTTGTTGGGGGCGTTACCGAGCGTACTGCTCCAGCGAGCAGCGCGCTGGTTCCGCACCGTGAAACACGACTTCGTGACATGGAAAGACTTCTATCAAGCCTTTAAAAGGCAGTTTGGAGGAGAATATCAGGAGGAGGACCTGATACAAGATCTTTATGCCCGGACCCAGGGCAAGACGGAAAAAATCTCGGTCTTCCTTACGAATTTTCGGTACATTGCCTCCAAGTTCCGCACGCCATTATCCGACCGAACTCTGGCCGATAGGGCCTATCGGAACCTCCTGCCGGAGTACCGACGGGCGATGGCCGATAAGGTGATCTGCTCCCTAGAGGATATAGAGACCTACGGGAGAAGATGGGAGAACCAGAAAGACCTAGATGGGCGCTACCGACCACCTCCGATGGCCGATGCCATGCACGTAGCAGGAGCGGCTTATTCGAACCCTCCTGGGCGAATTCGTTTCGCCGAAGTACGGGAGTTGGTCGAGCGACAAGGAGAGGAGCAGGAGGACTGGAGAGATCTTCGGCTTGGTAACGGGGGTTCCGCGTATGAGGAGCCACGCTCATCAGTCCCATCTCCAGAACCTCCTACCGCCTCGGTGATGCTGACTCCAGCAGCGGACGAGCCGGCATTTCAACTTGCCGCCGTGACTATGGGAGGTAAACCGGGTAGCTCCCGACTATATCCGGGAGGGGCGATGCGACCGGGGCCGCCGAGGGGAACGGATCGGCCGAATTGCAGGCAGCAGACTAATGCCACCCCTACCGAACCCGCTCAAATCGTGCCTCCGGAGCGAAACGAAGCTTTCTACGGAGCTTGCTTTACGTGTCGGGGAATAGGGCACCGGGCGGTGGAATGTGCTATGGCGGAATGCTTCGCCTGTGGGAGTAAGGGACATTTAGCCCGACACTGCCCGACACGTCCTGTATCTGAACAACCTCGTTGTCAGAACTGTGACGCACTAGGCTGCACATTTAAAACGTGCAAGCACTGCAGCAAACTGCGAGAGAAGTTGGGAAACGGGCTAGCGGGGGACCAGAGACGATAAACGTATCTGCGTCCCCCGGGCGAACGTTTTCGACGTGGTCGGACCTTGACGCAGATGACGACGCATCGTTATCAGACTCGTGGGATGAATACCCACCTTCTCCTACCGCGCTCAACATGGAAGATTCCACGTTTGACCAAGCGCTAGAAGGCATAGCTGATCTTTGGGGAGAGGGGATAGCTACGGTGACGGATAGAGAGAAGGCGGAAGGCTTCCCTCCGGAACCCGGGAACTATATGACAGTGACTTTGGAAGGACGGAATTTCAGAGCTCTGTTCGATTGCGGGGCGCAATCCTCACTCGGAGGAGCCCAGCTCGCTGAACTGTACCACGAACGCCTAGTAGTTAGCAATCTAGTGACGCAAAATGTAAATGGAGGGATTACACCCATCCTCGGTTTACTCCGGGTAAATTTTGCGTTAGCTGGTGTGATACGGCCGATTCATCTCCGGATCGTACCCAATATTAAGGAAGACCTGATATTGGGAATGGATTTCATCCGAGCCTTTGAGTTGGAAACGAAACTAGCCAAGGGGGAGTGGAGGTTGGAAGACGGGACTTGGTACCTCTTTGAAGGGGAGACCAGAGAAGAGGCGCCCTCTATTGATGCGGAGTGCGCTGGGATCTGCGAGTTAAGTCCCGACGAAAAGACAAAGGTCGAGGAACTAGTGACCCGCGTCTCGACCGGGGGAGAGGCGACAGTGGGGCACACCTCATTGACCGAGCACGTTATTGAGGTTACCGACGACACACCGATTAAGCACCGCCTGCGACGCATGTCCCCGAAAATGCTCGAGATCGTGGTGGCAGAAGTCAAGCAACTAGAGGAGAGAGGGGTGATCAAAAAATCGGTCAGTGACTACTGCAGCGCTCCGGTAATGATTCGCAAACCTGACGGTACTTACCGGTTTTGCATCGATTACAGAGACCTGAATAAATTGACGAAACGGGACGCGTATCCGCTCCCAAGCATGGATTCGATTCTCTATCGACTACGAGAGGCCAAGTATCTTTCGAAGATCGATTTGAAGCAGGCGTATTACCAAATTCCCATGGAGGCTTCGAGCCAGCGATATACCGCTTTTTTCATGCCGGGTTCCGGACTATGGCAGTTTACGCGCATGCCCTTTGGATTGACCAATGCGCCAATGATGTTTCAAAGACTGATAGACGCGCTTTTCGGACCAGAGCTTCAACCGAACGTTTTCGGATACTTGGACGACATAGTCGTCGAGACCAATACATTTAAGGACCATTTGTACTATCTGGAGCTCGTGTTGACGCGACTAAGGGAGGCAGGACTGGAGATTAAGCCTGCGAAATGCGAGTTCTGCGTATCACAGATCGCATACCTTGGATTTATATTGGACAAGGAGGGACTTCGGCCAGACCCGGATAAGGTGGCGCCGATCCTCGACTACCCCGCACCTACTAATCTGAGACAGTTACGCCGATTTCTTGGTATGGTAGGGTGGTACGCGAGATTTATTAAGGGGGACTCAGACCTTAAGATCCCGCTAGTAAAACTGCTTCGTAAGGGCCAAGGATGGACTTGGGGGGACCAGCAGCAAGAGGCATTCGAAAAACTCCGGATAGCTCTCACTACGGCTCCCGTGTTAGCCCGGCCTGACTTCAATAGACCCTTTACTGTGCAGACTGACGCGAGTGGCCACGCTCTTGGGGCCGTGTTTACCCAAGAGGTAGACGATGGGCAACATCCAATTGTGTATGTGAGTCGGGCTCTGACCCAAGCGGAGAAGAATTACTCAACGACGGAGAAAGAATGTTTGGCCGTAGTGTGGGCTTTAAAAAAGCTCAGACCATATTTAGAGGGGTATGAGTTCACCGTCATTACGGATCACAATGCACTCAAGTGGTTATTCAAAATGCCGGAGCCCTCTGGGCGTGTGGCCCGGTGGATAATGGAACTCCAACAGTGGACGTTCAAGATCGTTCACCGGAAGAGCACGTTGAATCATGTGCCAGACGCACTATCTTGGTTATACGGGGATGATTCAGACGAAATTCCTGCCATAACCTTCGCAGTTATCAAAGATCCATGGTATTTACGAATGCTAGATGATGTGACGCAGTTCCCGGTAAAATATCAGAACTGGATGATAGAGGATGGGCGACTCTATAGGTTCCGTAACGATCCCCTATTGGATCCGATAACCTTGAGAGAGGAAGGTTGGAGGCTCGTAGTTCCTCTGGAGCAACGCAAACAAGTGATGGGGGAGGCCCACTGCCCGCCCTCCACGGGACACCTGGGAGTAGCCAAGACGTACGATCGAGTGGCTTGTGAATACTATTGGAAGGGCATGTACTATGACGTACGCGACTTTGTTCGCAGCTGTGATACCTGTCAGCGTTACAAAGTACAGCAAATGGGACCGCAAGGACTGATGGGAACTCGAATAGTGGAAAGACCTTGGGCAGTGGTTGCGGCGGACTGCATGGAGTTTCCGCCCAGTAAGAACGGTTCCAAATATTTGATTCTGTTCCAGGATTTGTTTACTCGTTGGGTAGAAGTCAAACCCTTACGCAAAATTGACGGGAAGAGTGTAACTCGAGCGTTCGAAGAATTTATACTGTTTCGTTGGGAGACTCCAGACCACTTGCTGACTGACAATGGGCGAGAGTTCGAAAACAAGTTTTTGAATGAGACGTTGGCCGAATACGGAGTCAAACATGTTACGACCCCCCCGTATCACCCGCAAGCCGACCCCGCGGAAAGAAGTAATCGGACATTTAAGACGATGGTAGCTACCTTCGTGGGAGAGGACCATCGCAATTGGGACCTGCACATTAATGAGTTTCGACACGCTATGAATACCGCAGTACAGGCGACCACCAAAGTCTCACCAGCCTTCCTAAATTTTGGACGACATCCGCGACCGGTAAAATGCTTGCGGAGGATCGTAGAGGGAGAGCGACCCGTGCAGCGGATTGACCCGGGAATCTGGGAGGACCGTATGACGCGCTTGGACGCTCAGCGAGATTTAGTGGCAAAGCATATTGACGAGGCCAGAAGCAGACAGGCACGACAATACAACAAGGGAAAAAGAGACGTGCAATTTCCAGTCGGAACCCGGGTGATGAGGCGGACCCATCCCCTATCTGACGCATCGAAAAGGTTCTCGGCCAAGCTTGCGCCGAAGTACGAGGGACCCTACACGATCGTGGAGATAAAGTCTCCAACCGCGTATCTATTAGGTGACGGAGAGGGGGCAAGTAGGAGACTTAATAAAGCTCATGTATCTGAGCTAAAGAGATACATTCCACCTAAGAAATGACGGGGGGGAGGAGATTAGGTAGGCACCCTACTTGGTCGTTAGACTAACACCCCTTTTTTGAGTTACAGATGAACTAACCTGAGATCCAGCCAAACATTGACATGAAGGAGACACAGGGACAGACTCCTGAGGGAGCCAACGGACCCCTTACACCAGGAGAGTTGGCTGTGGGCCCAGAGGACAGTATTGCGGACGTAGTAGTACCGGCTTACACACTGCTGAGCGTGCCCTCCGATGACCAGTGCGGGTTGCACGCATTGCGGGCCTCGGCCAGGGAGTTAGGCGTCGAGAGAGAGATAGAAAACGCTCTGGTACGCTTGGGTTGGACCAACGTGCCCCGCCAGCGTCAATGGACGGACGAGGCCCTGGGAGCCGTGGCAATTGAGGCCGGACAGCGCCTCGTCATCTACAGCGCGTCCATCGGTAGTGGGTCAAGCTTCGGGCCAGTGGATGCGCCAAGATCGCTCGTATTATACCACTCGGGACCGGGCCTGAAAGGACATTACCGGGGGGTACGTATCGGAGGAAATCGCACAAGTTTGCAATTCAAGACTCTCCATACTACCACCCTGGACCCCAAGGAGACTATGGCCATGATGGAGAAATTGAGCCCGATTTAACGTCGGTCTAGAGGTCGTAAAGGTCCTTCGGGGGCGGCCGCTCCGCTTAAGGCCGTATCTGAAACGACGGAGGAAGCAGAAATTGACAAACCAGAGCGCGAAATCCGACGAAGAGAGGACGAATTACTGCTCTCGGAGGATGACGATAAAGTGTCCACCCTTGGAGCCAGTGAAACAGAAGAAATCAAGGCAATGGTAGATAGGGGTGACCCTGGGATATCGTTAGATCCTCTAGGAGAAGGACCGGTACTAAGTGCAGGCCCCGTGTCAGCCCCAAGGGAAATCACTGAAATGGTTGGCTTAACATTGAGCGAATCGCCTGTTCCGATGGAGATGGACCCCGTCATCCATTACGAAGCACCAGGAGCGCCCCAGTTAGATCCCGCCATCGATCGAGCTCGCTCTATCACGCGGGCAGACACCCAAGTACCACGTGATATTGAAGCGCCGATCGATGGGTTGGAGATCCTGGGTACTATTGCACCTTCCATGAGTCGCGCTGACAGTAGGACCCTAGGGACCCAACCGGAGCCAGGGAATCACGGTGGGATAGCAGCCCTGTACGCCCATCGAGCAGCTAAGTGGAGACGAGAGGAACAGCACCTTGACAAGGAAGAGAGCCAGCGCTCAGAGGGCTATGATGAACCAGCACGAAGACTCGAACCCCAAGCCCAATGCGTGACTCAACAGTCCAGACAGCTTGCACAAGTGGGCCCAATAAGACGATCGGAAGATCAAGGTCCAAGCCTCCAACCGCTGCCGCTAGGAACGAACCTCGCACGGCCAAGCCCCATCAATAACACCACGACAGCGCCTCCCGTACCGGGCTGGGTGCCTCTTGATGGGCTGATTATACGAGGCGTCGCATCCCAAGGAGATGAAAATTGGGATGAGGAGAGATCTCCCAGAGGGGAGGAAGTCGCCGAAAAAATTCGACGGGAAATAGCAGCTGCTAATGCCGCATCACCGGACCGAGGGTGGAGGTCAGAAGGCCAGAAGAAAGGTGCCCGACGACTGAGAAGAGGGGGGAAAAGGCAAGACAATCCCCTCCGCCAAATTCAAGAAAACGATTATGTCTCTGGTCATTCACTCTGTAGAATCGGGGAAGAGGAATCCGAAGTGGGAGAGCCGATTCGTCGCGTAGAAGGTGGCTGGAGTGATTCCCAGAACATCGAGACAGAAGGCCAATCGGATAGAGATAGGCGTTTTCCCCGACGGCATACGGGCACCCTATTCTCGGGACTCCGAAGCATCGCGACGCATCCCTGTCTTGATCCCCCTCCACGAGCCTGCTTCAACTGCTGGGGATGCGGGCATCGACTGAGAGACTGCCCCCGGCCCCGTAGAACCATTCACTGCTCCAACTGCGGGAGACTGCTCGTGTACGTGAAAAATTGTCCGAGGTGCAGTGAAGCCTATACGTGCTACTTGGAAAGACGACGAGCCCAAGACAGGGACCCCGAGACCCGCGATCCGCTAGGAAGGATATCGATTGTACCACGAGATCAGCAAGCGGGATCGTGACCTGCTATCAAATGTCGGAAGCATCAGCTTCGAGAGCGAGAGGCAGCGAGTTTCAGCGCCAGAGAGATCTACCCAACTCGGGAGGTCGGACCAAGACGGGAGACAATGCCCTCGAATCCGGATCTACGCATCTTCCTTAACCGTCGTACCAGCTTGCCCATGGCGAACTCGGACCGCCTGGATGCTTCGTCAGCAAGCGGCCCACGACCTGAGACGCAGAAAGAGCGGGAGAGGTCTCAACGAGCGGCCCACGTAGGGAGTTGGCCAACCCAACGTTTCGAGCAAGTGGAGCGAGTCCTGAATCAGCTCCAAGACTTGCCCCGAGAACTTCGTGACAAAGTCATGCACCGAACTTTCCATGCCGAGGACAATCGAGAGTAGAGGATTTTGACAAGGGAACTAGTCCGCGGTTGACCAGGGTACAGAAGTGGTAGATCTAATTAGGGGAGAGGAGTCTGGTCACAAGGGTGACACGCAGGAGAGAGGACCTTGACAGCTACGGATAAAGGAACGGAGCCACTCGCCACATCCCCGACGGCCAGCCGGGTGCAGTGACACCAGAGGCCCGAGGGCCACATGTAAGTTTTTCTGCTTTCCAAAACGATGAGAACGGAGGCACCAGTCAGTGGTAGGCTCATCGATAGCGGGTTATCTCCAACCTTGGGGGGGGAGGGATTGTGACGAGGTAAAACTGGTGCTACTAGTTTTTCCTGCGACCCTGCGGCGCCTCCTTGCTCTGCTCAAATCCAAGCATGCTTAGCTGTCTTTGTCTGATTGATTGTTGTTTTGGGGGCCCGTGCGAGCCGGACGTGACGGCGAAGACGCCAAGCCGGATTGGTGGAAACGACGGCGGCTGCAGCGGAAGAAGGAGAGAAAGGCGCGAAAAGTCAGCAGAGTGCAGTGGAAGTCAGGGAGAGGGCCGTCCCGAGAGCTTGGGAGGGGAGCAAGTCTTGCTCGAGCCTTGCAGCGAGGTAGTCGAAGCGAGAGCCTGTCGCGAGTTTTTCTTGTTTTTAAGTAGAGGGTGCGTTCGATATCGTGGAGTGGAGAGAACGAAGGTACGAAAGTGTTGGAGAGAACGAAGGTACAAAAGTGTTGGAGAATCGAGGTGCGAGAGTTGAAACGCGAGCTGAAGACAGAGGCCAGGGTCAGCATCGAGAGGAGTCAGCTAGGGGAGGTCGAGCGAGCCAGCCAAGGAAGCCGAGAAAGGGAGCCGAACGGTGGACGAGGGCCAACCCGAGAGAGAGAGAGAGGAGAGATCCATCCCGAGGCCAAGGGTCAAGGAGCCACTCCAGAGACCGCAACAACGTCGGGACGAAGTAGGGTGTTAGAGTATTAGGAAGCAGGTGAGAAATAGGAGACTGAGTGTGACAGGGCCGGAACTGGTCGAGAATCGTGCAGGAGAGTGAGAGTGTGTGAGAGCTAGTGAGAGTGTGTGAGAGCTGAGAGAGAGAGGGATAGGGAAAGGGAAGTGCGAAGCTGGGAACGAGCTGGGGAGGGCATAGAGAGAAAGACTGGTGACCTAAGGGCAGAGTGCGATGGTGGTGGGACTAAAGGCGTGTGGACTCATACTGTAGGATGCGGGTGTCAGTCCGGTGAAAAAGTGTACGTGCTCGCGCGATCACGATCGACGTCGGTGCTGCGGCCACTGAATCGCCGGCACCCTCAATTGGTGTATTGTAACAAAGAAAAAGGAGAATATAGTGCTTGATTAAACCTTGATCCCGCGTTAAATCTATTAATCCTAATTTTTTTTTCCCCCTTCCTCCCGGAGCCGGGGGAGCTCGGCGTGAACCTCCTTTTGGTTAAGAGACGGCGGTAAGGACAGGTATAACCGCGAGAGAGCAGGCGAGAAAACTTAGTCACCTGTTTCCGGGCCGTGGAACTCCTTCACGGAAAGCAGTTCGTGACATTCATAGCTGTTAGATTTACCCATCGCAGACCCTGCAGATCTTTGCGAAGTACAACTTCGCTTGTGACGACTGCCAGTGGATGACTGACTTGGTTTAATAGTGGCCGTCTTTAGTTACCATAGTCTTTTAGTCAACGAATCGCTTCCGGAAATAGTATAGTAAAAATGTATTTGTTGGCAAGGTAGTTAAAACTTAGGTAGCCTTTAAAAGAACCGATGAGATAAATGATTTAGTAGGGAACGTAAATACTTATAGTGGCCCTGAAAAGGGCCAGTGGTGAAACTTTTAGCTATTTCTTAGTATTATTCTTGATGACGAAGAGCTGGCTGTGGGTAGCTTGACTCTTACCCTTGAAGTCTCTGTGTACGCAGACCATACAGGAGGGAGGTACGCCGCTGACCAAAGAATATCTCGTTTTCCGGTTGTTCCCCAGATAACCAACCGCTCATCGTTAGTCAGGAATATGAGGGTATGTCGTTGCTGACACGATCACTGATAATGTCACCATTGTGGTTGCCCGTGCTCCTCAGGGCTGTCTTCCCTGGCTTACGTTTGTAGCCAAAAATTGTGACGGCACCAGGTGAGATGGTGAAACGACCACACAACTCGGAAGTGTTCGAGCAGGTTGTGCTCTGGCTAGATACGTCTCCTGGTATTTCGACGGAGACGTTATTAGTCAAAATAATTTTTTATTGGCGGATACTCAGCTGCACGACTATCATCTACGTTCTTGATAAAGCTCAATGTACTGCCGATCGACGACTGCAGAAATTTTTTTTTTTTTTATGTTGTGTAGGAAACCTTCTATAGGCACCTTTCTGATAGAAAGGTAGTGTCAGATTCTTACTGGCTAAAACCTACCACCACATGGAGGACCAGCTGGGTTGGCTATACACTCCCTAAGAGAGAAGGAAGTTAGAGAAGCGGAGAAAAAGATTGGAAGAACGAAATTTAACTGCGGAGAGTTGGGGCCAAAACAGAGTTCATAGAGTAGAACTAGTTTGGCGCTGACGCAAGATTGGTGCGAGACTCGAGCAGGGTGTAACCCAAATGATAAGAGTTGGATTTCCTTACCAGCTAAAGGCACTGAGGGGTGTGCCGAATGAGTTGTTAGTTCTGAGCGACAAGCAAGTTGCAGGGGCGTTTCACCCAGTCGTAAGATTTAGGTGTGTAGCCGTCAAGTGAAGAGATCAAAGGATTTGTGTGTGAAACTACTGACTCCCGGAGTTTTGCTGCAAAGATTGGCGCAGCTGGAGCAGGAGAGATGATGGCTATTTCTTTTAGTATTTGGTTATTCCTGATAAACCAAGGGATGCCTAGAGAGGATCTTAGTAGCCTCATAAAGGTGCCTTGAAGGCTCTTTAAGCCACTGGAAGTGCCACAAATGGGTATTGCGTAGGTGCTGATGCTGTGGATGATTACCGAAAAGGCACGTAGCTTGGTCTGGCAAGAGACCTTTTAGTTGTTAAAGAATGGTCGAAGTGACAAAAAGGCAGCCCTTGCCTTGTGCTGGGGGCATTGAACATGCTTGTTCCAGGTGAGCTTTCTGGCGAAGGTGACGCCAAGATACTTGAAGGAATCGCTTCACTTGATTGGGCGGGAGTTGACTATAATCGGAGGAGGAGTTCGGTTTCGTTTGGAAGAAAATACCGCTTTGGTTTTCCCCTCGTTGATAGGAAGACGCCAGGACTTGTACCATCCAGTTAAACGGATTATGTGCTTGTTGAGCAGGTTGGTGCAGTTTAGAATTGTCTTGGTTGAGCGGATTACGGCGATGTTGTCTACTTATGGGGCAGTTAGGATGCGACCAGCGTGTGGGATGTCATGGCAGAAGATGTTGAAAAGTAGTGGAGATAGCTTGGCCCCTTGGGAAACTCCTGCTGTCACAACTCGTGATGTAGATAGTGAGCTGTCGATCCTTGCTTGAAATGACCTTTTAGATAGGAGCATATGACACCAATGAGATAGTGTGGGTACCCAAGCTGGATAAGTTTGTACATAAGACCTTCGTGCCAGACTCGGTCGAAGGCCTGGCGGATGTCCAGAAAGGCCATGGCTGTGTGATGTCGTTTGTTGAGTTTGTCAGCAATGAATTTTGCCACACATAGTAGCTGGAGACCTGTTCCATGTTTCTTCCGGAAGCCAAATTGTGTGTCCGGAATAATGTTATTAGAAAAAGTAAAGTCCTCGAGTCTGGTTAACAGGACTGCCTTCGCAACTTTGCCAAGTGCTGGAAGAAGGCTGATAGGTCTGTAGCTTTTGGTTGCTGTTAGCGGCTTGCCTTACTTTGGTATGAAGATGACCACAGCTTATTTCCAAACTCGAGGAAAGTGCTTGAGTCTTATGATGGCATTTATGTCGGTGAGTGCGACAAGGTGCTTCCTGGGAAGGATTTTCAACATCTTTGTCTGTTTGCCATCGTTATCAGGGGCTTTTTAATTTTTGAGGTTGCGTATGACCAAGATGACTTCAGCCAGGGTGCAGTGATGAAAATCGGCTGATGTAAGAGTACAGCTAAGCGCTTCGTTGGAGATGTCATAGTGTGTATCAACCAGGTCCTCCAGGCTGGGGAATGGTGAGCACTACTTTTGCAGGGAGTCGGCGAACGCCTCGGCTTTGTCGGAATCCAACGCCAGAGTGGCATTTCCAGCTTTGATGGAGGGGATCACTGTTTTCCTATTCTGGAGCTTCTTTATTACCTTTCAGGCACTTCTTGGGTGAGTCTCAGCCTTTTCAATGAAGAGGTTGAATTTTCTGCTGCGAAATTCGATTAGCTGAGATTGAACCTTACGCTGGAGAGAGTTAAGGAGAGCCTTGAGATGAGTGGCACGGAATCGCTGCCAAAGTCTTCGAATCTTTTTTTTTTTTTTATATGAGGTCTTAAATCTCGACAAGAAGTTCAAGCCAAGACTTTTCTTGTGGGTGGGAAGAGGTGGCGAAGTTCATCGCAGATTGTATCTTCGTGGTTAGGGCGTCGACTACAGAGTCTAGTTCGACGGGGTTTGATATTTTGCTGCATTTAAACAAGGACTTTTCGAGGCAGTATTTCAGGTGTAGCCAATCTAACTTCAGTGTTAGAATTGGAGAGACTTGAGGAGTCAGTAGGACCTCAAATAGAACCGGGAGATGATTTGAAGATAGTTCGTTTAGAACGCTGGAGTCTTCGGCCAAGGAGATCTTTCAAGATATCCCGATGTCTAGTATGTTGGGCTCGTGGTCAGAGTTGTCCGGGTAGTGTGTGGGTTCCGATGGCACTTCTGGAGTCAGTTGATGGTTGACAAGAATCTTCAGGAGGGCGTTGCCTTTAGTGCTGGTTTTTGCACAGCCCTAGAAAACGTGCTTAGCGTTGAGATAGCCTGTCACTAGTGCAGGAGTGGTGCCTTGGAAAAAACCTGAAAGATACGTCAGATCTGTGCCCAGGATTGGTGAGTATAGGGAGAACACTCTGATTGATGATATCGACGTGTGTATCCCTACCACGACTGCCTCACTGTCAGCGAAGTCGGTTTGAACGGCTGAGTGACGGATGCTTTTGCGGACGAGGATGGCGGCACCACCGCAAGATTTCTCATTTGGACGATCTTGTCTGTAGATAGTGTAGTTCAGCAGGAAAAAAGAGCCTTTTGGTTTGAGGTGCGTCTCGGTGATACAGGCGATGTCTATTTCCTGGGTGTTTAGAAGTTGTTCATGTTCAGGAGCTTTGTTGCGAATGCTTCGTGCATTCCACGTTAGAACTCGGAGGTTTGGATTGTTCATCTGGTTTGCAGAATGGCTGCCGTAAGATTTGCGACAAATTGAGAAACAGCTGACTGGATAACTGCGTGTAGTGCATTGTTTGGGACGGGGCCAAGGAGTGACTTCTGGTTGCCTGTGCCTTTGGTGGCTTGGGCGTAGCTCAATCCTTGTTTGCGCTGGCTCAGGATACTGTTGGCCTGGTTGACTGCTTTGGTGGGTAAGGGCTGCTGCGCAGTCCTAGTCGTTTTGGCAGGTGCTTTTGGGCAGACTCAATAGAAAGACCAGTGGTCTCCAGAACAATTTTCACAAGATGGCTTGGCGTCCTTGACAGTTCTCGTGGTGCAGACAGGGGTGGCGTGATTGCCTGAGCAAAACGCGCAGACCCACTGTGCGTGGCAGTAGTTTGCTGTGTGGTTGTATTTCTGACAGCGCTTACACTATGGAATGAGGGACGTTTTTTTCTTTGGTTCATTTTTTACGCTCAGGCTGCCAATTGAGTGAATTCCGAAGATGGCTGCTTTAGACTCAGGGGTGGAGTCGAGATGAACTACGAATAGTGGCCGTGGCCAGACCTGGTTACCTTTGCGCATACGATGAACGCTTTTAACTGTTGGTATTTTTGATTGGAGTTCCTTGAGAACTTTGGTGTCCGTGAGGCGCAGTAAAACACCGCGAATGACGACCTCGAGGTCGCGGTCTTGTTTTAGTTGATGGGTCATGTACTGGACCTTGCTCTTCTCCAGTTCAGAGGTCATGTATCTGAAGTCGTTGACTGTCTTGGTGTAGATTTTAACACCGTCGTTAACGTTGACTGCCTTGCGGAGTTCGATGTTCTCGGCAGTCAATGCTGAGTGTATTTTTGGACAACGATTGGACTCGCGTATGACGATTGGTACTGTGTGAAGCCAGGTGCCAGAGTTTCTTTTTTAGGATCCTTGGTGGACTCTGACTTAGATGAAGAGTCGTTAAAGAGGCGGGTTGCTTTAGGGCGTTTTGCTTCGAAAGTAGCCTTACGTTTCGCACTTCTAATCTGAGTACCGTGGGTTTGACTAGAGGGATTCGCGGTAGATGTGCCAGCGAGTTTTTGTAGGGTGGCACTTTGAACGGCGATGATCGTTCGTAGTTCAGAGATGATGGCGTTTGATTTCGCCTATTGTTCTCGAAAGCTCGTAATTGTTGCCTGAAGTTCCGCTATTACTGTCACGAGGTGCTCACGTCGAGAGTCGGATGCAGAAGTTTCAATGAAGGAATGCAATGAATTGCACTCCTCCATATGGGCATCAGGATCGTCAGTTATCGATTTCATGGTGCGGCTGTGATTTTTCTCATGTTCGAGCTTACTTGTAGGACTTGGATGATTTTTGATTTTCCTGACCTTGGTACCATTAGAAGAGAGGGCCATCCCAGACGTAGAGATTGACGAGCCCGGGCAAGGCTTGGTGGTAGGAAGACGACTATGCAGTTTCGGTGTCTCTTCTAGGAGGTCCAAACTAGGAGAGTGGAGATCCAAGGCCCTGATAAGGGCCGTTTAAGTGTTTTTTCTTCTGAAGGAGTAATTACTGAAGCGAAGTGAACTGTTCGACTGGCGACAGAGGAATGAATTGACGACAATCGACAACTCAATGGAACATCTTATAACCACTCTTCACTGTCTTTGATTGCGGGTGGCTTCAATTTTACCTCGATGCCACCTAGTGGATCCTACTGAAGTTAAGCGCAAAGCTAGCTTATTTTAGCAAAACTTTGAGTTTGTTTATCGCTATTATTATTAACTTTTTCAAGAAAAAAACTATGCGAATACTATCTCGTATACCATATATATATAGTAACTGCAGCGCACCATTTTGCGTATGCGAGAGGGAGCGGCAGAGGAAGAGAGGCATACCTTTACGCTGCAGTCAGCGCTGGCTGATATACGGTGATTGAAATGTACAAAGTATGTGAATGAGCTCTTGATATCTGGTCATGCATGACTGGAGAGATAGAGACAAAAAATTAATGCGAATAAAAAAAATCTATGCAGTGACAGCAATAAAGGAATGTATAATGATTGAATAATGATAATAATATATGATGTACTATATAAAAGTGTAATATATGCTTAATAAATAAAGGAAAGGAAAAGTGTACATACCCACAGTAGGTCAGTACATACAAAAAATTCATTTTAAAAAAATAAATAAAAAAAGGTATAAAAATATCACAAATAAAACTGAGTAGGGGGGATGAGAATATGATTCTCCCAGATTTTTTCTTACATGAGCATACGAAGATCCAGAAAGAACATATAACAGTCCAAATAAGTAATTAACGACGTTTTCCATAAATTTGGCTCGTAATTTACGGCCGTACTGTAGGTTTTGTCAGATTTCAGAATAACATAATACCAATTAGAAGTAAGTAATCAAAAACTACAAATATGTCAGCATAGGGAACCAAGAGATGGAACTCAACTAACAATGGTCGGTTGCAATATGAGGCTTTTAGAGGGTTGTATTTAAAATGTTACAATATTACATAGTTATTTTAGCAGAATGGACGATAAGCAGCCTCTTATAAAAGAAAGCTGAACTCGTTCAGTTGTTTCGATTATTTAACCCAATAAAGTTTTCATCAAGCCTTACCACCCCACCCCCTAATTGATGACTGATGTCAGAATTATCATGTTCGCTAAATAACTGTTAATTGAGTTTTTAATCAGTGTTGAATCAGTACTGATTGACAGGTTTATTAACATTGATTAACAGATGTAATAAAAGTTGTTCTAAAGTTGAGATTAAATATTTCGTGCAAGAGTAAGTCATATTATGGTTACATAAACACTTGTTCGAGAATCAATCAATACAATGACTAGTTGTGTGTTTTCACCTCCTCTTAAAATTAGCTCATCCCCTCTCCAAAGTGTTTAATATTTAATTAGCGTTGAATTAATGTTAAATAAACGAGTATCATGTTCTTAGCATTTAATACAATCCAAAACATTAATCTTGAAAAGTAGTAACATATGTAATTTTCCATGTACAAATGTATTATTTATCAATAAGGTATTTATTAGTTGTGTACTAAATTATTTAATTTTTGTCTAACTATCCCCAAGATAATTTGGTTGAAGAAGATGCGGATACGGGATTACTGTATTTTGGATACTCAAATTATATGGCCATTAAGTTAAAATAGCTTCTGTTTCATGTATTAGTACAAAGAGCCTTGTGTACAAATCCTGATATCCCAAATTGTAGAAATCTTTAAACTGTTTGCCTTCGTATGCTTTTCTTTTATAGGTAAAAAACTGTAAATTTCTAAAGTTTAAGAAAAATTTACCGAGAATATGTCTTTCTAATTATATACGGAATTTTTTATATTAAAATTTCTCTCTATTGTCACTGCTTCAGACTATCTAAAAATAATCCTTAGAGGTCGGATTTAATTTCAAAAGTTAAACAAAAAATACCTCGGCTCTATTCTATTATCAAATGTTAATAAATTATAAATACCACTTTAATAAGTAACTGTCTTAGCTCTTCAATTTTATTTTAGCTTACGTAATTATGTAGTTAATAAAGTTGGGGTTATTATTTATGTATGTTTAAGGAAACACGGTTCACTGTAGTATTGGCTGGTTTCAAAGATTCTATGGATTTATTACGAAAATCATTAATAGAAACGAATGTAATTGACTGGAATCAAAAGGTTCTGTTTTCAGCTGTTCATCAACATTTTATAGATACTTTGATGGAATCAATAAAAGAAGTACAAAGAAAAAAACAAATTAAAATGGATATAGATGTGACTAATTATCATTTTAAACCAAAAGAAGAATGTCTAAAAATATATGTGAAGTAAGTGAGCCAAATTCAAATTATTTATCATTACTGCCATAAAAATTAACGATTATCTTAAAGAAAGGATTTTGTATGGTGTAAGGTTAAGACCTCCATTAAAACCCGAAACATTAAAAAAAAATAATAGTGTATAAGCTTCTTATATACAATAACGCATAGATTAATGACGTAAAACTAACAACACATCATATAAATAATATTTTTTCAATTGCTATCCCTTTGTCTATGCCTTGTTTATATTTATCTAAGTCCAGCTATAGTCTTTGCTCATATCAAATATATTTTTTTTGTTATCTAATCTAACTAATATACAACACAAAGTCGCTAAAACTGTTATAGTCGCCAACCGTGAAAACTACTCAACCGATCTGGCTAAATTTTGTATATTGATTCTTAACACTTGCTAAATGGTTTTGAAATTTCTTCATCTTGAAAAAAAAACAGGTGTGGGTCTCGGAACCCCCAGCAGAAGTGAAACTTACAACTCAAATGTCATGAAACTCGGTATAACAGAAACTTAGAAAATTAGATTACACATAATTTTAAAAGGTCTTTAAGGAGATTTGGTAGTGTTAGCGGGGGAAATCTCAGAGAGGCAAGGGGAGGGAGAGCCTCTGGCAGCGTTGTGAATTTTTTCGGCTGCTGGCACGTCGTCTACTGTTGTTGTCGTCTACTGCTGTTGTCGTCGTCTACTGATGACAGTGTACTTATTTATTCTGTTGAATTTTTTACAATTAAATTTTTAATTACAAAAAGAGTTTTTACTATTCATTATATTTCAAAGTGGGTGCCAAAATCAGCGTTGCCAAGTCGTCTGCTGCGAGCACATTTTTTTCTGTTTTTTAATAGAAATTTGTGGTAGAGCTCTCTCAAACTTTGACAAAATATTATTTTGACAATATTCTTTCATTTAAAAAAAAAAAGCAAGTTCATTTAGCCGTTTTTTTTTTTGTAAAATTTAAGTGATTTCTCCATAAGCCTACATGTTAAAATATTGTTTTTTCAGGTCAATACATCTTGAAAACAGTGTCGTTAAACCCTTCAAAAATTTAGCTGTAATTTGATACTATTATCCCAAACAACATATCGAAATTTCAAAAATTTTCATCATAAAAAATTATCACCACCGAACCTCCTTAAGAATCCGATATTATAGTAGTAAAAATTTCATAATTATTACGTATTCGAGCACGTGCGTGCGTAAAATACATGTACTTTTGGTACATGTGATTCGCGCATTCTAAGTACCTCCATGTTTGCTATGATATATGTCTTAATATTTGTACCAACGGTTGGTCAGGTAATGCAAAACGAAACAAAAATTTTTACCATAGTGCCCTAAAAAAAGGTGCTTTTGTCTAGTTACGCAAAACAAGAATTCTTTGTCTATAAAAGTACTATTTGTGCATTTGATATAATGTATATGTACAATCAACTCTTGTTGGAATCGTTTTATACGACAATTTTTAAAAAATTTTGGCTACTATAAAAATAAAATATTCCACTCTATCTAATGAAGTTTAAGGAAAACAATAGAGACATATAGCTATTTTCTATTGTAAAGTTGTAATTTTTCATTTCATTCGTTTTCTATGATTATTTATAATTTAACATTAAAATGTACCCGTGCTTATAACAAATTTTTACTAATCTCAAAACTAATAATAAGAATATAGGTTTTCGTCAAGTGACAATTCTTATGATACATAGAGAATAGCAAATAAATCAATTCATGGCTAGGCTATATAAGATGTAGCTTTGCCTTTGAGATATGACTTATTATTTTTAGAATTATTACGACCGTTTGTATAAATCCATATAACATATATTTTGGCACTTCAACAATTATCCTCTATGCGTGGAATTATTTTTGGCCTATCTGGCTTTCCTATCAAGATGTGACTTTTTTTCGAATTTTGAGAGGTTATACAGTGACAAAATTTTTTCGAAGATTTTGTACATGTTTACATTAATTTTTTAAATACGGCGTAAAAAAAAATTTTTTTTACTAGTTTTTTTCAAGATGTAGTTGGAAAGGGAAATCATTGACATAACGTTACTACATAGCCCAACCCCTCTATACTTGTGCATTTCGATCATCTAGTTCCCTTGTAGGAAACCCGTAAAAATTGTTTTTTTAGCCAATTTTACTTCCCTTTCGAGGTACAGCGTTTTAACTAGTATTCAAAGGTAAGGTTGTCGTATTATATATATTTAATATTTCACACACGTTTCTTACATATATGTATACATGTGAACATGAATGTAATGACTGGGACGTAAAACACGTTGTGGGGTATCCAACCTTAAGTCACTAGCGGAGCAGTAGTAAATCCCTAGTCTATACAGTATATGTAACCATATACCGCACTAAATTCAGTGCTTGTTCGGCCACCCGCTTGAGTGGTTCACCTGTATTACAAGACTCGATAATAAAGAAGTTGTACACTATTAGCCAGGACGTATAATCTTCCTTGTTGTAGAATCCTTATCCTGGGGAGCTCCTGCTGGACCTTGCATTATATATATAGTAGGCTTGAACCCTACATTGGTGACCCCGACGTGATCATTATCGTCGTCGCAAGTCGCAGGGCTGCATCTACATCTACATCACGAGTCAGGAGACGGAGGTGTTCATTTGCCCTCCGTGAACATTCACCTCGACCATCTTCGACGCTTTGCAGCAGAGAGGGAGAGTCCAGGTATCTACCGGCTTGATCTTTTTTTTGTAAAAAGAGCCATCATCACACGATAAGCCACGTGCGAGGCACGCCACCGAAGCTACGCGTGAGGCGTGCCCCGCTGTTCGAGGACGCTTCGTCTCGCCCGTTCCCCCACGGCGACATCACGCTTGAGGCGTGAATCGTTTGGTGGGCCGGCCTCGTTCCGCCATTGCTAAGTGGTAGCGTTTGGGCAAGTTGGCGGCCATTTTCTCGCACAAAACACCTTGCTTTGAGTCGTCGCATCAAGCACGTGTTTTCATACTCTCCAGGCCAATGATCAACGTTTTACTGCTCTGCTCATCAGGTAATTAGTGAAGCGTTTTGCGTGAGCGATATCATTCTTTTAACAGAAAAAAAGACGTTTTTTTTTTTTGAAAAGTTTTTTGTTTAGTCCTTTGTATATATCTGTACATAAATATATATATGTCTATAGTTACTCCAGCTTTCAGCTACGCGTTTTTGCATTGAAATTTTTAACCCACGTTTTCTTGCTACATTATTTTTCAAAGTGATTTTAATTTTTCGTTAGTTACTCTAGCTTTCAGCTACGCGTTTTTGCATTGAAGTTTTTAACCCGCGTTTTCTTGCTACATTATTTTTCGAAGTAATTTTAATTTTTCGTAAGTGTGAAGTTTTTAGAATTTTTACTGTGTGTACTGCACCTGCGTGTGCAAGGTTAGACAAATTGTATTTGTCCTTCACACTATCGCAATGGTTACAGAAGACCAAGTTCAACAGCTTGAGGCTGACCTTGCGGCTGCTAGAGCAGAAGTAGCACGTCTACAAGCTACTCCGGGAAACGCGGACGGTCAAAATAGTAACAGTTCAGACGTGAGGGTTGCGGCTCTGTGCCGATAGCCTAAAATTCCGAATTTTTGTCGAGATAACCCCCAGACTTGGTTTTTGCAGGCCGAAATTACTCTGCGTAATGCTGGGATTCGGAATTCAGTGACAAAGGCCGATTTTATTGCTGAAAAGCTGGACCTGGAAGCCCTTCAGGTGATCCAGAAGATTATGACACGGGACCCTGCACCCGCTGACATTTTTGAGTAAGTTAAAAATAAACTTATTGCTACTTTCGGATCCTCAGCGGAGGAACGTTTACGTAAACTTATTAAAGGCCAAGTTCATAGCGATGGTAAACCATCTTTGATACTCAATGCGTTGCGAGCTCTTAATGTTAGATGCGATGTTGAAATATTAAAGACTATATTTTTAGAACAACTTCCTGCAAAATGTAAAGCCGCCTTGTCACTTTCGGAGGTTGTAGATCTTGACAGGCTGGCTGCGTTAGCTGATAAGTTCGTGGAGGCTTCAGGTGCAGAATTGCAGGTGAGTGCCGTGGCATCGTAGGCGTCATTTGAGAAGCTCGAAGCCCAGATTGCCCGGTTGGCTTCTGAGATTAAGTCCTTGAAGACGCGCCAAGGTAGATCCAGGTGGCGTGGCCAATCCAGGCCGGTCGCCAAGTCGGTTTCCGTTGGTAGTAGCGAGAAGGCAGGTTCAGAACCCAAGTTTTGCCGATTGCACGAAAAATACGGTTCAAATGCTCATCGTTGCTTTCCACCGTGCTCTTGGCAGCGTTCGGAGAACTAAATGGTCCTCGCTGCGTGGGAGCAGTGGGCGAGGAACTTCCTTCTCGAAGGCTCCATATACGTGACGGTGGGTCGGGGCTTGTTTTCCTTATCGATACGGGCGCTGAGGTGTCATTGGTTCCTAGAGACTCTTCGTGGTCATTGAAACCCACCGACCTTAAGCTTTTTGCTGCGAATAATACACCAATCCAAACGTTTGGGGAGGTGCAGTTGCTAGTCGACTTACGTCTTAAAAGTCCATTTAGTTGAAAGTTTTGCGTTGCCGCGGTCCCTTATCCAATCATAGGCGTGGACTTGCTCAATTACTTTGGACTCCTTGTCAACATTCGTAAACGTAGACTTATCGACCCAAATAATAACATGTCTTCTTGTGGGTTCGTTAAATAGGTCGCATCTTTTTCTGTCGGTGTCACGTCTTCTGATGAAGTAGCTAAGTTGTTGTCCACGTTCCCTGAGGTTACAGGACACAAGCCGGCAAAAAAGATTGGTTCTCCGGATGTTTTCCATCACATTGTGACCAATGGCCCTCCCATCTCAGAGCGTGTCAGAAGGCTGACTCCGGAGAAATATAAGGCCGTTAAACAGGAGTTCGAGCAGCTTGTGCGTGAGGGTTATTGTAGGCATTCTAGTAGCCCCTGGGCTAGTCCGTTGCACCTGACAAAAAAGAGGGATGGTTCGTGGCGCGTCTGCGGCGATTTTCGAAGGTTGAATAGCGTCACGGAACCCGATCGCTACCCATTACCTCATCTTCATGATTATGCAATCGCTCTTCATGGCAAATGCATTTTCTCCACGCTAGATTTGCATAAGGCGTACCATCAGATTCCTGTTGCGCCTGAGGACGTCCCGAAGACGGCTGTAATTACCCCCTTCGGCCTGTTTGTGTACCTTGGTACTCCCTTCGGGTTGAGAAATGCTTGCCAGTCGTTTTAGAGGTATATTAATCGGGCGCTCTCGGGGTTGGACTTTGTTTTCGTCTACCTCGACGATATTTTGATCTTCTTGTCGAGCGCACAGGAACACTTCGGTCATCTGCGTGTGGTCCTTGAGCGGCTTGAACGGTTCGGTTTGCAATTGAATCTTGGTAAATGTAAGCTCGTCAAGGATGAGGTTAACTTTTTGGGGTACGTTATCAATAGTGATGGTTCCAAGCCTTCAGCTGATAGCGTTCAGGCGGTTTTGAATTTCCCGAAGCCGAGGACGGTGGTCCAGCTGCGTCGGTTTTTGGGGATGGTTAACACCTACCGCCGCGGTATTCCCCACGCGGCTGAGACGCAGGCTCCTCTGAATGATTATATCCGCGGTTCGGTGAAGAATGATAAGCGTGAGATCGCGTGGACGCCGGAAGCGAACGCCGCATTTGAAAAGGCTAAGGAGGATTTGGCTGGTGTTGCTCTTTTGAGCCACCCCGCTATCGGAGCCGAAACTCGTCTGGTTACGGACGCGTCAGATCTGGCAATGGGAGCCGTTGTCGAGCAGCGTCAGGGTGAGCGTTGGAAACCTTTAGGTTTTTTCTCGCGAAAGTTTACGCCAGCGCAGACCCGGTACAGCACTTATGATCGAGAGCTGACTGCCGTGTATGAAGCAACCAAGTATTTTAGGTATTTTTTAGAAGCAATAGAGTTTTATATTCTTACTGACCATAAACCCCTTATTCATGCTTTTAAGCAGCGTGCTGACAAGGCTTCACCTCGTCAGTGCAGACAACTTTCGTTTGTTTCGCAATTTACTACTTCCATTCGACATATTGCCGGTATTGAGAACTCGGTCGCTGATGCTCTTTCGCGTGTCGACCTTATACGTCTGCCTGTTGAGTTCAACTTACTTGAGTTGGCTCAGCTTCAAAAGGCGGATCCCGAGTTAGCTGAGTTGTTGGGAGGAGCTGAGAGGCACTCGCTGGTTATTAAGAGCATCGAGTGGGGTCAGGACCACCATAAAGTGTTTTGTGACGTGGCGGGAAGTGTACTTCGTCCGTATGTCCCCCAACTCCTTCGTAGGAGAGTGTTCGAACTTTTTCACAGTCCTGCACACCCTGGGGCCAAAGTGACTGATAACATCATCAGACAGAGATATGTTTGGCCTAAGATGCATATCGACATCAGAGCTTGGTGCAAGACCTGTGTTGACTGCCAGTCTTCAAAGATTTCTCGCCACGTTAAAAATGACCCCTGTACCTTTGTCGCCCCGGACGGTCGCTTTACACATATCCACATGGATATTGTCGGCCCACTTCCCAGCTGCGAGGGTTACTCGTACATCCTTACGATGATCGATAGGTTTTCTCGTTGGCCGGAAGCCGTGCCGCTTAAGGATATTTCAGCAATTACTGTAGCGTGAGCTTTCTTCGATAATTGGATCGCTCGTTTCAGTACCCCTTGTACCCTTACCACCGACCAAGGCCCCCAATTTGAATCGCAAGTCTTCAAAGCGCTTCTGAATCTCCTGGGCGTTCGGCGAATTCGGACGGCTGCATATCATCCTGCAGCAAACGGTATGATCGAGCGTTGGCATCGGGATCTGAAGAAGGCTTCAATGTGCCATAATAACAAAAACTGGCTTGGGCAGCTCTCGACGGTTATGCTTGGTTTGCGAACAGCTGTGCGTCTCGACTCTAAGGCTTTGCCTGCCGATTTTTTGTATGGTACTTCTCTTAGGGTGCCCGGTGAGTTCTGTCTTCCGGACGATTTCAGGCCAGATCCTCAGTTCTTCTTGGAGGAGTTTCGTGTGCACATGCGGAACGTTAAACCCGTTCCTGTGGCGCATCGTTACAAACCGCGTGCATTCTTCTTTAAGGATTTGCGTACTTGCACGCACGTATTTCTGAAGGCTCCGCCCGCCAAGAGGGTTCTCGAGCGTCCCTACTCTGGCCCTCACGAAATCATCGAGCGTATTTCCGATCAGGATTATAAGATTGTCGTGAACGGTTCGCCTAGAACAGTCTCGACCGAATTGCTTAAGCTGGCTCACTTTATTCCAGAAGACCTGCAGCCTCCACCACTTCCGGAGACCTTTACACTGCCTAAGCAGGCTCCGGAGATGCGCCATATTCTTAAAACGTATTCAAATAAAAAAGATGTTAATAGTTTAACGAAAAAGGTAGTGCTTAACACTGATAAAAACCAAGTATTTTTATATTAACAAGACAAATGTATTCTTGGTCATAATGACATTTATTTTTGTAATAAGTTGTTAAACGTTGTACAGTTCGAGTAATCGAGAGACTGAAAATACTGTAAATGTTCTGGTATAAGAGATTGTGTATTTAAAAATCGCGATTAAGCGATAGACTGTTTCTGCTGTGATTATAATATGTTAAATCGTTATGCGTTAGCACTACTGCTCCCAATTGTTGTTTAAAACATTGAATTTTTGTTAAAGAAGTTATTGTCATAACTTGGAGGGAGTACTGTGGGGTATCCAACCTTAAGTCACTAGCGGAGCAGTAGTGAATCTCTAGTCTATACAGTATATGTAACCATGTACCGCACTACATTCAGTGCTTGTTCGGCCGCCCGCTTGAGTGGTTCTCCTGTATTACAAGACTCGATAATAAATAAGTTGTACACTATTAACCAGGACGTATAATCTTCCTTGTTGTAGAATCCTTATCCTGGGGAGCTCCTGCTGGACCTTGCATTATATATATAGTAGGCTTGAACCCTACAACGTGTATATATGTGGGGCCATCCACCAGCCAAAGCTCAAATCAAGCTTTTCAGTGGAAGCAACAGCTTATCCCACGCACGGATTAGCTGCGCGCGCCACCTCCTCTCTCTCAACTCAAGACAGCGCCTACCATAAGGTAGCGAACGCTGCCACGACGCGTCGTGAGCGTTGGTGACGCAATCGATGCGGTCGTACTCGCCGGCGTGATACTCGACCCACACTTCCTCCCCGAGACCGAGGAACCAATGGCGATGTTTCAGGGACTGAGCTTAACATAGGTCGCTCCTCAGGCCTTGGCAGCAACTGCTCGGCAATCTCTGGGTCGATAGGCGTTGTTGACCGTCTAATCGGGGAGCCGGCTTCCAACGATCCTTCCTGCCGTTCGATCCCCAAACTAGCTTCGGCCCAATCGAAGCCACGCTCACCAGCCCGTTTTCGGGCTCTACGACGAGAGCCACGACTTAGGCCCGGAGTGGGATCAATAGTGAATGCAGATCGGGATTCATCTCCCGGATTGGCTTTCCAATCATTACTCCAATTTCCCTCATTGATTGGCAACCCCAGATGCCTAGTAAGAACAAGAGGTGATGACTGGCCTTCTTCCAAAGAACTTAATTTGGCCCCAGAAGAAGCTACTTCAATGGAGGATTTTCCGTCGAAATCTCGTTCAGTTGAACCTACACAAAGCATGCCACCTCAGATACGTCCCAAGGAGTCAAAGGCAGACTCGGGTCTGGGTTATCCTCTTCCAGCCCATTAACAGCCATCGGGATTGGACCCTGCCAATCCTGAACTGTTTCCTCGCTCACTTGGATCAGCAAAGGATCCTCGTCCATCGGCTCAATCCAGGGATCGCTTATCCCCAAACCTCGGTTTAGGGGGTTGCTTCAACTCAGACAGCCAAATTTCGTAATGTTCCAGATAGTATGGAGTCAAACCAGGTGATGACAATTCTGTTTCCATACCCCTGAAAGAAACATGAATACAACCCATTAACTAAGTCACTACGCCTGTACCCATTAACGAGAAGTGGCTGCCAGTCTTGGGGGGACATATCTTTTAAGCTCTGACACGTGAATGTTATTAGCACTCGTTCCCATATCAAGTACGTAAACGACGGGAGACTTAACTGCAACTATCGTAAACGGCCCCTCATACCGTGGTGCTAGTTTAGCTGAGAACTGATTGGCGGCACTAGACAAGGGGTGAGTTCTACGCATAACTTGATCTCCCACAGAAAATATTACAGACTTCCTACCCCTGTTGTAATACCTCATCTGTCTGTCACGAGCTTCGTCAATAAATCTAGCCACTAAGTCACGCAACGCGTCTAATCTTTTAAGCCGATCCAGCCACTCTTCTGGAGCCACCTTTATTATCGGCACTTTCCCTTCTACTTCTCGTCTCAAGTTTTTAACTGGCTGAGGTTGCCTACCAAAATTAAGAAAAGCTGGCGAGACCTTAGTGGACGCCTGCACAGCCGTGTTTACAGCATGAAGGAACTCATGTAGATGCAAGTCCCAAGAGCAAAGATCAGCCTATACGAACATGGCGATCATTGTCTTTAAAGTCCTATTAACCCTCTCCACGGGATTTGCCTGAGGATGATAGGGCGGTGTAGTTACGTGGGTTACCCCTTACTCAACTAATACCTCCTCTAGCCACTTATTACAGAACTCCTTCCCATTATCGGTCAAGAAATATTCCGGCGTTTCCCAACGAAACAGTACCAGTTCCTGAAACGCAGCAGTAATACTATTTCCGTTAGCCTTACACAGTGGCTTCAGTTCTATCCAACAGATGAACAGATCCTGAAAAACCACAATATATTTGTACCGGCTCTAACTGGGAGGTAGCTTCATCACATCAGCAGCCACTACCGTCCAAAGGCGTTCCACTATTCTCGAGCCCATCAAGCCCTGCGGTCCAGTCTGCGAAATTTTATACTTCTGACATACTGGACACTGCTGAACGAACGTGTAGACGTCATTTCACATGCCAGGCCAAAAATATTCTTTAGCCACTCTGTCATACGTTTTTTCTATCCCCAAATGTCCTGTGCTGGTGAGGTTATGGGCATCGGTCAAAACCTTTTGTCGCTTCTCGAGGGGAATCACCAACCTCTAACTATCATCTCTATACGTTGTGGGATCCAGTAACTTATCGGCCTTGAACTTGTACAGCAAGCCGTTTTCAGCCCACCAAGTCGTGTACTTACGAGGGTCCAATTGGACTTCTGCCAATTTTTTAACGTACCAGGGATCAATGATCGCTTCAAAGACCATGATCTCTTCGGCCCCCTCGTACATACGTGACAAGGCATCAGGGACATGATGAGAAGCGCCTTTGCGGTGCATAATCTCAAAATCCCATTGCTGAAGCTTGAAAGCCCAACGAGCCAATCGGCCCGCTGGTTCCTTCAAAGCCATAAGCCACTTCAAAGCACTGTGATCTGTTATCACCGTAAAATGGTATTCCTTGAGATACGGAGGGAATTTATCGATTGCCCACACCATTGCCAAGCACTCTTTTTCGGTGGTCGAATAATTTTTCTCCACTGGATTTAACGTTCGACTCACGAAAACAATAGGGTGTTCACCATCCTCATGTTCTTGAGTGAGAACAGCACCTATAGCCAAGCCACTGGCATCGCACTGGACCGTAAAAAGCTTTGAAAAGTCAGGTCGAGCCAGAACAGGAGCCTTAATTAAAGAATTTTTTAACTCGTTAAAGGCCTGCTCCTGCTCCTCCTTCCATTCCCACGCCTGTCCTTTCCGTAATAATTTAAGCAACGGAACTTTTAATTCTGAATCATTTGGAATAAATCGCGCATACCACCCCATCATCTCCAGAAATCTCCACAACTTTTTAACAGTAGTTGGTGCCGGATATTCTAGGATGGGAGCCACTTTTTCCGGACAAGGACGCAAGCCATACCGATCTAGCATGAATCCGAGGTAGCGTAGCTGTGAGCAGCAAAACTCGCATTTCTCGGGATTCACCGTCAGACCAGCCTCAATCAAAATACGCAACACTGTTTCCACGTGCATTACATGCTCTTCAAAAACTCCATCCACTATGATTAAATCGTCCAAGTACCTGAAGACATTTGGTTCGAATTCTGGGCCAAATAACTCATCGATCAAACGTTGAAAAGTCATTGGGGCGTTCATCAAACCAAATGGCATTCTTTTAAACTGCCACAACCCCTTCCCAGCCACTGAAAAAGCTGTATAACGCTTGCTATTTTCTTCTATTGCTATCTGATAATACGCCTGCTTAAGATCAATTTTTGTCAAAAATTTAGCTTTGCGTAATTTATCAAGTATAGCATCCATATTCGGGAGCTGGTAAGCATCGCATCGCGTTTGCTTATTCAAATCCCGATAATCGATACAAAATCTGTAAGAGCCATCAGACTTTCGTATCATCACTGGGGTACTTGAATAATCGCTTTGAGAGCGCTCAATTACCCCTTCCTCAGCCAACTTATCTAATTCTGCAATTGCAATTTCTCGCATTTTAGGTGACATGCGACGTGGCCTGTGACGAATTGGAGACGAACCAGGTTCCCCAACAATTTTGTGTACGATCCTATTCGTCAGTTCAATTCGGCCAGCCTCTTTCGACAGAAATTTAGTCACTACCTGATCAACTCTCTCTCTCAGAGGCACAAACCTCAGTTATTCCAGCGCATTCAGCCACTAGTAAGCCTGACATCCGTGGTTCGAACCCAAACTTATACCATGGACTGTTAAAAGATTTCCAGTGTTTTTTTTCTAAGCTTACCGTGACATCCCATTTCTCGCCGAAGTCAATGCCTAATACTATATCGTGCCCTATGTTATCTACCACTCGTAACGGTAAAGTCTCTACATGACCGTCTAATTCTATTGACACGTCCAAGACACCCAGCGGTTCACTGGTATAGAACAAGCCTTTTAACAGCGTGTCAGCCGGTCTTAGACGGTCTTTGAATTGTTCAGCCACTGCCGGTACTGCCAATGAGATTTCAGCTCCAGAGTCAATCATCGTATCATATTCTTTGCCTTCCAAAGAGATACGAGCAAACGGACGTCTGGGCATGCGATCTGCACTAGCCACTTCTCTACTATCAGTCGTATTTACTACGGCTTTTCCCCCTTCCTGAGATGAAAATACGGAAAAAACCGATATTTCCTTATCTCCACTATTTAACAGCCATAAAGAGGAATCCTCAAAGCCAGTCGAGCCAGAATCAGCTCCTTCTTTATCTAAATTCTCACAGCCACTATCCTGACACTTATCGTCCCTTGGCGTATGAGAACCTAATACCCACCTCTTTTTCGCTGCAACTTGTTCACGCCACTCCTCATAGTCACTATCAAAACCTAATGCTACGAGAGATGGGTTTTTCGGTAAGTTAGACGTGGGTGTCGAGTTCTTCTGAACAAAATCTGTCCATGATGCTGACGGACTTTTCGGTTCAGACTGTTCGACTACCACGTCTTTACTTATTTTATGGGACCCTACTAATTTTGGTGAGAGAACAGGGGTCCCCGTTGTTCTCCCGCCCACGCATTTCCCAACAATTTACGCCTACCTGCACAATCAGGACAGTTCGTAAATATTACTCCCGATGCCCCGCATACTTGACATGATAATTGTAAGTACGAAGTATTTAATGGGCAGTCTTTTGCTCTGTGTCCTGGAGCCTTGCATCGGAAACAACAGTTGCTAGGACACTGTGCTCTTCGATGGCCGGGCTCCTTGCACAAATAACATAAGCCATCGTTTTGAATAGGTTTATAGCCACTTTGTTCCTTTCTCTGAGGAGCGGGATTCTGTGGTTCAGGATTTAGCTTATTTTCCGAAGGAATCACTGTTGCCTGGACATAATCCCCAGTCTTAGTTTTCCCTTGCTGGTTTTTAATTTTAGAGCCACTTTGCTGGTTCTCCTCAGCTACAGCCACTTTTGCCGATTTAATTGGCTGTCTAGTATACGCAGCAGTTGGAATCCACGACTTCTCGACCGGTGGAGGGGGAACGTATCTTGCATCTAAATCTAATTCTTTCTCATGACGTCTCCCATATTTCTCTATATCTCCTAACGTTCTCAGTCTTTTTCGCGCCGTACTTTTTCTATAAGATGGTAAGAGATTGCGTAGAGCTAACTCTACTTGCGTTTCCAAGGAAGGAGGATCAGAAAATCTACTGATAATATATTTAAAGCAGGATAGATATCTCGATATCTTCTCTTCCTTTGTTTGAGTGCGCAAACGCAATTCCTCCATCAAATCTTCCCTATCAAATTCCCCGATAAACTGGGGTTTAAACGCCTGTTTGAATTTAGTGAATATTGTAAAATCATTCCTATTGCCCCGGTACCAACGACTAGCATTTTGTGTTAGGATCGCCGGTAACGATGCCAGCAGATCCCTAGTAGCCACTCCCATGCAATTTTTAAAATCCACGAGGCGATCTAAAAATTCTTCCGAGTTTTCTTTTTCATTGCCTGCGAATCTTAAATTCCCGCCTTGTAAATTCTTAACTGTTTTATTCGTGTTATTATTTCGACCTCGACGGCCTTCAACATGGTCAACAATTTCATCATGGCTATCTTCAGTAGAGCTACTATCGGTGCTAGTGCCGGAGCTACTATCCACAGGGTCATGATTTATCGTATCAGGACTCAATGAAGGCTTAGTTGGATTATTTCGTTGTTTGTTTTGAATTGACTTTCTTTTATTATAATGTGACTTTAATTTTTCCTCTATACCTTTACTGGTCGTTTGTAACGATTGTTGTCTTAAATTTGACACTGTTGCCAAATTGCTACTAACAGTCTGTATTTTAATTTCGCTCATTCCATGAGGAGCGAACAGTTGAATACAATGTAGTCTCTTCTTGTTTCATAATAAATAAAAGTTAAGTTACTCTTAACCCGTTCGCTCGTTCATTCCATTACCTGCTTCACACCTCCGATATCCTTGAGCATTGGAAGAAGCTCCAACGAGACATCATAATCCTAAAGTGGCGATCCTGCCAGGATTCTCGTCAAGGTAAGCAGTGCCAGTGATGTGCAAACAAAAAGTGCCTCGAGAGAGAAAAACAGCCTCCGTCAACGGCTGTCCACAGAGCTCAGGCTTCACGGCTTTTCTACTCTCGACCCAGTGACAAAAAAAAATTTTATTTTTCTCTCCTCACGAACACGCAGTGCCTCGTGCCACCGAGCAGTCAAATCCTCGTGGTGCATACATTTTCTTTGTTCTCGGCCCCAGAGCACGCGCTTGGCCTCGCGGCCATTTTAGCTTACCCGTCGCAACAGCGACAAGTGCTCGTGGGTGCGCATTTTTTTTTTCTTTTTTTTTTCGCAAGTGAGTGCGTGAGGGCAAGGTGAGCCAACAAGTTCCGCCCCCCCTCCCCCCCTCTTGTACGCCACACATTACTACTGTGCAGCATGGCGACAAGTGAGCTCCATTAGACAGCTCGTGTTCAGCACGTCATCCACGCTGTGTACTTGAGACGCGACAAAGGCGAGCGCAAGACGCACGAGGCCGTCCCTCGCGCTACTTTATGTCTCTCGTACCTGAGTGCAGTGAAGTGACAGTGCCGTACTGTAACCTTTATTTACGATAATACCTTTTTTATTATTACTGCCACTGCGGCTGGAGCCATAGTTCGCCCAGCCCACAACCTTTTAATTAACATTCCGTGAGTGCGTGTGTATAAGTGAAGCCTCTGCGTGCCAGGCCATACAAGCCTGAGCCCGCGCAGACAGTCATCCACGCGCTATTGTGTGCCTCTTTCGCGCTTACGCGCCCTCACCCCCAGTTCGACATGCACGGTGTCGGCCATTTGACATTCGCAACGCTGGGGGACCAGGACGACGAAATGACGCCCCGAGACGAACGCTTTCAGCGTCGCTTAGAGCGTCAGGAAGAAGAGCAGGTGCAGCGGGCCCTCGACACCGTCCAACAACAACAGCACCAGCCCCCACCGCCGGCTCAACAACACCAGCAGCGCACAGCCAGCATGTCTGACCCGGAGATTCCTCGCTTCTGGGCTGAGGCGCCCGCGGCATGGGTCGTTTAGGTCGAGATCATCCTGCAGTCCGCAGGCATCACCGACGACAACCAGCGCTACATCCTGCTCGTCGGAGCCCTCAGCGGACCAGCTGTTTCCGAACTCTCGGACATCATTGCCAACCCCCAGCGACCGGATGCCTCAAGGCGATCAAAGACGCGATTTTGGCCCGATTCCAGGAAACTTCCGACGCTCAGCTGTGCAAGCTGTTTGGCCAGTTGCAACTGGCAGACTCCAAACCGTCTCAGCTCCTACGCCAGATGAAAAACCTCGCGGCTGGAAAAGTCGCGGACGAGATCCTCAAAATCAGGTGGCTTGACCTTCTTCCCCCATAGGTTAACGGTATCCTGCGGATTATGAAGACGGCCACCTTCGACGAGCTCAGCGCCATGGCTGACGAGCTCATCAGCTCGGTCCCGGCCGTGAACACCGCTGCCGTGACTCCACCATCCGCGTCCCTCGCTGCCCCGGTCGCCGCCACCGGATCCGGCCTGGCTCAAGAGGTTGCTGAAATCCGGAAGATGCTTAACGAGCTACTCCTTGATAAACAGCAGCAACGCGGTCGGAGCCGATCCAGATCGCGCTCTCGCAGGCGGAGCAACCAAGCAGCCTCCGCCACTGACAACCCAGATTGGTGCTTCTTCCACCAAAGGTTCGGCCCAGCGGCCCGGAACAGCCCTGCACCTACGTCGTTCCTAAGCCGGGAAACCAGTAGGGCCCCCTCCATCACAAGTGTCGGAGTCGGGCCACCAAGATCTCTCAGAGAACCGCCTTCACCTCTATGACCGTGAGTCTCGGGTGTACTTCCTGGTTGACTCGGGCTCCATCATCTCGCTGCTGCCAAAGGACCTCATCAAGGACCGAGAGCTGCAGCCCCAACCATTGACGCTTAGTACTGCCAACGCAACGCCGATAGCCACCTTCGGCACGCAGACCCTAACCATCGAGTTGGGCCTCTGACGAGCAGCAACGTGGAGTTTTATCGTCGCCAATACCCACATTGCCATCATCGGTGCCAACTTCCTCGCTCACTTCGGCTACTTCGTGTACGTTAAGGGGAAGCGACTAATCGACCCAACAACTAACCTCTTGACGAGCGGCGCCTTAGTGCCTGCAGCAATCCACAGCGTGTCGGTCATCACAACACCAGAGCGCACACCCTCTGGGTATCTGGGCCAACGCTACGTGAACCTCCTCACAGAATATGCGGACCTCTGCTCACTGGAGGCTACTACCGCAGCTCTCCCAGACCTGCCGGTACACCACACCATCCATACGACTGGCCCCCCAGTCTTCGAGCGACCTCGACGTCTGCTCGGCCCACGCCTGCAGGCAGCTAAGGAGGAAATCGGGTGACTACTCAATCAAGGCATCGTCCGGCCATCGTCCAGTCAGTGGGCGAGCCCACTCCACCTCGTCGAGAAATCCAGTGGAGGTTGGAGAGTCACAGGGGACTACCGGCGCCTAAACGCCTGTACCACCCTGGACCATTACCCTCTGCCGATAATCGACGATCTACTGCAGGAGGTGACTGGTAAAGTTTTTTTTGTCATAGACCTGAGAAAGGCCTTTTACCAGATTCCAATCACCGAGGAGGACATTCTGAAGACAGCGATAGCCACACCTTTCGGACTCTACGAATTCACCAGGTCCTCCATGGGTCAACGAAACGCCGCTCAATCGCTCCAGCGGACCATGGACCACGTCCTACGCAACCTACCGTTCGCCAGTTGCTACCTTGACGACATCTTCGTGGCTTCCGAGGATCACGAGCAGCACCTGCAATACCTGCGCCTCCTCTTCGACGTTCTGCGCAAGGCGAAGTTGCGCATTAACCCGCAGAAGTGCGTTATCGGCCAGCTCGAGGTCGACTACCTGGGCTACACCGTCTCTGCTGATGGTGTCCACCCCCCAGCCCACAAGGTCAAGGACATCCAGGAATTCCCGAAACCGGAGAACTCTTCCGAGCTCCGACGATTCCTGGGCATGGTGAACTTCTACAGGCACTGCATGCCTGGAGTAGCCAACACCATGGTCCCACTCAACAATCTTTTGAAGGACCTGCCACCAAAGAGCAAGAAGGCCTCACTCACTTGGAACCGCGACGCTAATCTCGCCTTCCAGCAGTGCAAGGACCACTTAACCAAAGCCGCCACGACGACTTTCCTCAGGCCCGACGCTCCGATCGCCCTGAGGACAGACGCTTCGGACATCGCAATCGGCGCCTCCCTGGAGCAGGAGTACCCACGTGGCACCTGGAGGCCACTCGATTTCTTTTCCAGGAAGCTGTCCAAGGCTGAGGCCAACTACAGTGCCTACGACAAGGAGCTAATAGCTATCTTCGTAGCCATCAAGACCTTCGATAGAGTCCTCGAAGGACGCTCCTTCATCGTCTACACGGACCACAAGCCGCTCGTCTTCATAGGCCGCCAACGCTCTGACAAAGCCTCGGCAAGACAGGCCCGACAGATTGACTACATCCTGCAGCACCAGGTGACTCTATCTCACGTCAAGGGCGAGGAGAACGTGGTGGCAGACGCGCTTTCACGGATCAACGCCGTCGCTATGCCATCCATCCTGGAGCCAGAGGTCATTGCAAAGGCCCAAGCCAACGACTCCGAACTCGGACACCTGCTCGACGACCCCCGCCTCGACCTTCAAGCCCTGAAGATCGATGGCCAACAGATTCTCTGCGACATTTCGACTGGGAACGTGAGGCCATATCTTCCAGAGACTCTTCGCAGAAAGGCATTCGAGGTCTTACACAACCTCTCGCACCCTGGCATTAAGTCAACCGCACGCCTAGTCTCCGAGAAGTTTACGTGGCCCAAACTACGGAAGGACGTAACTCACTGGGCTCAGCAGTGCGAGGCCTGCCAGCGCTCGAAAGTGCACAGGCACAACCGCTCAGCCCTCGGCGACTTCAACATGCCTGATGGACGCTTCGAACACATCCACGTCGACTTAGTGAAGCTCCCATTAACCAAGGGATTCCAGTACTGTCTAACCATCATAGATAGGTTCACCAGGTGGCCGGTCGCCGCTCCCGTTCCCGACCAACAAGCAGCGACCGTTGCCAAGTCCCTGTACGACAGCTGGATCGCCTGCTTCGGAACGTCCTTGACCATCACATCGGACCAAGGAGCCCAGTTCGAGTCAGCATTATTCACTGAGCTCGCCAAGATGATTGGCTCAAGTTGCATAAGGACGACGCCCTGTCACCCGCAGTCAAACGGGATAGTAGAACGTTTTCATCGTTCTTTCAAGGTTGGCCTGATGTGCTGCCCGGACGTCCCATGGCCCGACGCACTTCCTTCGGTGCTTCTGGGCCTCCGAACCTCGTTCAAGGAGGACCTTCAATCATCTCCGGCCGAGATGCTCTACGGCACGACCCTCAGGGTGCCCGGTGAATTTTCCACCACCCAGAGCCACCCGAACGTCAACCCGCCGTCCTTCGTCCAAGCCCTTCGACGCCTCACGCAAGCCATCAAGCCTGTCCAGGCATCGAGGCACCTACCTCCGCAGAAGCCGTTCATCTTCAGCGATCTGCAGAGATGCTCTCACGTCTTTCACCGCATCGACGCTATCCGGAGACCGCTGGACCCTCTATACTCAGGGCCACACAAAGTAATCCGGCGCATCGACGAGCGAAACTACACAATCGAGGTCAACGGCCAGCCCCGTACTGTCTCTACAGACACGTTAAAGCCAGCCTACCTCAAAGCAGCCGACCTGCCGATCACTGGCAATGACGTCGCTGCTCCTCAGCTCTCGCAACCACCCACGTCAGTTACAAACGGCCCCTAGACACAGGACCATTCAACACGGCCTTTGGCTGACGCACCGCCTCCCCAGCCTACACCTGGACCAACCACGACCTTGCCCAAGGTCAAGAAAGCCATATCGTTCTGTCTGCACCCTGCAGACAACACTGCGGGGGGATTATCTGTGGCGCCATCCACCAGCCAAAGCTCAAATCAAGCTTCTTGGCGGAAGCAACAGCTTATCCCGCGCACGGATTAGCTGCGCGCGCCACCTCCTCTCTCTCGACTCAAGACAGCGCCTACCGTAAGGTAGCGAACGCTGCCAGACACGACGCTCGACCAGCAACGACGACGGCACGCGTCTCTTCCACGAGCAGCGAACAGTTTAACACAATGTAGTCTCTTCTTGTTTCATAATAAATAAAAGTTAAGTTACTCTAAACCCGTTTACTCGTTCATTCCATGACCTGCTTCGCAGCTCCGATATCCTTGAGCGTTGGGAGAAGCTTCAACGCGACATCATCATCCCAAATATATACTCTCTTTTTTTCATACCTATACCTCTGCTTGGGCAAGTGCAGCGGTTTTTAGTCGTAGCGTAGAAATATAAATACAAACATACCTATAATATATGTATACACTAACGGCCCCCCCTTCTCGGATTCGAGACCCATTAAATGGAACACCGTAGTGTGTTAACATGTAATGTAAAACGTTGTCAGTTAAAAATTTTACATATATTTCTGACACTTCTTAGAACGAAAAAGGTGTAAAAAGTGGAAATAATACAATTATGCAGTAAAGTACCGTGCATTCCTTATGCCATAAAATAATCGTTGGCCCTGAAAGGCTGTTGATTTGCAGTTTCTTCCGTATAATCTATGGACAGGGCAATTTTTGAAAGCTATAAAAATTTGTAACGCACATAAAATATACAATAAAAATTTTTTTTTTCTTATCTCACAACTCTATAATCACAGCAATAAAGTCGTAGAACTTAATCCCTACATTTTTTATTGCCACATAAATACAAATACATATTCAACCTATTTATAAATCTGGAAGGTTCTAGAGATTACTGAAGGTTATAGAGAAAAGCTTATCTCTAACTTAATAAATTCTTTAATTTTTGATTTTTATGCTGCTTTCATCTTTATGAATGTTCAGCGTCATTTTCTTGATGCCTAAAATTGTATTCGTTCAATGCATATAAAGTTTTCCTTCCAATCCGACTTCTTGCGACTTTTAGCATAGTTGAGACTTTTGTGAGCCCTAAAGGCTATTTTTTTGAACTTTATTAGCTTGTAATATATTTATTAGCAAGGTAGTTCGACGTTCGACGAACCTGAAAAAGACCGATGAGCTTCTTAAGTAAAGACTTTCTTGACTAAAGTTTCCAGTGATCTTCTCGGGCCTGTTATTGTAGTACCATACTGATCAGGAATAAAACTATAACGTTTGAAGCTTTGGAGGTTGTTGTAAAGCTCTTTCCCAACGGCTCCTGGTATAACGTCAAAGACGTTGGTGTCTGAAGCACCTTCTTTTTTTGCGGACTCAATTGTTTTGGTGATCTAAGGTGGAAAGATTGGTTTGTGATGCTTGCCCGTTGGAAACTGTCCCGATGGCTCACGTTTATTATTTTTTTTTCATAGCTGTTAGGTTCTTCCAGCACACACCTTGAAGAGGATCGGTGATTCCTGGTTTAATGCTTAAAGTAGAGAGGATAATATAGGGTCGTCGGTCACCAGGGTTCTCAGCCTTACGATGAACAACTGTGCTCGTGACGTCTGCCAGTAAATGACTGACATGATTTAATAGTGGCCGTCTTTAGTTAACATAGTCTTTTAGTCGACGAATCGTTTCCGGAAATGGTAGTAAAAATGTATTTGTTGTCAAGGTAGTTTAAACTCAGGTGGCCCTCAAAAGAACTGGTGAGATTGATGGTTAAGTAGGGAACGTAAATACTTATAATGGCCATGAAAAGGGCCAGTGGTAAAACTTCCAGCTATTCCTTATTATTATTCTTGATGATGAAGAGCCAGCTGCGGGTAGCTCGATGCTTATCCTTTGGATCTCTGTGTATGGAGACCGTACAGGAAGGAAGGTACGTTGCTAACTAAAGAATATCTCGTCTTCAGGTCATTCCCCGGATAACCAATTGTTCATCGGTAGACAGGAAAGTGGGCCTGGAGAATACCTTCTCTGTAGATACGCCATTGGGACGACCATTAAGAAGGAAGCCGTTGTGACTGCTCATACTCTTCAGGGCTGTCTTCCCTGGCTTGCATTTGAAGTAGAAAATTCTCTGACGGCACCAAGTCGGATGGTTGAACGGCTACAAAGCTCTGAAGTGCTGGAGCAGGTTGTGCTCTGGCTAGAAATGTTTCCTGGTATTCTACTGGAGACGTTGACGTTTTAAACACCTGTTTTTCTGTGGTACTCGTTTAGTTTGGGGATCTGGGGTAAAAACCGATTTATTTCGCATGTCTATGAAAGAAGAGTATCATTGGTAGCCAGGATGCTGTAAAATTGTGATAATATATCGGTGAGGTAAACCGAACGCAGGAGGAGGTAAGGTCGCGAAGAAGGGCAAGAAAGGTGAGGAATCAACAATTTCGAGTGACGAGCGCTAGCTAACTGCAAGACTTATTTTATTGTAATTTATTTATTTATTATGTTGTACACGAATAAAGACCAACGGATTCGGTTAACAATATTTATACCGTGATTCACAAATTTATCATTCGTTCAGTGGTGTCGTCAACATTCTAGGAATTCACACGCATACTTGCTCTCAAAACATATCCAAAATTCATTGTACATGAATACGCTCTCTATCTTTCACTTTTTATATAAGAAATCGTTCGCATGGGAGTCAACTCATTTGCTCCAACGGTGAAATTTGATTATGGCTTACGTGGGCCTTGGAGCGGGTGGAGATCGGTTTGGCGGCTCGCTGGTGGGCGTGCAGGTTGACCGGGCTCAGCGTGCGTTTGAGTTGCCGTTGAATGTCGGTCTTGGGGGCAAGTTTGTTCGCACCCTGCTTGGACCTCTCAACCCAGGATCACCGTGTGAAACGTCGACAGCCGGCTGACCGCAGACTTCCTCTACTTCTACCCACCGGACCTCCCAACCCAGGAGCACCAGGAGCACCAGCTTCAATCCTATAGACAGACTACTTTCACACACCCGAGCCCGATATCCCTTTTCTCTCGCCTCAATCTTAAGTGAGGGCAGGCGCTTTTACTCCGTCTTGCCGCTTTACCGCCATCACAAACTACGCGCTCCAACCCCCCTCCCACCCAAACTCCAAGTCTACAACGCGCAATCCAAGTTACACTGTCACAATGCTCGGCTGCATGACAGAAACCTCTGTTCTTGGTGTAGTGGGTTCCTGTCTACTCGATGGGGCATTTTATAACTACTCTTCACTATATTTGATTACGGGTGGCTCTAATTTCACCTCGACGCCACCTAGCGAATTCTGCTGAACTAAAGCGCAAAGCTAGATTATTTTAGCAAAACTTTAAGCTTATTTATCGCTATTGTTATAAACTTTTTCAAGAAAAAAACTATGTGAAAACCATCTCAGAATCATCAAGAATCAGTATGCAAAATTTCAGCAAAATCGGTTAAGTAGTTTTCGTGGTTAGTGATTACAACGGTTTTAGCGACTTTTCTTTATATATTAGTAAGATACCACAGTCATTCACCAGCAGTTCACTCATAAAATAAAAGGCGTTCTGAATGCCAACGTCTCTGGCGTAATACTAGGGGACGTCTAACCAGAGCACAGTCTGCTCTAACACTTCAAGAATTTTTGGCCGTTCTTCCAACCAACCTGGTGCTACTAGAGCAAATTTTGCTACAACAGCAAGCCAGGAAAAACAACTTGGAGGAGTTTGGGCAGCTACATCAACTGAAAATTTTATTGCCCTCCTCCTCAGTGGTTCGTCCCAGCGGCATCCCCACTGAGAAGGTGTTCTCCATTTCCACTTTCCAGACCAATTTTGAACGGCTGTTTATCCAGAGAACAACCCGAAAACGAGATTTTCTTTGGTCAGCGGCATACCTCCCTGTAGCACAATTTCGATACGCGTAGCCTCTGAGGTTAAAAGTCAAGCTACCCGCAGCCAGCTCTACATCATCGAGAACAATAATAATAACAATAAAGAATGACTGGAAATACCACCACTGGCCTGTTTCAGGGCCATGATGAGTATTTACGTTTCCTCATTAACCATCAATCTTAACAGTTCTTTTTAGGCTCATCTAACGTTAAACTACTTTGCTAACGAATATATTTTTACTACTATTCCCGACAAAGATTCGTCCACTAAAAGACTACATAAGTCCGGCCACTATTAAACCACGTCAGTCATTCACGGACAGACGTCGTGAGCAGAGTTTTTTGCTGCGGAGCTAGATATCCCGGTCACCGATGATCCAACATTACCCTCTTGACTCGAAGCATTCAATCAGGAATCACCAATCCTCTCCAAGATCGGCATTGGACGATCCTAATAGTGAAGTTGTAAAGGAAAAATAAACTTGAGCAAACGGGTTAGTCTTCAACAGGCAAGCATCACGAACCAATCTCCCTACCTTAGATTACAATGACTGAGCTCTGCAAATATAAGGTGCTTTAGACACAAACGTCTCCAGAGTAATATCAGGAGACATTAGCAAAGAGCTCTACAACTATCTCCAAAGCTTCAGACTTTGTAGTTTTCCTCCCGAACAGTCTGGTGCTACAACAACAGGCCAGAGAAGATTACCCTAAGGTATCCAGGCAGCCACGTTTGCTGGAAACTTCAGTCAAGGAAGAGTTAAGCTTACCAGTCTTTTTTAGGGCCATCGAACGTTGAACTACCTTGCCAATCATTACATTACAATTCAACTAAGTTGACAAATGACAGTCTTCAGGGCTTAAACAAATTTCAACCATTCATATGTCACAAGAGAGCGAATTGTAAGGAAAACCTTAAACGTTCTAAATGTTTACAATTTTAGGCATCAGGAAACTGACGCAGAAAATATATTGGGATTGCAACAGCAACTTAAAAATCGATTAACAAAGAATTCATTACGTGAGAAAACAGCTTTCCATTATAACCCTGATAACAGTAATCACTTAAATCTTACAGATTTTTAAATACTTATGCTTATGGCAAATGAAATACACAGATTTCTAACAAAAATACTTTTAACAAGGCTTTTTTCGCTGTAGAAGTGTCAAGAATAGATGTAAAGTTTTGTACTGAAAACGTTTTACATTACGTGTCAACACACTACAGTGTTCTATTCAGTGAGTCTCGGGCGAAGCCGAGACGGGGAGTGGGCTGCTAGTTCTTAATAATTAACAAATGTCTTACTTGTTATATGTCACAGTTAAATAATTTAACTGGCAGTATGAATGGTTTTAATGTTTACTACATGAATTTAAAAATCATAGCCTTCGATGATATGTCTATATCGATGTTTACAGCATAGTTGCCATTAAGTTGATTAAGGTTCTGCAATCCTAGTATGTGCTACTGAAAATTATGAGCAGATCTGCACTCGGAAGATTTGATCATCCAATTGTTTGTGTTTCTCGACAATTTTGGTAAGCGGACTTACATCGGCTATTTGTCGTTGTTATATCTACTCTACAATTTCTAAGATGTATAGCTGCCTAGCCTGAGCAATTCGTTGTATATTATGTTTCAACGAACTTTTTTGCGTGATTTCATTTCCCAAATCTCTATTTACCCTACTATCTACCATGTTTTTTACATTTCTCGAGTACGGCTCATTTATTATTTTCTTTCCCTAGCTAATTACTGAAGGGCCCTACACTGGCCTCTACTTCTGTCAGTGACATTAAAGAAATTTTTTATCCAGCTTTTATCTTCTAATCGTCAAATACAGTTTCAAAGTATTGGATGACTCATTGTACTTACTAACCTAACGTGTCCATAACTGTTTAACACTTCCTATAGTAAAATTGAAACTTGAGGAGTGAAAATTATACATTGTCAAAGTAATTACGGTAAAACTAAAGTTTTAAAGTAATAGCGTAAACATCTCCGAAGATACAACATCGAAGGCACAACAAAAACTCTTTTACTGTTAGTTTTGTTACTTAATTGCAATACCTTGAAACATGATTGTTAATTATCTAGAATAACAGAATAATATATTTTGTATGAGGAAATACCATACCATAGCTAGATCAAAGAAAATATACACATAATATAGACAAATGAGTGACTATGGAAAAATTAGTATTTATTTAATGTATTGTTAGTTTTACGTCTTTGATCAATATGTTATTTGTCAAAAAAAGTTTGTTCAACATTGCTTTTTATTAAATTTTGGAGATTTTTCTTTATAACACCCTGGAGATATCTCCAAAAATCTCTCCTCCTTGATGGCAGAATGAAAACTCGCTAGGATATCAAATAAAAATGAGTCCACTCACCATGTACCACCCATTCGTAAATCTATGGTATGATCCAACTAATGGGCCATGCACGACCTGTTCAACGCGTATAATCAGATACTATATATAAGGCTGTGTATCGAAAATAGTTAGCAGATATAATAAACTGCATGCATTATCTATTTATTATTAATTTTTTTTTTTCTGAAGATTTTCATCATTTTCTAACGAAATATTGTTAAATAATAAAAAATAAACTACTCCATATTGTTGTCAGAGTTGGCACGGTGCATCAACCCGATCAAATCAGAGGTCGCGCGGTGGTGACACCTAGTAAGCCATGATCACAGCTGACAGCGAAAAGTGCTTTTGCAATCACCGACTGGCTGCTGTGCTTCGGCCGATCTCTCTCTCTTGTACTGATCCTCGAGCTACTCGGTTGTGTCCAAAAGTTCTCTTTCTTTCTTCACGTGCAACAGTTAATCAACTTTGCGTTTTAATTTATTTTGTTTTCATAAAAGTCTTTATGGTATTGTATTTACTAATAAAAAGTAAGATAGAAAGCTAGAATTAAACGGTTTGTATAAGCTAGAGAAAGCTAGTAAATAAAAGGTGTTGATGTAATTAAATAGTGCTGAGTGTTCTTATTAATAAGAAGCCCGCATCTTCCCTCGTGGCTTATGTAGAGAAAAATAAAACTCTAGCAGGTTATGGGCCCAGCTCGCTTCCACTGCGCCCTATAAACGATGCACGTGGGAGCGTGCTGCACGCCGTGGGCGGACGCGAGGCTCCGGGTGCCAGTGAACGACACATAAGCTAGTTTCTGTTATAGAAAAAGCTAGCACAAAGTTAGAGAGAGTGTCGTGAGTATGTCGGTGGAAAAAGGGCTCGAGAGAGAGGAAGATGGCCACACGGTCCCAACAGACTCCCAAGTTTGCGTTTGAGCCTAGGACGAGAGGTAGGTCCAGTTAACAATACTAAAATAAAGTGCGCGAGTTCATAGCACGGAGGTTAGGTGTTACATTTTTTTCTTCTTTTGTATCAACTCGCGCGAGGAATCGTTGGACGCGTGAAGGCAAGTGTATGTGTATATGTATACACGAGGAGAAAAAGTGAGGCTTCGCGAAAGCGACCGCCTTATTGGAGGACGCGTAGCATTTCGATAAAGTGCACGCGCATGTCGAGAGAAAGAGGTGCATGTTTCATTATATACTTAGAAATAGATAATTTTATACATATGCCCTCTCTCCCTCTCTTTTCTGTGTAACCCTGTGTATAGTTAGAAAATGACGACTGATTTTTTTTTTCTCGATGCAGCTAAATAGAAAATAAATAGCGTGTGTCTTATGCTAAATCAAAGAACGCTCCAGCTATTTTAACTGGCCCAAGACAAGACTCTGGGTATTTCTGAACGCCATCCCGACGAGCTGTTCTTTCCCGTCTTTCAAGGGGAAACATTGTGTATCATAACAAGTGGAGGCACGACATATGAAATTGGTAAAGTTAGAAAAACTGTTAAGTTAGTTTCGTTTGATTAAACTTTTGAGTCTTGTAGCTAGCTGGTTACACTTCTTGGTTGTTGTTCGCCAGAAGGTGCCGACAAAGCAAAAAGAATCAGCACTGCCCTCCTGGTTGATGTTCACTGTGAGGAGCAGCTGCATTTCTCTAAAAGGTGTTATTACTTCAGTTGTTGTACGCTGGGTAAACAACCTTCAATTCGTACAGGGTTTGCTCTCTTTGGTTAAAGTTCTCTAAGAGTAGTGGATCCATACCATACTTTATATACTTAAACATACACACATAATTTTTTTTAGATAAGGACTCAATTTCGGATGAAACCTTGAGAGTCATCAAAGACTCGATTAAGGAACAAATGTCCAAGAGTCCAAGTGCACAATCAGAGAAAACCATTGACCCAATCAGTGACGCGTTCACTCTTGACCGAGCACAGTTAGTTAAAGATAGGTAAGAAGATATGCTAGATACAAGCGAGCTTGCACGAAGTGCACAACTAATTAACCCCAAATACGACATGTTTGAGAGAGAAATGAAAGGTACAAATATAAAAGTTTTACAGCATAAAAAGACAGATTTAAACTTAAATCGATTCAAATTATATAATAACACACCTAATAAAATGACTAAAGTAAATTCGAGCAAAATTTATTCATCTGCAGATCTAGAGGATAGGATTGCTAGAATGGAAGAAAAGCTAGACAAGTTGGAGGAAGAAAGTACAGCCCAGAGGACTCAAGTGTTTAAAAAGTTAGATGAGGCAGTTGGAACATTTGTACAAAATGCCAATGAGTTAAAGGAAAGGCTAGAGAGGATTGAGACCCAAGTGCAAACGTGGAAAAGACAGGAGGAGTTAGAAGACCAATATCAGCTAGAACAGCTAGAAAATAATAAAATAAAATAACTCTTATCCAGTCCCAAGGGTGCAGAAAATAAAATAGATACAGATATTGCATTTGATATGAACAATCGGAATCTAAACAAAGCTTTACTTAGTCAAACTATTCGTGAAGAATTGTCAAAGTACAATCTAAATTAATCCAGTTTGCAAAATAAAATCAAAGTATAAGTAGTAAACCGCGAGACCGCTAATAGACGCGATTATAAATTAACCTCAAAATTAAGCATAAACGCATTTTTTGATTACTTGAACTCAGAACTGCTAGTTGGAAATCTGTTATACGTAATTGATGAAAAATTCAACCCAGTAAACAGTTAGATGAAGAAACGTTAGAAAAAGATAAAGCTAGGATAAGAGACATAATAATTAATAGATTTCATCCGACCTATCATACTAAAGTAGCACACATCCACGATCCGAAAGAACTCTTAAGTAAAATAAAAGAATTAAAAGATAGTGAGGAGTTACTATCCTCCGCAGGACTTAGACGGTAACTGTACAACATTAAATACAATCCCAGCAAGGAAACAGCTTCCACATTTTTGGATAAGTTCGATAAAATAGTTAGAACATATAAAAATCTACCCGATATTACAGAACTGTCCGGAACTGAAGTTGGAGATGCATTTTTCGAAGCAATAGTTACTCATTCACCAAATATTCGAGATGTTCAGTTCATAAATAAAAATTCGACCGGTACGGAATTAACAATTGATCAATTAAAAACATATATTGAACAGCAGGAGGCAGCTAGAAGAGATAGGGCAGAAAATACCCAAACTTAGACAACACCAACGGCAGTTTTCACTGCGACAGCTAGAAGGCAAGGAATTTGTAGTACGTGTGGTAACAAAGGTCATCAACCGGACCAATGCTCAAGAACGATTGCTATGTGCTACCGGTGCAGACGATATGAGAGTCATATCAGCACTACCTGCCCGTACACAGACGAGCAAGTCGAGCAGATGACGGGAAAGCCGGTGGGAGCTAGAACTGGGTATGTAAACAACTCAAATCATGTCTATAATAGAAGTAGAGGTAATAGAAAGCGAGGAAATTCAAACTCAAACCTCCAAAACTCGTGAGATCCCAAAAAGCCAAAGTTAGATTATGTTCGAGGTCGTGGTTGAGGTCGTGATCGTGGTCGAGGTTGTGGTAGAGGATCCCAAAATCCAAATCAGGGAAGCAATACTAACAACAAAGGTGAGTTTAAAGTACTCCACGCTAGTAATAATTTAGGAAACCTGAAAAACAACAGTAGTGACAAGTTAGTTAAATTTTCGGCTGACTCAGACGCCACAGAACACATGAGTAATTCCTGATTAATTTTTAAAACCCTAGATGAGACAAAACAATTGGTCATAAATTGTGCCAACAATAGTAAGGATGCAATAATGAGATCGGAGGGAGTTGGACAGTTCAGCGGGATATTAGGCGATAACAATTCTCTTAAGTTAGACAATGTGATTTATGCTAGTTCACTATCAGAAAATTTGCTATCCTTGAGAAAATTTGTAGAGAAAGGATTAAGTATCTATTTAGATGAAACAATGTTTGACATTGTTGACCCCATATCCAATGAAACACTCGTATCAGGAATATACAAATCTTCTTATTGGGTAATTAAACTACAGTTAGATAGCTCTGATGAAAGGATAGCTAGAAATATAAATAACAGTAAAGTAGTAGCTTATGTAGCAGCAAACGAGCATAAGTATAATACTAGAAGCTCAGCTGCAATTCAATCAATTGACGAAACAATGCAAACTGACACAAATCCAGAATCAGAACTTAACGAGCTTAGCTCTAAGTATTCTGATCTTCATGAAACATTATGTGACAGAAAAATAAATAATACAACTGATTTAGAATGTAAAGACTTAGAATCAGAATCAGACATCACCAGTTCTAATACTTTAATTTATGTAAATAAAGGAATGCTTTGGCATATTAGACTAGGTCATGCATCACTTCAGTACTTGAGAGAATTTCAGAAGAAATTCCCCATGATTAAAAATTTGCAAGACACTAAATTCGATGAATCTATTAAGAATTTCGAAGTTTGTATTGTTTTAAAGTTCGATAAATTACCGTTTAAACAAGTTAGACATAGAGCAGCAAGACCATTACAGATAGTACATTCAGATTTGATGGGACCTATAAGTCCAGCAAGTCACCCCAAAGGCCCTAGGTTTATATCAGTATTTGTGGATGATTACTCCGGTGTAGCCATGGCACATCCAATGAAAAATAAATCAGAAACTGGTAAATGTTTAGAGGCATTTATTAGAAGTGTTAGAAATTTGATAGGAACAGATGAAAAAATGTGTTATCTAAGATGCGATCAAGGTACAGAATTTACAGGTGGTTATACGTTAGAAGTTCTAGAAAAGTTAGGAGCCGAATTACAGCTAGAAAGCCCCGACACACCAGAGCACAATGGAGTAGCCGAAAGATGGAATCAAAATATACAAAAAAAAGTCAGATCACTAATGTACGATACCAAACTGCTCGAGACTATGTGGGATCTTGCACTAAGTGCGGCAGTGTATCTATACAATAGAACACCATACATCTCAAACGATATGATACCTCCTCTTTTGAAATTGAAACCGGACTCAGAGACTAATGTAGATAGAATAAATCGTTTTAATTGCTTGGCTTACATCAAAATTCAAAGAAGAACAGGGCCTAAGCTTAATCCACTAGGCAAACGAGTTATCCTTGTTGGTTACAAACCAGCAGGATACCTGTTCGTGAAGCCAGAGGATGGAAAATTTTATGAAAGTAGAGATGTTAGATTTAACGAAAAGTTAGTACATGGAGATAAATATAATAAAAACAGCATTAAAAATTGGGCAAACCCACTGCATGAGATAGATAGAAAATTTTGGCTCACTATTTTTGAAAAGGAAAGTGAACAGCCCTTATTAAAAATGGAGGAAGCAAAACAAAGAAGAGGGAGACCAAAGAAGCTTGACAGAAATCCACAAACGCAAGTAAAGACAGAAAAGATGCAAGAGAAGTTACTAGATACTGAAACTAGTAGAGCATTCCTGATTGATATCCAAACAGACCCGCAAACATATAAAGAAGCAATGAATTCAAAAGATAGAATTGAATGGTAGATAGCTATAGATAAAGAGTTAGAATCAATGAAAAGAAACAACGTCTGGGCATTAGTGGACAGACCAAAGACAGCTGGAAGAGATAAACCCAATATAATTGACTCAAAATGGGTATTTATAAGAAAAATTGGAAATGCCGGCGAAGTTAGATTCAAAGCTCGACTCGTAATACAAGGATTCAAAGATAGAAATGAATATAAACTGAGTGAAACTTACTTGCCTGTCTTGTGTATGCAGATCATAAGATCCGCATTGGCCATCATAACTAAGTTTGATCTACACGCCTGCCAGTGAGATGTAAAAACGGCGTTCCTGGATGGAAAGATAGACTACGAGGTTTACATGGAAATCCCTGAAGGGTACGAACGCTCGATAGAACCCAAGAAAGATAGAGTATGCAAAATAAAACGTGCCCTGTATGGCTTGAAAATCAGCCCAAGATGTTGGAATGAGAAATTCAGGGAAGTAGCAGTGAAACTTGGTTTAAAATCCCACGAGCTTGAACCTTGTCTGTTTACGTGGAGAGAAAACGACAGCTTTTTAATGCTCCTACTGTATGTCGATGACATACTTATTGCCAGTAATAATGTTAGTAAGTTGGATGAAATGAAATCAATGTTAAAGTTAGAATTTGAAATAACTGACATAGGAGAACCTAAAACATTCTTAGAAATGAATATAAAGCGAGACAGATGCAATCACACTTTAACACTCACTCTAGAGGAGTACATTGATAAAATGTTGAAGCGCTTCGGTTATAGTGAGATGCATCCACAAAAGACACCTATGATTATGAATCAGGTGAGAAACAAAGAAAGGCGAGATAAAGAAGAGCTAGATGATGAAACAAAAGAGCAAGCTAGCAAGCAGTTAGATATAAATCCAAACAACAAAGATCCGTACAGAAAGTTAGTGGGATCTCTCTTGTACTTGGCCAAGACGGTTCGTCCCGACATAAAATATGCAGTAAATGTTTTGAGTCGACACCAAGTCAGTCCCACAGAGAATGAATGGAAAATGGCAAAACGAGTTTGTAGGTATCTTAAACATACAAGTAATCTAGGAATCACATTCAGAGGGAAGTTAGACGATTTACAGGGATTTTCCGATGCTAGCTTTGCTGATTGCAAAGGATCCCTAACGACAAGTGGATTCATAGTTAGTCTGTATGGCGACCCAGTTGCCTGGAAAACACTCAAACAGTTATACGTAGCTTTATCAACATGTCAGGCAGAATATGTTGCAATGAGTGAGGCTTGTCAAGAAATGGTCTCCTTACAAGACTTACTATCATTGATTCTCCCAAGTTCTTTTTTGCCCATGACTCTGTGGTGTGACAATAAAGCAGCTAAAGCTAGTAGTCAAGTTAGTAATAGTTATAAGCTTAGGTAAATGACTAATGTTAAAGAACACTATGTTAGAGAATGTGTAGCTAGAAACCTAGTTAGAATAAGTTGGATATAATCAAAGGAGCAAATTGAAGATATTATGACCAAACTTCTGCCCTTTGAAACTCATGCTAGACTTACTAATATGATTATGAAAAATTTTTAATTATGTTCACAGAAACAAGTAACTGAGTGGAGAAGATCGAGTTGTCTTTCGTAGGAGGGAGTGTCAGAGTTGGCACGGTGCATCAACCCGATCAAATCAGAGGTCGCGTGGTGGCGACAACTAGTAAGCCATGATCACAGCTGACAGCGAGAAGTGCTTTTGCAATCACCTACCGGCTGCTGTGCTTCGGCCGATCTCTCTCTCTCTCTTGTACTGATCCTCGAGCTACTCTGTTGTCTCCAAAAGTTTTCTTTCTTTCTTTACGTGCAACAGTTTATCAACTTTGCGTTTTAGTTCACTTTGTTTTCATAAAAGTATTTATTGTTTTGTATTTATTAATAATAAGTTAGATAGGAAGCTAGAATTAAACGGTTTGTATAAGCTAGAGAAAGCTAGTAAATAAAATGTGTTGATATGATTAAATAGTGCTGAGTGTTTTTATTAATAAGGAGCCCGCATCTTCCCTCGCGGCTTATATAGAGAAAAATAAAACTCTAGCAATTGTCATCTTGGCTTTCTGTTTTTTTTTTTTAGAGACTTCTTCATTTTCCCCAATCTTCCTCATTCTCAATCACGGCTAAGATCAATGACAGCTCTAAAGGCTTTTTTATTTATTTTTTACCAAAATTATTATCCCTCACTAGACTGTACATAGTAAAGATTGTATCTTAAAAGTAAGTAACACGTATAATTTTTTTATTTAAATGTGGTTGAACTTATCGTTAATATTTAAAAAATATAAACTTCAACACCCGTTTCTCATGGCTCCCGTGTTCTGACCGTATTCTGTTCGTGTAACAAATTCGTCCATTGGTGTGCGCGCAGTGACGGAGAGGGAGTTCCTTTCTCTTGATTACTGGAAAATGGAAAAAAAGTGGAAGATGAGAGAAAAGGGGCCAGAAAGCTGGGCGATGAAAATCAGGCTCTGCCACTGGTGGTGGGTCAACAAAAAAAGTATACCCTGGCGACGATTGGACAAAAAGTGTCCAAGAACGAATGCCGACAATTAATTTCCATCAACAAAATGATAAGAGGCCCACCTAACGGTAAAATAACGGGTGGGTCATGTCCAGGGGGAGTTATCTCCAGCAGCCTGGCCTCCATCAGGACGGACTCCCAGGTATCGTCCTTGGCGGCCCGAATGTTAATCCCAAATAAGTCTACGGGCAACCTCACTCCCAGAAATAGAAGTCAATCCTACCGTTAACGCGAGGTTTACGATAAGCCCCAAGAATTGCAATAATAAAAAAGCACGGCATGCTTGTTTATTGATTGCAAAATTGACTGTGTATTTGCAAAGGAATAAAGTACGTTTCGTAAAGCTTAAGGATTATACAGACATGTTAAATTTTTTAATAATTGGCTGATAATAATTGTTCTCTTGTATATAAGCTTAATAACCAGTATCACGATACAGGAAACCCGTTTTTAGTACAGCTAAATATATGCATGAAATAGTTCCACAATTAGGAGATGCAGTTTTTTCAGCGAACGAAGAAGAAAGTTTCAATCCTGTCATTGATAATTCAGTGCTTCTTAAGCCAAGAGGGCATACTTATTTGAATAAATTAGTTTTGGTAAAAAAAAGTACTTTTTTACTCTCACAGATCAGGTAAATTCACGGTCGAAGCCCGATGATCCTATCACGATTCCATAGAAAAAATGAAAATAAAAGAAACAAATGAAAAGAAACAAACAATGGGGTATAAATGGGTCATGGGACCCACGGAAAGAACGAAGTTCTTTAAACATGAGATGAGTATAAAGACACACAATTTCTCAGGTAACAAGAGGATTGCAAGTCTCATAGAAAGAACAAAGCTCTATAAAAATAAGTACTCCATTCATGTAGTTCACTGAAACAAAAACTTGAAAAACAAATAAAAAAAATAAGAAAATTTAGCTCAGTTCTCACGATAGTTAAACTTCGTGAGTACTGTATTTATGCATGACGTACTCACAAAGTTAAACTATCGTGAGTACTTTATTTATGCATGACGTACTCACAAAGTTAAAGTATCGTGAGAACTGAGCTAAATTTTCTTATTTTTTTTAATTCGTTTTTCAAGTTTTTGTTTCAGTGAACTACATGAATGAAGTACTTATTTTTATAGAACTTCGTTCTTCCTATGGGTCTAGTGACCCCGTTGTTACCTGAGAAATTTCGTGTCTTTATACTTATCTCATGTTTAAATAACTTAGTTTTTACCGTGGGTCCCATGACCCATTTATACCCCCTGGTTTGTTTTTTTTAGTTTGTTTTTTTTTCATTTCTTGTTTTATTTTTTTTTCCTCTCTTGTTTAATTTTTTTCATATTTCATTTCATTATTATTTCATATTTCATTTTACTACTTTTTTTCATTTTTTTGTATTTTTTTCACTTCATTTTTTTTTTATTTTTCTTCTAGGAATCACATT
>NW_019379585.1:646982-656986 GCF_000648655.2 Copidosoma floridanum
CACAACAACTCTTAACTGAACTCAGTAATTATTAGCATTATTTTAATTCCAAAAAAACATCAAGTTTGAAACAAATCAGTCGGTATATCATGCATCAAATGCATCAAATGCATAAAATATTAATATTTAATGCGTAATAACGCGCCTTATTCGATTGAATCTACATAACCATATTTATGCTAATTAAATTTTTTGTTTTTTTAAATTTATTACTTAGAAAAACAATTTTCCTAGAAGAAAGAGACTTCTAGTAAGCGACTTCTGTTGCATACAAATCTTTCGTTTTTAAAATTCCAGCACCCCCAGTACGCGACATAAAGAACTTCGTTCTAAAAATTAATGTGTATCATAGCAGAAGTATTGGCAGATGGTACATACATTACATTTTACATTTATTTCTCAAATTGTGGTAAGTGTACTCTAAAGTAAGTTCGTGATACTCGTTTTCAAATCCAAAATTTACACAAAGCACTGAATAAGCGTTTGAATCGTCATGCAGAAGGTTATTGAGTCACCCTACGAATGTTATCGTCGACTCATGAATGAACGGTTTGCATGCTAAGATGTAATCAATTTTAGCAATTCTACGACATAATAAAAAATAAATCAAAGTTAAAAGGAGACTTCGTAAATGATGACATCCATTTTTTAAAAGACTTTAATAAAATCAATTTTTCTTTAAATAAAATTCATCAAATATAGCACAAAAGTTAATGACAATGGCCTTTAACTTTGTTACCATTCGAGGTATTATTTTATTAGCTATTATTATTTAAAATAATCATTTTTCTTTCAATTCAGTCGTTTTACATAAATTTAATTTTTAAAATATCGCGTGCAGCTCCGATTTCAAACTTTGCACTTAATAGTACTACCTACCACTGGCTAGGTGGCAACTACTAGTTTCTAGCGAATGTAGCAAGTGAGAAAGTAGCTAATAGTATATAAGAAAAGCTGCACAACGACCAAAGATCATCGCTTAAGATCATGCAAGTACCTGTAATGCATGTATCTCTTACTTTCAACTATCATCATATAAAGCAGTGGTAGAAATTCGTACAAATTCAATAAATATCACTGTACATTAAAACTCTCTGCTTACTTTCTTCTTCTTCTCTTATCCCCGCTTCTCTCATCTTTAGTCTGTACCGGGGGCTCATGACCTCTGCACCGCCCACCCAAGAGTAAAGGCAATTGACCCCAGGTCAGCGTATAGACGACTGTCTTTCACAGGGCTACGTAGCAATAACTTCCATAGAGTGCCTTCCAAAGAAACCTACTTAGGACGTAGCCACTCAGTTCCTAGAAGACTTCTTCGAAGCTACTCCTCCACACCCCCCAGGGTGACAATAAGTGATCTTACCCAGAGGTGATCAACCCTAGCGCATTCACTCCCCGAAGACCACTCCCCTCCACTACACCGTCGCCGGCCACTAGCCCAGAGCCATTGGAAGGGCCGAAACTCCTCGTTTGCAGTATAGTATTGCTCCTGCTCCAAGATCCAGAGGCATCTTGGCATAAGGACGATCATCGAACCGATGCGAAACGACCCCGGCAACAATAAAATGGTTATGTTACGGCCGAACTTCTATAAGTAAAGGGTATACATAACTTGTAAATTCGTTCTACAAACTACAGTGCTCTCGACGCTTTAATTGACTAGCTACCGTTTGAGATGCATGTACCTGGATACAAATTTTACGGTCCTGGAACGAAGCTATCGAAGCACATTGAGTACGGTGATGTGGGTATAAATCCCTTGGACAAATCATGTTGTCAGCACGATCTTGCTCACGCGACGAACAAGAAGGGTGAATATTGAAAAGATGATCGGGCCTTATGTTGCGTGGAGACACAGATGATCCAACATGGATTGTCTGGTCCAAATTCAAAAAAACAATTAGTTAAAACGTAAGGATTTATGAACAAAAACGATCTATAAAAGGGAGGAAGGAACCCTTGGCAGCAATACTTAATCACCTAAATTTAAGTTTAAACGGGATGAAAAGGTAAGTTAAAGAAAAATCAAGAATAATGGGAAAAAGCCTATGGCATAAAAAACCCAGATTTATTGACACGATCCGAGATTCAATTGAAGAACAGGTCATACATTAATTATATTTGAATTGTAGTGTGTGATTGTGCTTGCGTGTGGGTGTGTGTGTGAGGGGGAGGACCTGATGGTGTCGACTCCGGACGCTCACGAGTTCAAGATCGAGAAATGATGGACGAGTGATCTCCTCTGCGAAACGGCGAGCCCTGCACGGTCGCACGAGTTAGCGCAAGGCTGGTAAAAGCAGGCCAACGCCCGGAAGACGAAATTAACTACCACTTGCGGTAACTTGGTGATAATAGTTGTTACGAGTGACAAGTTCAGATGAGGACTCTGATACTGGAATGAGAAACGGGATTAAACGGATAATACGTGGTGTGATGACAGCGGGATGACGATATGCACTGAATAGGGTGTAATAGACGTGTGATTAGTATGATATGTAGTGATGTAGTTGAATGCGGATCGATCGAGAGAATCCAACCAAGATGATGATGGATGTGTGAGGTCGTGTGAGATGCGAGGCGTATGATGATAAGAGTTCGTGGACGTGAGGTGAATGAAGGTAAATTCTACACGAGGATAAGCGAGAGGGAGAGAGACGTATATTCAGAAAGGTACCAATGTGACAGGCGTAGACGTGCAGGTGGGTGAAAGGGATAAGCACAGAATGATTGTGATGATGATGATGACCTTGAGTAGAGGAGGGTTGAATACAGAAAGAGAAAGTCGCACAAGTGAGATGAAAGGGTTGAGGTGACGGTGAGGATGAGCAAGAGATCGATAGATTAGCGATGAATGAAAGAATGGGAATGAGATTTGTAGAGGCACAGCACGAGCACGAGGTGTAATCAATGAGAAATATGAGGACGTAAAAGCAAGTTATGAAAGAATTAGGTGGAGAAAATGTGATGTAGATCGAGTTAATGAATAAGGATGAAGATGAAATGCAACTAAATAAATTATAAAGAAGAAGACTTAACGTCTCGACAATGATGTCCTGAGTCTTGGGGCTTGATGACAGTGGTGAAGATCTCCTGCAGATGGTACAACCTGTAAGTGGTAAACTTCAAGCACTAAGCGAGATATCAACGATGCTTTCAGTACGGCGTATCAAGCAAGAGAGAGCATGCAACGAAAAACTAACTTTCAAGTCCTGAAAGCTCGCCCCTCCCACCGCCGTGCCAACGGGACATGAGCCAACCAGCGACGAGGCAGGCGCACGCAAAACTCCAGGGGAAAATAAGGTGCGTGCGACTCTGGAAGTTTGAATGAGGTTCCGCTCTAATTCCGTCCCTTGACAGAACACGTTGGCCGAATTAGCGTACGCTTGCCAGAAAAAAGCCGCTTGATGAGCAAAGAGCCACTTTATTGAGATCATGCTGCATCAGTAGCAAGAATAAATTTAAAAAGTTTTTTTTACGCATTAAGAGAGCCATTGGATTTAAGTTCAGCCATTGGATCAACTGCATGTGCTGGTGGTAACAAACTCGCGAGTGCTGTAAAAAATAAATTTGTAATGTAAAAACGTAATGACTTTGCGAGCGAGTCAAGATACCTATATATTACATAGACCCATATGGAATAGCTTTTCCAGAAGAAACTATAACATGCACAACTTTGATGAAGTGTAGGAAGCTGATTTAAGTTTCTTGGGATCGAGTTGTACTCCATAACCACCTATTTTATGTTCTAAATACGTCACTTCAGGAGTTAAAAATTCGCATTTGTCTAGCTGTAATTTCAAACCAGCATCTGATAGTCTATTAAATAATTTTTTTACTTTTATTTCATGTTCTTCTAAGGTTTTGACACATATTATAACATCATCTAAAAATATGAATAGTTCTGTGCCATGTAATCCCAATAATACAGAATCCATGAGTCTTTGGGATGTAGCAGGCGCATTGCATAATTCAAATGACATTCTTGTATACTCGTAATGTCCATACGGAGTACTGAAAGCTGTTTTGTGGCGATCTTCTGGAGATACTTTAAATTGATGAAACCCATTAGCTAGACTGAATACTAAAAAAAATTTTGATTCACCAATTTTCTCTAATATCTCTGTAATATTAGGCAATGGGTAAGCATCAGGGATGGTTTTAGCGTTTAATTTTCTGTAATCTATTACGAAACGATGTCTCTTTATTCCGTTGGATCCTGGCTTTTTAGAGACAATCTACAGTGAACTATTGTATGGGCTAAAAGAATAGCTAATGGTTCCATCTTGTAATAATTTATCGATCTTATCTCTAACTTCCTTGTGTAAAGCAGGAGGGCATCTATATTGCTTAGTAAAAAAAGGTTTATCGTCAGTCGTCGGTATATTATGTTGTACATACGATGTACGTAGAGCAACATCACCTTTAATATAAAATGGATGTGAATACTCTTTTACTATTTAGCAAAGTTGTTTATAACTTATCTTATCATGATGATACCGACAAAGTTTTTCCGTAATATATTTAATTCTTTCCTCTGTTGTTATGTAGAAAACATCATCACTAAAATCTAAGTTGAGAAAATTTTCTGAATCATCTAAATGAAAAGATACGAGATTTTGCGAAGGAATCTCGATTTCTACTGGCTCTCCCCTAGTGTTTACAGCTATCGTGAAACAGCGGTCTTCATCGTATGTTACTGCTGCTTCGTCTACGAATATACCAGGAGTAGTTTTTATCAAGCGCAACTATGCTTGCCCGTGGCTGTTAGTTCGCGTTACAGGAATCTCTATGAGAACTCTCATTCTGGCTGGTATTTTGTATACACGATTTTGACCAAAGGTCACTCCTGTAGGTTTAAAATGTTTAGAAGTTGGCAGAGATTCCGAGTTTTCTTCATTTATGCTAATATTATCTATAATTTTGTGAAAATTGTTTCCATTACTTATATATTCTGTCGTTGTATCAAGCAATTCAAGTCCACATTTTTCGTCGCTTATTGTTACAATTCTTCCTATAAAAGCAATGGAACTTATAGGTCTTTTTTTTAGTATCCAGACTCTTGTGTCATAACAAGTCCTGACCCATTCTGCAGCTAGAGATAAATTTCTTAATATTTTTGTCTCACTGAGGGGTGTTTCTTGTGATAAGACGTGAAAAATACGATTTTTATCAAATATATTTAACGTTACTGTTCCTAATGTTATGATATTTTGAGAAGTTAATCCACTAAGAGCAATTTTTGTATCAGTATTGATAATAATATTTGGTAGCAATAAAGATATTTTAATAGCATTGACGTCAGCTACTGTATCCTTACTTTTATAAAACTGTGAAATTTCAAGTCTTACTGTTGGTGCATTGCCAATATTTCTTNAAATATATTTAACGTTACTGTTCCTAATGTTATGATATTTTGAGAAGTTAATCCACTAAGAGCAATTTTTGTATCAGTATTTATAATAACATTTGGTGGCAATAAAGATATTTTTATAGCATTGACGTCAGCTCCCGTATCTATGATAAAAGTGTCTTTATTTCAATTTTATTTACTTGTGAAATTTTAAGTCTTACTGTCAGTGCATTGACAATGTTTATTGCAACGGACACTCAGGTGATTGCACAAATTGGTTCGTCAGTAGACGCTGATTCAGGTCTTTGCTCGTCGCTGCGTCTGGGCGACGAGCACCGTTCTCATTTAAGGGATTGCCTGGTTTAGAGGAGTTGGGTCTAAAATTTTTCTGATTATCGAAAGAATTCAACCTTGAGCGAAAGCTAGTGTCATTTCGTGATTCTCGTGGTATCTGAACGTTTTTGCAGGTGCAGGGGTAATTTCCCATTGGAGAAGTAGACGAATTACCAAATACGCACTGTAGTAAGCTTGTGTGAAAGGGGCAATTCAAATAGGCTAATAATTAGTTTTGGTATTGTGTTGGTTCCCGTGAGCAGCGAGACTGAGAGGACTCCTTGACGGGACTTCAGGATGGAAGGATGTAGAGCGTGTGTGCTATCAAGACGTCTCCAACCTACATCCGTCACCAACTCTTGGCGATCTACGGGAGGCATCATCTGCAGCCTGGCTAAAGACTACGCAATCACGAGAAGCAGGATGGCAGTGGGCAACCTCGCGAGGACACGACGCCGACAACTTCCTGGAGATGGTGGCCTGGAGGTATTTTGAACCACGGGTGAGTCAATGCATTCGAGATGACAGGAAACTGTAGCACTGCGTGAAAAAGTGTGTATGTGTGTGTGACTATTCGAAGCGAAGCGTTGTTTGAGTCTCGGCAGTCGGCGAGAGGTCGACTGTCCGCTGCGGTAGGACGCAATGCGTGAGTGTATTCGAAGCGAAGCGTTGTCTGAGTCTTGGCAGTCGGCAAGGGGCCGGCTGACCGTTGCGGTAGGACGTAATGCGTGTGTGTATTCGAAGCAAAGTGTTGTCCGAGTCTCGGCAGTCAGCAACGGGCCGACTGACCGTTGTGGTAGGACGTTGTAGAGTTTGTGTGTGTGTGTGTGTGTAAGTGTAAGTGTAAGTGTTTGCAGCGTTGTCTGAGACTTGGTAAACCAGCCGCCTAGGTGAAGCCACCGGTAGGACACCCTGCCGACCAAGAGAGGATGTGTGGTGTGTGTCCTCATCATCGAATTGATGCGCGGGGTTGCTCGTGATCGAAGGCGCTTCGTTGTAGCTAAGTGCTCTCATCATTGAACCGGGTTGTCGTAACCTCGGAGCGAGCCATTCTCTAGGTCAAGTGCAAGAACTTTGGGTGTGTGCGTGGGCGTGTAGGTGTAGGTAGGTATTCGAATGCGGGGTATGAGAGCAAAAGTGTGTGTGTACTGCGAATTGCGAGTTAGCGCTGGAGGTAGCATTGATTCTTTAGAAGTATTTATCTATTGTAAATGAAATAAAAAGTAGTCTAAAGGTTTAATTCGTGTTAGTATACTTATTTGTACGAGTGTGAAATATTCACATCCTGATCACTTTTCTCGAGAACTGTCCGCCTCCCAACAGACAGTCCGCGGCGGGGCCTCCTCTAGATAAGGAGTCTGCATCGGGAGAGCAGAGCTGAGCCAAGTCAAAGCGTTCCGTAGAGTTTAGTCGTTTTAGGTGTCGTATGTGATCGGAGGTGTTTTAGTGCGTTGTATCGGGACGGCTTCGCGTCGACGTGAAAACGTCGATTCGGGGCTGAAAATACAACGTTACATAGTTGATTCTAAATAGTATAAATAATAAAGTTTCCAATTAACATTAACAATGTTTATACAATTTATAGTTTTTTTTAACGTAACTTACTTCTACGATCGTTGGTTAGCCGCTGCTTGCGCCCACTTTTTTTCTTATTCCTCCTTGATTCACTTTTTAGGCGAGCTTACAGTGGCCTGGTTGGCTCGAGCTTTTCTTACACAGCTTAGTCACTGAGCGAAGTCTTACATTTGCTTGAAATACACGCTTCTAAGACGTAGCTTAATCACCAAACTAAGTTTTACATCCGCTTAAAAGACGCAACAGAACTCACCTTCCAACCTTTATAGCTACTTTGGAGTACTAAAAGAGAAAAGGCGAATATTTTTATGTGCGAGGAATGTGTGAGGAGTTTTTATACTCTTGCGTTCAAGGAAAATACGTTAGGTTGAGGATCCGAACGACCAATCAGAGCTTAACCTAATTACTCTCGATTGATACGAGTATAGTCATGGTGCAATAATTTCACAGTAGTTGATGGTTAAAACTGTTGATCTCTCGGATTTTATATTAAGTATAAGTTGCTGTCGAAATTGTGTATGATATTTCTTGTGTACATACGCAGTAAAAAAAATGTTGAAATTGTTGATTAATCACATTCTTTGGTGTACTTGTGCGAATTGATTTTGTAAGATAAGCGTTTTATAAGATTATTTTGAGGTTGCACGCGTAGTTCGAGTTTTACGACAGTAGCTTGTTTCAAAGAAGTAAGTTATATGTCACGCGATTGCAGAAGCAGGTGTGCCACTCGATGGTTCGAGATCGCTGAGCTGTTGCTTTTTATAATATAAAAACGACGCTCTATGTTTCTAAGTGATACATATTAAGTATATGACACGAGATGTCACAGTTGGAATATATATATGGTTATGAAAATTTTGTTTAAAAAAAGTTCCATGTATATATATATATATATCAACTACCCTGACGGCTGGACCTCCCAGGTCTCTAAGGATTACTGCACAGCAGCCACACACTTGCAGTGATCTGCACTTCAACGAGAACGACGAACCTACCACTCCAACGGCGTCGGGTGTGATACCATCATCGTTATTTGGTTGGAAGAGACGTCTTGACTCTCTGGAAAGTGGCTCTGATCACCCCCAAATCCCCCTCTCTGCTCAATTCCGTCTCTCTCTATAGGCAGTCCCTTTCTAAAAATTCAATAGAACTTTAAGAAAATCTACTTTAAAGTAATAATGTTCAGTAGTCTTTTACTAGAAAACTTATTCTTTCTACTAGTTCTTTTTACGAGTGTGTTAAGGTTTTAGTTTTTCAAATACTATTATTACAATACATTGTTACTCAATTTTGAGAAACAATCTGTTATATGTACAGTGTATAGTAAAGGATAAAAATTTTGGTAAAGAATTAACCAAAAAAGCCTTCAAAGCTGTAATTAATTATAGCAGTAATTATGAAAAAAGGATATTAGAGAGAATAAAGAAGTCTCTGTACGAACAGCAGGAAACCAAGATGACTATGTTGATAGTTAAGTGCATTAAATTTTGTAACTGAATGATTATGACGTATTGAAAAGTTTAAAAAATTTATATATAACTTGTGGCAGTACATGAGTAGTACACGGGTAACACACGGCAGCCATAACATACGACAACCGTGTACTTTCTGAACACATACTTGATCACACACGTTAAGCAGACCGTGCACGGTCCGCTAGTGGGACTGGACATGAGGCCTCCAGCATCGTGAGCAGACTGTACATACCATCCATTTCTATTTCGGATTGTATCACTAACGCGGCACTTACAAAATTTCCCATGTACTTACTCTTCTAATTAATTTTGCCTAGTGGTACCTCACCTATTTTTCTGCTTCCTTGTTTGTATATGTATCGATACTATTACAAAGTTTGTTTTGTCTACATTCAATTTATTTTATGAATAAATCGTCTATTTTTTTTAAACTCAACATAGAGAGTAATTGGTTAGAGTCATGTAGTAACAATCGTATACACCTATACATTCATAAAAAATCGAAGGTTGCCGTTGTTGTAATGAGAAAAACACTGTTAGAATTAGCTTAGCTATGAAAAATAATGGCTGCATCGAAATATCAAGAAAAGGTGGTCTCTATTGGTTATTTTTCAAGTGGAGCTCCAGTGTGCTTTCGACTGAGCATGCATTCGTTGTAAAAACAATTTGATTAAAAATACAGTAAGTTTTTTATGCCTGTAGGTTTTCTTTACAATAAACATTTCTTTATTTAACCAATTTAAATTTTAAGTTATAAATATTAATTACGGGACAAGTTTTCTCAACAAACGTTTTGAAAAAACAACGTACTCACACGATAGTATGTTATATGTTTTCCGAAGTACATTTATCTTGCTTCAAAGCAAAGGGGTTGACTGTGGTATGACAACAAACTTTAGAAAAAAATTTTACGTTCTAGAGTCTAATGATATCTGTTTTAAAATACAGTGACAATCTATCCTCAATAGTATAAATTAATGGGTCATGGGATCTACGGTAAGAACGAAGTTCTTTAAATATGAGATGAGTATAGACACAATTTCTCAGGTAACAAGGAGGTCGCCAGACCCACAGGAAGAACGAAGCCCTGTAAACGTTAGTACTGCATTCATGTTGTTTACTAAAACAAAAACTTGAAAAACGAATAAAAAATAAAAAAAAAAAGTTTACTACTCACGATGTTTCAACTTCGTGAGTACTGTATTTATGCACGACGTTCTCACGAAGTTCAACCATCGTGAGTAGTAAACTATTTTTTTTTTTTTTTTTTT
>NW_019379585.1:658093-698012 GCF_000648655.2 Copidosoma floridanum
AATAAAAATTATTGTGAGAAAATAAAATTAATTAGGAGTGTGAGGGGGAATGGTGGGCAAAGGTGTGCAGAAAAGTAACACGGCACGGTTGGCAGATATAGATATATAGTGGGGAGAGGGGAAGTATTTAGAGAACAGTAGGTGAGGGGGACGGGGAAAGGGGGGAGACTTGAGAGGAAAAGACTTCGGGTGAAACCACTTTCGTTTCAAAAAAAAAAAAATCTGTCGGTTTTAAAATTCCAGCCCCCCGAGTAACGCGACATAAAGAACTTCGTTCTAAAAAGTTTAATATCATATCATTTAGTCAAGCACATGATTTTTAAGGTAGCTCTCTTGCGTAAAGCTACGGAATGAAACATATTTTATTTAATACATTTTGATCTAGTGAATTCAACGGTGTCCTTGTTTATACCCCAAGTGGAGCAAAATCTCGAGATGTTTCCGCTCAAAGTTGTGCCTTTGACACGAGCTTATATGGCAGAGCATTAAAACATTAGCTTTACAGAAATTTCCCAACTCACAATAAAAAATCTGAGCAGACAAATTATAAGCTTGTAGAAAAATCTCTGTTCTTCTCAATCCTGTGATGTAAGATGCTGGAAATGTGGTGTTTTCCTTAAATATTTGCCAAGAAAGACGTGAAAATCAGCTTCATAGTTATAAATGACAGACGGTAGCAGAATACCAACGCTGATGTACGTATAAATGTATACATACACAAGTGAAACTCTCCTACTTGACTAGAGCAGTAGACAAGGGAGCTATCACATTGAAAAAAAAGGATTGCAACATCAAGCCATTGTGTGTGTGTGTGTGTGTGTGTGTGTGTGTGTATATAGCTTCGTCTGAGACTCACTAAATGGAACAAGGTAGTGTGTTCAGTATTGACATGTAATGTACAGCGTTTTCAGTTGAAAATTTTATACCTATTCTTGACACTTCACAGAATAAGACATGTCTCATTAAAAATACTTTAGTTTGGAATCCATGCAGTTTATTTGCTATTACCATTGCCAATTATCAGAGCAACAAAGTCCTGGAGCTTAACCTCTCTATTTTTTGTCACCACAATAAATACAAATACTTATAATGAAAAGCTGATCTTTTATGCAAAGAATTTTTCATCCCTCGATTGTGACGCTGCTGTTTTAATCTCGATGCATGAGTTTCCTGACGCCTAAAACTGTACATATTTGAAGCATTTAAAATTTTCTTTCCAATTCTCTTTTCAATCTTCTTTGACCTGTTATTGTGGCACGACTAATTGGAAGACAACTACAAAGTCTGAAGCGTTGGAGCTAGTTGTAGTGCTCTTTTCCAAATGTCTCCTGGTATTACTTCAGAGACATTGGTGTCCAAAGCACCTTCTTTTTTGCAGAGCTCAGTCATTTTGATGATCTAAGGTGGGAAGATTGGTTAGTAATGCTTGCCTGTTAAAGACTGTACCATTTGCTCAAGTTTATTTTTCCTTTATAGCTTCATTGTTAGGTTTATCCAGCGCATACTTCGGAGAGGATTGGTGATTCCTGATTGAATGTTTAGAGTCGAGAGGATAATTCAGGGTCGTCGGTGGCCGGAGTTCCAAGCCTCGTGACGAACAACTCCGTTTGTTACGTTTACCAGTGAATGACTAATGTGATTTAATAGTACCTGGCTTTATAAAGTCTTTAAGTGGACGAATCTTTGTCGGGAATGTTAGTAAAAATGTATTTGTTGGGAAAGTAGTTTAACATTAGATAACCCTAAAAAGAACAGTTGAGATTGATGGTTACATAGGAAAGGTCAATACTTATGATAGCCCTGAAAAGGGCCAGTGGTTGTACTTCCAGTCATTGCTTATTATTGTGATTATAAGTAATTTTTTTTTTTGTTTCTTTATCCTAGGTCATCCAGATTGCCTTGATGCACGTTCGAAGGAGGTACGAACCCCTTCCCTGTGTAGAACTCGCAGTCAGCCTCGAAGTGCTCATTTCTCGCTATAAGACCTATCACCTGGGATATCCAGCTTGAAATCTGCTATCCCATTAATACTTTGAGCTGGGGCCATGAAGTGTTGACCATTGGCGTGGCCTTGTGTCAGAGTGTCATCATAGTCGTGATTCTACCTTCTCTCTATTCCGTCTGATCGTCTGCTGTTTATCACAAACGATTCCCGTTGTTTTCTCTTGCTGATGGCTTGGGTAAGTCAGCGCAGCTTGGGTCTGCAATGGTCATCTAGCTTCCACCCTTTTAAACCTCATCTGCGTCTTGTAGGCACCTTACTTTTAGCCTCTTGTAGTGCCTTTCTCAATGCCACTGCTCCGTGTTTGGCACCTTCTGTTCCACAAGCGAAATATTGGGCCTCCTTCTTGCAATCTTACTTTTGGTAATGGCAGCAGCCGCATTTAAAACGTAGCTTCGACTGGTCCTCCTCGTTGCAGTTTTGGGCTATGTGTCCATACCCTAAACACTGGTAGCATATGAGGACTTGAACCTGTCTCCTTACTTGGCAGCTTCTGAAGCCTATTAACAACCTCTTCGTTTCTTCTATAGATCTGGTATTAGTCTCTCCAGTATTCGCCAAAGCAAGTTCGACGTCAGCCTTCTCGGTAATCGGATCCAGATCCCGGATAATCCCGAGCGTTACCTTTTTCTCGTATGTTTTGACAGATCCCAGCCCTTTAACGGTCTCAGCTATACTACTAATCAGGGCCTCTCTATCTTTTACTTCTTTAAATTTGAGAAGAAGGTCTTTTTAGTCGTAATGACTCCTTTGACTGTTATCTCAACCTCTTCCGGCTTGAAATCAGTCCTCATCTTCTTTAGGACCTTGGCAAAGCTCTGCCCTCTTACGATCTTAACAAGTATTTTCTGCTTCTTTTTTCTGGCATTATCTTATTTGCCGCTGTCACTACCACTAATTCTTATTTTTGGAATAAGCTCTTGATTTTCTCGGGTCTTTTTCCCTTTTTTAGAATAGGGGTTAGGAGTCTCCTTCGAAGCTTCTAGGCTCCTGTTCCGCTTGCCTATCAGGAACCTAGGACAATGAGCTGAATCGGACGTTCAGCCGAAAACTCGGACATTGAGCCGAACAAACAAAAGCGTACCCAATATTTCCAACTAAAGCTGGCAAAACTTAAATCGTATTAAAAATAGGTAATTTCAACCTGCGCGCACGAGTTACAGATGGCGTGGCTGCATCTGAAAAGCTTGCCCGACAAAGTCAGCATTTTTTGCACATCTGGGCTATCGAGTGCGATGTCTAGGTATGTGGACCAGCCGCTGACAGTGTCTAGGAGGTACTCCCCAAAAAGTGAAGCTTTTTTCACACCTGGGCTATTGAGTGCGATGTCTAGGTACATATACCAACCGAAGGTACCATCTGGGAGATGATCCCCAGAAAGTCAAGCTTTTTACACGTCTGGGCTATCGAGTGCGATGTGAAAAAAGCTTCACTTCCTGGGGAGTACCTCCTAGACACCGTCTGCGGTGTGTCAACATACCTAGACATCGCACTCGATAGCCCAATGTAAAAAAAGCTTCTCTTTCTGAGGAGTACCTTCTAGACATCGTCTGCGGTGTGTCCACATACCTATACATCGCACTCGATAGCTCAGATGTGAAAAAAGCTTCACTTACTGGGGAGTACCTCCTAGACACCGTCTGCAGTGTGTCCACATACCTAGACATCGCACTCGATAGCCCAGATGTGAAAAAAACGCTGACTTTGTCAGGCAAGCTTTTTAGATGCAGCCGCGCCATCTGCAGATCGTGCGCGCAGGTTGAAATTACCTATTTTTAATACGATTTAAGTTTTGCCAGCTTTAGTTGGCAATATTGGGTACGCTATTGTTTGTTCGGCTCAATGTCTGAGTTTTCGGCTGAACGTCCGATTCGGCTCATTGTCGTAGGTTCCTTATCAGCACGCTTTTTACAAATCTAGATTGGATAGTTGGGTTCGTTTCGAGCTCTAATTACTCTTGTGGTCACCCCTCAGAGTGCAGCAATCATGTTCTGTGGGACTGACCAAATTATGCTGCTTTAAGAGTAAAACTACTTAGGGCATTGAACTACGTTCTTGGCCCTCCACCGTACACCATTGCGAATATTGTTAAGAGACCTAATGTTAAAGCGTGCACTCTGATATGTGATTTTCTCAAAAGAAATTAATTATTTGTTTGATAAGTTTAATAAATTCGTGTTCTATGTTTGTAAAGCGTCAATCTTGAAACTATACTTACATTTCTAGCCCTTGTGGCTTTTGCTGTATTGATTGATTGAAAAGCTATTAAAATATTATACAAAAAAAAATCTAGATTGGATAAAACGTGTGATTCTCTCCCTATTTTCTGATCTGTACGTCTTTCGGCTCCAATTTCCATAGCAACCTAGAACCATACACCCATGGAAGGTCTCCTCCATCCACCATCCACCACCCGGAGGAACACGCCCCATATACTGACTACCTCAGTGCAGGGATTATTATAATTATTCTTGTTATAATTACTATTATTATTATAATTGCTATTATTATTATTGCTATTATTATTATTGTTATTTTTATGATCATCATTATTGTTACTATCAATGTCATCATCATCATCATTATTATCATCTATATCATGACCANGCCAGGAAGGGCCTTTATTATTATTATTATTACTATTATTATTATTCATGATGGAGATTTAGATGATGCAAACTCAGTTTTACAAAATGTCACACACGTTTTAACTAAAAAATTTTATAGTGTAATCTTAATACTAAGTTACCATAATACAAATGCGTACTAAAAAATAACTTACTTTTAGTGTTCCTAAGGAATGTGAGCTGAACCATTTAGATCAAACTCATATTCCACTCATCCATTCTTTATGGCCACACCGATCACAAGAGAACCCCGATTTTTCAATGAAATATTTGCAATCATTTGTCATATATAACAGAGGACTAGGACTTTTTTTAAAAAAAGATAATTCGTTAGTTTCTTGGATTCTTCAAACTGACTGGAATGGATTGGGAATGCTTCAAACTATAGAGGAACACAGACGTAAGGGTTATGGAAAAATCGTCGTAGAGGCTATGATTAAGGAATTAGCTGAAGAGGAAGATTTGGACTCTATTACTTTTATTATTGAAGGTAATACTCCTTCAGAAAAGTTATTTGCATCATTAGGTTATACAAAACTGACGACAGCTACGTGGATCTTAGTTACACCAATTTAAGAAAAAAACGTATATATTTTTCTTTCTTAAAATTCTCAAACTTACTGGTGCGTTTATATAAATTGCGAAAAAAATAGTTCGATGTCTACATTTTTATTTTTAGACTTATCTTACAGTTAAAGAATGTATTAGGTAAGTAATAAAATTGTTTGATAACACATATACAAAGAAATATTATAGAATTTTTTAACGATGCTGCTTTGAAACATAAAAGAGTAAAATTTTTCTAAATTTTGTAAAGTAAAATGAATTTAACACTTATTTGTCCAAAAATAGTTGTGCAACTTTCTGCCTTGTATGTCTGTCCACATTATGTATCTGCAAAACAATTGCACTTAAATAAGAGAACTCTTCGGTCGTCACCTCGTGGCCTTCCACCGGCAATCGCCTCGGGCGCCCGTTCTTCTCCCGCTCTCTACTGAGCGCCTTCGTCGAGCTGAGAAAGCCTTGGTCGACGCATGAGCAAGAGGTTGGCGCCCTCGGTGGCAGTCCGATAGCAGTAGCCTGCAGCAATACTAGTCTTCTTCTTATACTAGTCTTCTAGTTCATTAAAGCGAGTTCAAAGTTCTACTGTTGTTTCAATAAAGTAAGAAAAAAACAAAAAATAAAAGTAGAATCAAAGTTAACAAAAAGGATCCTTTAATCCGAAAATCGCGCATTAGACTCAAAGCTGTTTGTTAAAAAGTCCCTGTCATAAACAACTAGACGATTTGCATTATGCAAGTAATACTTGTTGTTGTTATTTAGTATAAATCCATTAATACTTAAAGAATCTTCAAAACTGAATAAAGTAGGTTCTGTCAATTAATCCAAGTGTCTTCTCTTTTTGTTGCTGCATACGTAAAAAAAAAAAAAAAAAAAAAAAACAATTGAATGACTAAATTTTTTAATTATCTATTCCATCAAAAGCAACATGAAAGTGTAGGATTAATAAATTAAGAAATTAATGAAAAAGTTCGAAGTACGTAACCTGATGATGATTCAGTTGTAAGAGCAAGGAGAATGTTAGTAATTAGATTTTTCGATTAATAATGTCGGAAAACTATAGTTTTTAAGGTGTTCTGGCTTACGGCTTAAAACTTCTTGAATTTTGTGTTCATCCCAGCTTAAAGCAGTTGCTATATTGAGTTTTGTAGCTAAAAAATTTTTGAGCGTGTCATGTACATTTTTCAAGTCATAAGAGCTTAAAGCTTACTGAGTTTTGAGGTGGAAAACTTGAAGCATGTAACTGACACAGTTTTGTGATCCTGAAAGTTTAAAAAAATGTTAGTAATTTATTTGGTTTGAAAGTAAAGAGAGCTTCAAGTAAAAGTAATCTCATTAATTAAATTATTCTCGAATTATTATAAAGGAAGATAAAAAACAAAATCTAATTGTAAGAATTAATAAATTTAAGATTTTATATTTGTATTTGATACAATAGTACAGGAGTGCAGCACAAGGTAAGTTTGAGAAAGGGAAAAAGGGACAAGGCCATGGCGATTGTGCTACGATTTATATACTTAAATTTTTAAGGGAGCTTGGATGGCTTAGTGGTAAGCATGCCAGCCTCCTAGCCGGAGATACTCGAGGAGATCGGAGGTTCGAATTCTGTCAAAAATCATCGAGATTTTTTTCTGAGTCTTTTTCGATGGGATGTCGAAACAAAATTTATCCGATTTTCAAAATAAATAGTCGATTTTTCTGGTGATGTCTGGACTTCCAGAGCTCCCTTTTCGAAGGAAAGCCAACACCTTGCCAAATCATCAGGTAAAAGTCACTGTTGGTTATAAAAAAGTCAGTACAGCGTGTTAGATGGTTTAAGTATAGGGAAATATCTTCGTCACGCTACAGCTCCTGTACCTGCAAAGGGAAAAGAAAAAGGGGGATACCGAAGCCAGGGACACTTCTCGCCTCGTACGTCTCCTTGGTCCCTCGTCCTCTGGGTTTTCGTTTCTGAAATAAAAGGAGGGTTTGTGCGGGTTTTCTCTCTTTCTAGGGAGAGAAATAAATGAGGGGGAAAAAACACAACTACTTTAAGGAATTTGTTTATTCACTTCTACCAATTTACATAAAGCTTTGCCTGGACGACGCGTCAGCGGCTTCGCCTCGCTGTGCCAGCCGTGAGCACGAGTCTTGGGTCCTATGGCCAGGAAGGGCCTCCTCCCGATCTCACCCCTGGCTCTTGTCGCTCGCACACCCACACACGCTTACTCTCGCTTGCACATTCCTCGTCGGACTCTACTCTATTCTCTCTCTTTCTCTCTTTTCGCCCTCTTCCTCGTCCTTCTCGGTGGCCACGCACTAGGTACACTACTTGAGCATCTCTCACTCTCTCTCTATTTCTGTTCTTCACCCTTATCCCTTTCGTCTTATGTCTCGGTTTTCTCTCTTACTCTCTGTTTTCCTCTCGACTACGCCCTTCCACTTTACAGACCCTGGACGGAAATGAGTGAACACTTTCAGCAGCACTCCAGAGCATGCACCCACGATTTCCTCGTACCCTTTTACACTCTCTCTCTCTCTCCCTCTCTATCTCTCTTCCTCTCTCTCTCTTTCTCTTTTTCTCTCTCCCTTTATCTCTCTCTCTCTCTCTCTCTCTCTGGTGAGTAGTGACTAGACGTGCTTCACGTGCACTCTTACAGGTCGGTGATTTTTTCCGCCTTTACTGCTGTGCACTGTTTTGACTCTGTTGCAGATTCGCTCACTGGTAGGCTCGTGCAATTTTTGAGCAACAAACTACGGGTCATTATTTATTTTCTGAGCCATGGTGAGCCCGGGTCTGCAACGTAGACATTTGGAGGTTAGGCCCTCCTGGTCCCCCTCGAGTCGCCTGACTCATGCGCTAGGCATCCTCAGATCGGCTAATTGGCTCAACTATTGCAACGCTCAGTCCACAATTACCAATCCAACAGCTTGCTGATTTCTACCACGACTAAGTCCACAGTGCTTGCGCCGGGATTAAAAACGCATGCTTCGGCTACATTCCCGAAGCGCCTCGAGAGAGAAACTTGAATTTTTGAAACTTGCCGCCTGCTTCGCTCGCATGCTTTGAGTTTCTGGGTTTTCCGATACGCATGCCTTGACGCTGTCTGCTTTGATATACTGCCAGCCACACGCTTGCTGTCTGCTAACTGCATGATCAGCTGTCAGCTGCCCCCTGCTGCTACTATACACCTCTACACTGTAACATCTGTTTGTAACATCTGTAATTCACTTATTCTAGGGTCTCACACCAGGTCTGTCTGCACGCAGTGTGCGGGGATGTTCCACTCGTTCTGTCCAGCATCACCAACTTTCTCCAATAGACATCCCAGCTGCTGTATTGCTCAACAATTTCTGCGTGTCTCCTACTCTCCGGCAATCACTACTTCTGCTCCCTCGGTTCGTGCCACCCCCACATCCTCTTCAGTATTTCCGACTACAGCAACTAAGCATCGTATATCGCCCCCCTCTCCATTATCATCTCAAATCACTAAAGCTCCCAGGACCATTCATTTCACTAGCACGCCGACCTCAAGTGATTCCTCTTTCACCTCAGACACCTGCTCATCTAACACCACACAAATGCCTATCACTCCAACAAATTTACCCCCATCTCTCAACATCGCATCTAACCTATTGCCGCAAGACACCCCAGCCTGTTTTAGTAGCTTTTTTAACATTTACACTGAAAACAATCGCGAGCTCATGACCAGACTGGGTAACTATGACTCTGGACTCAGCGCCCTGAAATCTAGAACTAAAACTAATGATCCAATGGAAATTCGCTTCATTGGTCTTCCTCCATCACCCCCTGAACAGCACAGACCTCTTATAACCAAGGTTCTTAATGCAATCGGACTGCCTGACTGTGCCAATCTCATCGTCCGGATTCGGCCATGGATCGGGAAGACTTCAGCCACCGAAACCACCACGGCGGTCGCTACGGCGTCAACCAGCGGCAATCAATCACTATCACTGGTAGTTGAGTTCACCACAGCTCGGGTTCGCGACCTGGTGGTCTCCCAGTCTTATCGTTTAAATAACATCAAAGCCAGGGACCTGTTTGGAACAGGTGGCAATAACTCCATCTTCTGCCGTCCACTATGACCAGAGTAACTTCACAAGCTCTTATTAAAAGCTAGAGAGGCACAGCGTTGCCACAACTACCTGCCTCCAATTGTCAAAGACTTACAGATCTTCATGTGGCCAAGCAGAACTGCTGCCCCGATACCTATACTATCAGAGGATGATCTTGTCCACCTATCGCCACAAACTCCACAACCACGCCAATGACTAGCTTCACCCCATCTCATCAATCCCAGTCATCAAACCACAAATTCTATCAGTATCATCCATGCCAACATAAATCGACTCAATCATCATCATCATGCGCAGCTAGAGCTCCTAGCTGCTGACAGGTCTCCTGATATCATCGCAGTCACTGAAACCTTTCTCACACAGGACACTCTGGACGCTGTGGTTGGCCTCCTGGGGTATTCCTTTTATCGTGTAGACAGGGTGGGAAAAGAGAGAGGCTGCGTGGGTGCTTACATCCGTGATTCTTTTAAGACCACCATCCTGGCGAGCTCAGACCCCGACTTTGACAATACACCTGAATTTCTTATTCTTAAAATCTCCTTAGTATCGCACAAAACTCTATTAGCCATTGTCTACCACCGCCCCAATGCTTCCCTCCCTCACCAGTTCTTCGACACACTCTCAGACCACCTTCCAACCTACTCAAACATTATCATCACAGGCGACTTCAATATCAACATGCTCACCTCATCCGTTTCATCACAGTTTCTAGCAGCTAAAATCACCGAAAATTCACTTTATTTAGTTTCTTCTAAGCCAACTCACCATGCCTTCTACCGCAACAACCCATCGCATACCTGGATCAACATTTTCATCATCAAAGACCCCTCTGCGCTCATTCATTACCAAAAGTCATCCTCACCCTTCATCGCTGGGCATGATTGGATTGAAGTCACCCTTCGCTTTATTCAGGTCCACAAAAATCATCCCTTCAGGCGACCTCAAACACATTAATACAGAACTACTCTCGTCTCATATCTCTGCCTCTCTCGTATCACTCACTTCACCTCGTACCACCATCAATCCTCAGTCACTGTACATCCTCACTGCACGTTTTTCGATAGTTCTACTGGATGTTTTTGACAATCTTGCCCCTATTAGACGAATTACTCTGTCATCTCGTAGAAAGCCTTGGGTCACTCCACAAATAAGAGACCTGATGTCGTCCCGAGATCAAGCCTATCGGAATGCCCGGCAATTAGGAATACCATCCGACATTGATCGTTACCGCTACCTCCACAGCAAGGTCTCAAATAGCCTTTCCACAGCCAAAAACACATTCTTCATACATCTCATCAACTCAGCTTCAAACCCAAAAGATAAATGGTCAGCTCTCCGCAAACTCAACTTCACTGGCACCTCACTACCATCGCCCACACAGCTCTTCACCCCAAACACTGTCATTGACACTTACACCTCTTCCTCAGCTTCGCAATCACCTCTCACATCAAACGATCTGAACTCACTACTCGACAGCACTCCACCACTCAACCCCCCTGCCCCCCCCATTCAGTTTCAAATCTACATCTTCAGATGAAGTCCATCAATCAATCCTCTCATTCACATCAAAGGCATTGGGTCATGATGGTCTCACGAACAAAATGCTTCGCCTCTCGCTTCTCGTCATCTTACCATTCCTCACTTTTCTTTTCAACAGTCTCATTCAACACGCCCATTTTCCTACCATGTGGAAGAGGGCCCTCATCCTCCCTTAGGCCAAGGTGCGACAACTCACCTCACCTGCAGACACTCGCCCTATAGCCTCTCTCTGCGAAATTTCCAAAATTTTTGAACGCGTCTTATTTCGTCAGCTCTCAGAACACTTATCCAATTTCCACCAGCTAGATTCTCGTCAAGCAGGCTTCAGGAAGGGGTACAGCACTCAGTCCGCTCTTCTTGGCGTGACTGAGGACATACGAGAGGCAATAAACCGTCAGGAGGTCACCATCCTGGTTCTCCTTGACTTTTCAAAAGCCTTTGACACGGTACCTCACCTGAAGCTATCAAATAAGCTTAGACACCTTAACTTCTCCAATAGTGCCCTCACCCACCTTCATAGTTACCTTCGTGATCGTCACCAGGCCATTGGGGGGAGTAACGGGGAGGCTGTCTCTGTCTGACACCGGGCACCGGCGGGCGTCCCGCAGGGTAGCGTCCTTGGCCCTCTTCTTTTCTCACTCTGCATCAACGACCTCCCAGCCTCCCTTACACATTTCAAACACATGATCTACGCCGACGACACGCAAATTTATCTCCACTGCTCATTCGCCACCATAAACCACGGTATAGCTCGCTTGAATCGCGACCTTGAGGCTGTTGCTTCCTGGGCCCGTCAAAATGGCCTTCAGTTGAACCCAGCTAAGTCCAAGGCCATTATTCTTGTCAACCTTGCCTACGTCTCCCGTCTCAATCATTCATCTCTCATCCCCATTCACATCCACGGTGTAAAAATTGTATTTTGTAGAGAGTGTGTCGAACCTGGAAGTCAATTTCACTCATACTCTCCACTGGGCCCCGCAAGTCAATAGGATCAACCAGCGAGTACATCACGCATTGCGCTCTCTCAGATTTCACAGGCATGCCTTATTCCGTGAAATTCGTAAATCACTAGCTGAGAGCCTAGTCTTTCCATACCTAGATTATGCCTCGTCGGGCTTTTTTGGACTTGATGCTACTCGTGACCTAAAAATGCAGAGGGCCATAACTGCATGTGTTCGATTTGTGAAAGGCACCATACCGCGCATTAAACATGTCACACCATGGAGACTAGACCTGGATTGGCTGTCAGCTAGGCTTAGACGCGAATACCATCTAGGGACCGTGTAAGGTGGGAGGGTATATCGATGCTGTAGTGCTTTGCTACTGGCCATGTGCTATGCTACCTGACAGTGTGGGCGACCCGGTGATTAGGTCCTCTGATTTAGGGTTCCAATTCTTCAAGTTTTCAAATCACCATCATCTAGTCCCTTAGTAGCTGCTCATCCAGCGTTTTCTGCATCCCTTAAACCTCTGTCTAGCGTCTCCCACTTTCTCTTTCTTTCTGCACTCTCATTCCAACTCACCAAACGTCATTAATAGCACTATTCACCAACTTTGTCACGCGTCATTCCCAACCTCACGAGCACTTATCTCACGCCTCCTTTTTCTCTTTTGATCTCTCCACAGCCTTCTTCATCTCATCCCACTAGCCCTCAAATTGCCTTCTTAATCTTTCTCACAGCCCCTTTTTGGTATCTTTTATTTTAGCATCTCACTACTTTCTTCGCTTATCTTTTGTTATTAACTTTGCCTTTCATTCTGTTTTCTTTAGCATTAGATCTCAATACTTGTTTTCAATTTTAGTTCTTAAGCTCTAGTTTTAAGTGTGCCTGCAAATATGTAAATGAACTTTTGGCCAGATGGGGATCTTTCTCAAGGCATAATAAACTTCTAAACACTCTAAACACTCTCTCTTTGTCTCCCTCTGTCTCGGGTGGAGGCGAGCGGTTGCTTTTAGCCTAGGTCTACCGTCGACCGAAAGGAGAGGTTCTTACTGAAGTGTTCAGAGCTATGCAGGATAAGGCTCGTAGTTTCTCGGAAATTATCTTGGTGGGCGACCTGAACTCGGACCTTCTTTCTGACGATTACCACTCTAGACATTTAAGAAGCTTAATCTCAGAGAACTCTTTGCACCTGGTGCCGTTTAGTGTGACTCACCACCGCGATACTGCTAATACTTGGATGGATGTGATGTTGGTTAGTTCTGTGGATAGGGTGACTCATTCGGCTTCTTCGAGCGCTCCATACACAAATGGGCATGACTTTATTTATATTGATTATTTAATTGGTGTCCAAAGGAAGTTCCTCGACACAGGGTCCGTGATTTCAAAAAATTCGATTCTGAGGCCTTCATCACGAGTCTCGTGCCATTCCCCGGGTTATAGGGCCCAGCCCCTGGAGGCGTAAGTAAATGAGTTTCTTGCAGTTTCATCCACTGCTCTTAGAGCAGCTTTGGACCTCCATGCGACCATCGTAACTGGATCACAACGATGACAATCGGCACCATGGTTTAATGCTGAGCTACGTGCTAAGTGTCGCGAGCGTGATTGGCTTTATAGGCTGGCACGAAGAATGGGAAGTGTGGTCTTCTTGACCCGTTACCGACAGCAGAGGTGCATTGTAAGAAGGGATCTCCGACTGGCTAGAGACACATATTTGCGAGATGAATTGCGTAACGCGCGTGGTCCAGGGGTGTCTTGAGAGACTTTGCGTCAATATGGGGTGGTGGGTCGTGTTCGATGTGCATCGAGTTGTGGTGACAGGCTCGATGAGGTGGCGCACCATTATTCACGAATGTCCAGTGCTTATCCGGCTACGGCAGCCTCAGATCTTATGACGGAGTCATTTATCTCTTTTTCCCCTGAGCTGAAATGCGTCCTGAAGGAAAAATCTCATAGTGTGACATAAACTGATAAAGGCCCGGGTATGTCTGCCTTTGGTTACATGTATGGGAATTGGAGAGGAGGATAGCGTTGAAGAGAGGAAGGAGGACAGAAGAAAAGCAGAGCACGCACACTATAAGAATACGATTCTAAGACACCTATGTATGAAGCAGTAAGCCCTTGTAATTACCACGTAATCGGTTGCGATATCAGGCGAGACTTTTAACCAGTTCTTTCAAGGAGGTGCTCGCGTCTAGTCTTATAGCATTTTGACTACACATGCCTGGTATATGGGGGCTTTTCGGGATACCTCTCTGTTAAGCTAGATCGACTTGCAAACATAGTTGTAAGATTTATATTCAATGTTAGACGCGATGCATCGTTGCAAAAATATTACGAGAGGCTTTAGTGGTTGCGACCAAATGTTCGACTTGATTACTTTTTGGCTGTAACTACGTATAAGACGCTTACCACACAGGAGCCTGGGTATTAATATGAACTTTTCCAGCGAGGAAATCAGGAAGTGCGTTGATCTGAGCGTCTCCCTCAGTCGAGTTTTACTATACCACGTGCATTCTAAAATGTTTATGCCTTATCTTTTTCCCAACGTGCCATAAAGATGTGGGATTCAATCCCACCATCTATCCGATTGATGGACTCGCTCGGTTCATTTTACGCTGCATGCTACAATCATCTGCTTAGCGGCTGTCCATTAATTACGTAAACATATTTTTTTTTACCCCCCCCCCTCACCCCTTGGTAAACTACAGTAATATATTAGGAACCCCCCCCTTCCTTTTTAGTAAACACAATACATTGTAATCGTAAAAATAATTTTAATTTAAAAAGAATAGTAAAAAGTATTGGAATTATTAAAAAAGACAAAATTAGAATGAAGATACGATTGTTTTTGTTATATTTATTTTCTACGTCTATTGTATTGCATTTTCATGAATACATTTGAATTTATAACAATAATACGTAAAAGTGCAGTTTAGGACACCCTTTAAAAAGTTAACTATAGTTTCCGCAGTATTACCAACATAGCGTGGCACGGGAAATTCAAAATTGTAAACGTGGTAAATTTGAATTTCTTTGCTGGAATGAAAATTATTTGCACCCTCGCAAGCTTTGCTCGCTCAGTCATGCTAAAAGACAATAAGCAAATCCTATTAAGTATCGACAGAACAGTTTCCAACCGCATATTTAAAAAATACATTTTTTCAGCAGAAAAATTTTAATTTACTGCTTTCATAATTTTAAATCTCCCACGTTACACTATGTTGGCAGCACTGCCAGACCTGCAGCTAACTTCTCAAAGGATGTCCTAAACTGCACATTTACCCAATAACTTAATACTAAATCACAGTCAATGGAAAAATTAGTTTAGGAATCTCCTGCATCGAGCTTCTAGCAGAAGGAACCATTTACGTTAGTCGTCTAACAGATATGCAGTGTAGATCGACTAATTTTCAGGTGTCAATTATGAGAAAGTATGAAAGGAGAAAAGGACGAAATTTTTCATATTACATGTTAAATTGGATTACGTCATATTTAAACGTTCCTCGCCCCCCCCCCCACACGTAATCAATAGTAAACAAATAACATACTATTCGTCTCTATCGTAAGGTGAGCCAGAGTAGAAGTGTTCGTCTTCTGTTATTACTCAACTCTTAGTTTACTGAGTTTGCTAATTTCCTCGTCAAACCTCTATGAGATTTTCTTAATTTTTGCAGGCACTTGGGCTCCTGTTGGCTCTAGCTTACTGAGAGCATAAAACACGGGCGCTCTCCTTTCTGAGCCAGGGAGTCTGTGGATGCCTGTTACTCGAGTTTTTGCAATCCATCCATGTTGGCTCTTTAAACCACTGATTGCTGCACTTCTTAAGCTCCCCACTCTCATGTTATGATCTCTTGGCTGCGCTTGATTTATTTGATCAGCACCACTCTACTGGACCACTACTATTCGCCTGCGTCTTGTGCTGAAATCAGTGAGTGTATCTTTGAGTGAAAACCAGTGACTGTGCGCTTACTAAACTCTTATGATAGTTTTTGATCTTAGTTTATACTTGTAGCGTGATATTACTTAATTATTTCGTCTACTCATTGTTTTAAATCACTTTGCTGTATCCATTTCCATGTATTTACTCTCATCTCATCATCATATCCTCCATTTTTCGCTAATTTATTAGTATTTTTCTCAGTATTTCTTCCTTCATTCTTGTTACACAGTCTATTATCTGCTCATGTTTATTATCGCTTGGCTCAAGACCAACGTTTTCACATTTTGTTTTGATTTTACCATTTCACTTGTATACACACTCTCTCACAACTTACAATATGTTGTATCCTTATACATACGTAGTATGTTAAGGAAATCTTGTATTTCCTGTCGCGTATCAAAATTTTTCTCTATTGGCATAAATAAACGCGTCCGTTGCTCAGCTTGTGCCAAACCATTTCATTACAAGTGTACACACAATAGCTGGTATCCGCACAATCCCGATAATAGTAAATCGCCTTTCTTTTGTTGTGCTATAGCACTACTTTCCCAACAAGTACAACCTACATTTATGAGTACCAATACGGAACGCTCTGAAATCCATCGTCCCTCCAAAAGAAGTCGTGATTCACTATCTTCTCCTGACCACATTAACCCGGTCAAAAATAGAAGATTTTCGGCGGTTTCGTCGATTAGCTTAGATTCTCTTACTGATTTTCAAATGCCTCAAAACACTGACCGAAACCCCACTCTTGATGCTATTTTATCTCGGCTTGATTCAGTAGATTTTAATATGAATAATACTTCTGCTAAAATCTCTCAGCGCTTCGATGCATTGGAGCAAACCATCAAGAAATCACAGGAAACTGTTCAGGCTGACATAGCTAGCGTTCGTACGGCTGTTAACGTTCGATCGGCTCACTCTGTTTTACGCGATAGGGCTGAATTAATTACAACTGGCGTCCCGGCAATGGTAACCTCAACCTATGAACAAATTGTTATCTCAATCTTCACAGCACTGGGTCGACCAGACCTCAAGCGCTCTATGGATAGCTGTCGCGATTGGAATCCTAACAAAAAAACGGGACAGCAATCACAATCACAATCACAAACAACGACTAGTCCTTCTACTCATGGAGTGCTGTTAAAGATGACGTCTACTGTTATGCGCGATGTCGTTTTCGATAACGCACGGAAGCTCGCAAATAAGAAATCGGTGGATATTTTCGGAGTTGGAGGGGATACTAAGGTTGAGATACGCCCTATGCTTGAACCGTCAGTTTACCAACTTTTTAAAAAGGCAATTAAAATGCATAAACAACTTAATTATGCCTTTCCCATCATTTCGAATATGACAGTGTGTATGCGAGAAACTTACTCCTCGGCGTTGATACCCATTTATGCTGAGGCCGATCTTCTTGCACTCCCACCGGCTGGTGCCCCTGCGCAATGACGCCACTTGACTGTGGTTACTGAAAATTTTTCCAGTCCTACAAACTGTAAGCCAGCATTAAAAATCGGTCTTATTAATGCAAATCGCCTCATGACTCATTTCAACGAGATTGAAACTTAATGTGACGCTGCAAAGTATGATATCCTCGTGATAACTGAAACTTTTCTTACACCACTGGTAAATGATTCAATTGTCCATCTTGACAACTATAATATTTTTCGAAATGATAGAACTGGTAAAGAGGGTGGTGGTGTTTGTGTATATATGGATCTTGGATTTCCAACTAAGGTACTTGCTAAATCGGACTCTTTATTTGACAATACGCCTGAATACCTAATTATTGAAATTACTATTGGACCACATAGACTTTTTTTCTCTGTTTTATATCGGCACCCCGCAGGCGTTTTCCCACGATCATTCTTTGCAGCCTTATCAACTTTTATTCCGAAATACACTAATATCTTCATCACAGGGGTTTTCAACATTGACATGCTGACAGATTCATGCCTCTCTCACTCACTAAACGCTATTCTAACAGCTTACGTGTTGTATCTTGTGCCTTCTGCAGCTACCCATCACACAACCCGCTCAGATCAGGTCACCCATACATGGCTTGATCTATTTCTTGTCAATAGCCCTACAGCGATAGGTGCTTACACCAAGTCTTCTGCACCATTTATTGCCGGCCATGACTTAATTGAACTAACTCTGAATATTTATAAACCCCCAAATTACATCAAAAAATTTATCTCTCGGAATCTTTCGAACATCAATCTTGACAAATTAAATAGTGAGCTTCATAGGACTTTTTCGGATGACAATATAGTGACAGCTAGGGTGGCGGAAGCGACTGAGGAATCTCTGTCTTCTATTGATAACCTCACCTGTAATTTCTCTGATGCTCTTCTATCGGTTTTCGACGCCCTGGTCCCACTTCGTCTTATTACTATCAAATCTGCCAAGAAGCCTTGGGTTACATTCTAAATTCGGCAACTTATGAAGTACAAAGACAGATTGTACAAGTGGGCCACGAAATTGAACTCTGTGGTACTGCTGAATGAGTTTCGCCGCTTACGCAGTAATGTTTGAAATCTTCTTGACTCTGCAAAAAATCGGTATATTGCCACTAAACTTAATTCTGCACCTGACGTTAAAAGTAAGTGGGGTGAGATACGTAAACTCGGATTAACAGGGAACAAACTACCATCACCTCTGTCACGTTTCTTACCAAATGAACTGAATCACTTTTACTGTGGCATTACCAATGCTGGCCCTCCACTTCACCCAGAAGACTTGCTTAAAGCTCTGGCTTGTCCGCTCGATACCAGTAAACCTATTTTCAGCCTAATGCCCGTTACTTCTCATGAGGTGCGCAGAGCTATTATGCGCTGTAATTCGAAATCTGGTGAAATTGATGGGCTTACCCCTGCTATGCTAAAACTTTCAATTAGCTATATTGTTGAACCCGTGACTTTTATTATTAATAAATCGTTTCTTGAAGCCCGTTTCCCTATGTTATGGAAACGCGCTTTTATCACTCCACTTGCCAAAATCAGATCACCACTCTCACCATCTGATACGCGCCCAATCGCTAAGACACCCGAACTCTCTAAAGTGACTGAGCGTCTTGTTCATCTCCAGCTATACAATTATCTAGAACACAATGAACTTTTGAATCCACATCAAACAGGCTTTCGTCCAAATCATAGTACTCAAACTGCACTTCTTTGCGTTCTAGATGATATCCGTGCCGCGATGGACAAACGTCAAATAACCATATTAGTACTATTTCATTTTAAAAAAGCCTTTGATACGATTCCACACGCTCGCCTGATTGAAAAGCTTCGCAAACTGAACTGTGATGATAATGCGCTGGAGTGGTTTTATACCTACTTATTTGATCGTTCCCAAGCCGTGGGAGGTGATAATAACATCCTCTCTGACTGGTTAAATTCTTCTGCTGGTGTGCCGCAGGGCAGCGTATTCGGCCCTTTACTTTTCTTAATCTACATTAACGACCTTATGCAGGTTATTCACCACTGTAAATATACTATGTATGCCGATGACTTACAAACTTACTACTCTTGTCACCTGGATGAATTTTGCTCTGGTGTCGATAAAGTGAGCTTTGATTCCTCGGCTATAGCGCGTTGGGCAAGTGAAAATGGCCTTACACTCAGTTTGCCTAAAATTATACCCATTATTCTTGGTAGTACTAATCTTGTGAGTCGTGTATACTTGTCAAACGGTCCATATGTGTCCATTGATGGTGTCTGCCTTCAATATGCAACCAAAGTTAAAAATCTAGGCCTTTGGCTCACTCAAAGCCTCAATTGGGGCAAACATGCTACATACGTTGCCAGCAGAGTCTACCGCTCACTATATGGCCTAAAACACTGCAAACATGCTTTGACTTTTTCTTTAAAGAAGCAGCTTGTTGAGAGTTTAATATTTCCTTTATTTGACTATATGGCAGCAGCATACCGTATGATTGACTCCGCGGCTAACCAGCGCTTGCATACTGCCCTAAACTCATGTGTCCGCTTTGTATATGGCATAATAGGGTGGAGATCAAGAGTTACACCTTTTCGTATTGCACTTGGCTGGTTATCAGTACCAAGACGCCGTGATTACTTTTTGGGTATGGTCTCGTTTTCTGTTCTGGCTCACAGATACCCCCCGAACCTAGCTATTAGTTACCTTATTGCTAGCTCTCATGCTGACCCCAGGCACTCTTCTCGCCTCCCAGCGCAGTATCTGCTTTGCCCCATTTTTCGGTCAGAAGCGTTTAGACAAACTTTTCTTGTTCAATCATCTAAACTCATGATTCAAATCCATCAGAATATTTTTGAACCATCTCTTATACATAGTTTCAAGCATGCCTTATTCAACATTCTCCTTATCCTCGATAAGAACGACTGGAGTTTTTGAATGTAGGCTATCACCTAGGCTTTAAATGTTTTTACGCCCTTTCTTCTTCTTGATTAGTTATTCTTCCACTAAAATGTATGAACTCTACTCTGAACCCATATACCCGTACAAATTTAAACTAATACATGCGACCTGATCATCACTTTACTTAGTTTGTTTTTATTTTTGTTTTTATTTTTGCTCTCACTTTTAGTTTGTATTTAATTTGTACCTTCATTTTTTGATTTCATTTTTATTTCTCATTCATTCTTTTTAGATATTAAGTATTTTCCTTCAAATTTCCAAATGTCAATTTGTTTTTAATAATATTTTTGTAAATGTCAATTTATTTTTGTAAATTAATTTGCATATTTTTGTATCTTGTATTTTATATATTATACTCTGTAATACTAAATTTTTTAGACCAAACGTGGTTATACCACATGGTCTAATAAATGTTACTTACTTACATACTCCCCCTCCCCCTAAGGTGTTTACGTAATTAATGGACAGCCTCTTAAGCAGAACAGGAGTATGTAAGTAGCAAATTAGCGCAATAAGATGGAATGTACAGTAGAGAATCATGATACTACTTTTGTTTCCGATGCTTATGATTTTATAATGTACTATCGTGCGCTGTAAAGCTGTAATATTGTAAATTAATATATTGTAGCGATATTTTACACTTAATAGCCTGTAGAATGCTTTTATTACAAATATATATGTACATATGTATATATATATATATATATACACATTGTAAAATAATAGTTATATTGATTGTAATATGCAAGTAGTGATAATAATTATATGATGTTTTACCATGTAACATTGCTCTTGCCATACGAGTGTCTTATCGCCCTTTGCAATAATAAATATTGTTAAATTCAAATTCGTTCTTTGATACACGATTACTCTCTCTTTCTCTCTCTCTCTCACGCGTTTCGCTTGGAAGGCCCTATGGAGCACCAACACTCGCAAGTCCTGTGAGTAGCCCAGAAGACTCCCCCAGACGCGCTCTACCTAATTCACCCGCTCCTGGAATCAGCTAGAATAGCCTTGAGCCCTTTGCTCTCTATCCCTTTCCAGCTGACATTCAGAAAGCGGGTGGTTCGAGGATTTCACCTGAGAGAGCTACACGATGGTAGACACCAGAGCTACATCCCGGTTTAAACCCTTCCTGGTATTAGGGTGTAGTAGTGCAGTACTCGACGCTCCTCCACCTCCTCCAATCTCCTCACCCCCTCACTCCATGGATCTCCTCAGAGGAAAGGCAAGGGGTTAGCTCTTTCTGTCCGTTCCAGCATCTCCACGTCCGCTATAAGAGATAGGGGCGCACCAAGAGATTAAACCTCCATAGGGATCTCTACCAGGTGCTCAACCCCCTTTGTTGGCGTCAGATCTAAAAGAGCTCGAGTGGGAACGGAGGCACCTGCCGTTGTCAGGGGTAGAGGTCGCTTGCAAGCCGATTCGGAGGATGGCTTCTTCAGTTCATCCCAGCGTCCAGAGCTCATCGTCGCTGTTCAACTGAAGCAACTCGTCCTCCTTGGACAGTAGCGTTGAGTCCTGGGGGGCGACATTAGTCGCCAACGGGCTGTCCTTTAGGGTTGAAGCCACGGTGGGCTCTGAGATGGTCCTTTCTGGCAATGTCTTGGGGGAAAATTCAGCCCAGCCATGCTGAACATGGCTGCCTGAGGGTTGACGAAGGATATGTGGGCTGAGTTGAGGGTTAAACCTGATCCTCCCTCCAGAGGCCTGACTCGCTGGTAGTGGCCCCGCATCTGCCTTCCGACACAATGCATGAAGATCGTGGTTACAGCATCGTGGGAGCCATAACTAATGTTGGTCTTGGTCATGGTGTGAAAATGAATAGCTGGACCCCCATGGTACAGGTGATGGCTCCCAAGGCGTCGTCCATCTATTTCCGTTGCCTGGGTACGTTGGTTCAGCCTAAGCGCTGCAAGGTACCTTTGATGACTACATCCATGTCAAGGATCTGCGCCGACTCCCGCAGAGCGTGGAGTTCACACTGACCGTCGGAAGGCACCTCGATCAGCTCGTGTCTTGGGACTTCTACCTCCAAGAAGACGATGTCCTCAGAGGCGTCCACCCCAGGGGAAGAGGGGTCTAATGTCCCTGACTCCTTGGTGGCCATGTCCATGGAGAATGTCCTTTGACTTGAATATCTAAGACTGACAGAAAGGTTAGTCTTAAAAAACTAAGTAGGGTCCTTCCCCCCCTGTTCTTGTCTTCGAGACATTCCCCTAAGAGGGATATATCGCTTTAGCTCCAAGACATAGGCTTTATTAACTTTCCCAGTAGGTCCTTGGTCCTCGTCTAAAACGTACACCGTCGGAGACTTTATCTCGACAATGGTGTATGGTCCCTCGTACTTGGGCGCAAGCTTCGCTGAGAACCTCTTTGCTGCATCCAAAAGTGGATGGGTGCCTCGCAAGACGAGCATCCCTAAAGAAAAATGTATGTCCTTATTTTTATTCTACTGCCTCTCCTGTTTTTCCCTAGCCCATTCGATGTGTCTCGATACCAAATGGCGCAACGCATCGAGTCGTTTCATATGGTCCTCCCGATCCTTTTGTTCGATTTTTTCAATCAATCGCTGTCCCTCAACCTGTTTGCGTAGACTGTTCATGGGCTTAGGGTGTCGTCCAAAGTTTAGAAAGGCCAGCGAAACATTGGTGGTGGTTTGCACAGCTGTATTCATAGAATGTCGGAATTCATGTAGGTGAATGTCCCAATTGCGGTGGTTCTCACCTACGAAAACGAGAAAACGAGATAATTGACTTATGTATCCAGATGCTTCGTTCTGCTGGGTCCACTTGGGGGTGGTACGGGGGGGTGTTAATATGTCTTACCCCGTAGTCCGACAAAGTCTTATTCACAAAGTCATTTTCGAATTCACGTCCATTGTCCGTTAGCAGATAGTCCGGTGTCTCCCAGTAAAAGAGGACTGGCTCTTTAAATGCACGGGTGATCGACTTTCTATCAATCTTTTGCAGTAGTTTGACCACTATCCACCTCGTAAAGAGGTCGTGAAACAGCACTACATACTTAAATTCCTGTTTGCTTGGGGGGGATTCCATACAATCGGCTGCCATCACAGCTCATGGACGCTCCACTACGCGGGTATGACGGAGTCATTTTTCTCTGACCCTATAGCATTAAGCGCCGAAGCGCGTCGTCAAGGTGAAATTTATTTTTATTTATAAATACCTACTATGAGACTAATCAAGACCCGGGTTGGGCCTGTTATTTCATTTCATGTGTGAGAGATCGGAAAGAAGACATAGCACCGAAGAAAAGCCCAAGAATGTGTAATTCTAGTATATTTAAGGTCTACCTGTGTAATTGCGTATTATAAAATATTTGTAATTACCGCGCCATACTTAACCACGTACTAATCCAGTGTTACTTCATTGACGAAGAGTGTATGTATACATATGTATCTGTATTAAGCGTATGTACTATAAAGTGCGTCGCGTTCGAGTGTGTGTGAATGATGTCCTGGTGGTAAGATTCAGAAGTATATAGGTAAATATAGTGTGGTAATGCGCAACGACCCAGGAACGACCACCACCATCATCCGTGCACTGCGAGTTCAAGGTCACCAGCTGAGAAGCCGTGGAAGCAGAGAGTACCATGGTAAACCCCGAGGTAAAGTAGCGTGTAGTGTCGTCACGAGAAGTAGTGCGTGGGAGCAAGTGTGTACGTTTATCGGCCGCGTGTATGCCAGGGCAAGCCCCGGGAGCCAGCCCCTGGGATAAGGGTCGTAGAGTGAGCGTGGGTGAGAGAGAAGCGTGATTGCCGGAATTTGTGACGCGGCGTAGCGACGGATCGCGACGAGATTTTCCGGGCCTAGACGCCCGCGTAAGTGTAATAACAAATAAAGTCAAATTAATAATACGAGAAAACCGCATTTCATGTCATTATTTTGTAAGCCAGTGCTGGACAGCGTTTTCTTTCAGGGCGTGGGGCTCGTTTTTCCCTAGGAGAGTAGCTTGCTTCCCGACGGGCTACCCTCGGCGGGACTTCCTCTAGGTGAGAGTTCCAGGAGCCGAGCTGAGTTGGCCGAGCCACGAGCATCGTTAAGCGGTAGTATTTTCGCGTTTCAGGGGCAGTGCCATTTGTGTCATTTCCAGTACCAAATTGGTGATAATTCAAGTGTTTTTGAGCGTTGCTTCGGGATCGCCCTGGCCGGGACACTCTACGTGTCACAGGGCGAGAAAACGCAACGTTACACGGGTTTACATTAGTCCTTGTAGTCTAAATTGTGCCACATTATTCCGCTGATACGTATAACAGCAGTACACGAAGGTGTGCACATCGTGAAATATCCCCTTCCAGTAGTACTCGTAGGCGACCCGATCTTACGTCTTTTCAATCCCGAGATGTCCGGTAGAGGACTATTATCCTGAGGACTATAATCCCGAGATGGGATTCTTTCAGCACTTGCTCCTGGTGATCCTTTGGCACGACTAGTCGCCAACTTTTCTCACGAAAGATTATTGGGTCCAGTAAGGGGTCCTTTCTGAAGCGGTAAAGACGTCCATCCTCAACTCGCCAGTCCGGGAACTTCTCCAGGGTTTGGGCCACATCTTCCAACATCCTAGTATACCACGGATCCTCGAGAGTGGTGAAGCTTATGGCTCCCACTACCTCTTCAGTATCCTCATATAGCCTGGAGAGGGCGCCCGGTACATGGTTGAAGACTCCCTTCCGATAGATCACCTTGAATATCCATTGTTGTAGCTCCATTATCCAGCGAGCCACTCATCCTGAGGTCTCAGCTAAGCCGAATAGCCATCTTAACGAGCTATTGTCCGTTATAACGGTGAACTCATGCGCTTCAAGGTAGAGCCTTAGTTTTTTAATGGCCCACACCACTGCCAGACACTCTTTCTTCGTAGTGGAGTAATTCTTCTCTGGCGGAGTCAAAGAGCGCACCACGGGATTTTCCCCGTCTTCTCCTTTCTGGGTTAAGACAGGTCCAAGGGCATAATTACTCACGTCCGTTTGTAGCGTGAAGGGCTTCCTAAAGTCTGGGCAAGCCAGGGGGCTGTGGTTAAGGCTACTCTCAGTCCCTCGAAAGTCTCCAGTTGTTCGTCACCCCATGTCCATTCTTTTCCTTTTAACAGTAGGCGAGATAGCGGAACCTTTAAATCCGAGTCCTTATCGATGAATCTTGAGTACCAACCCACCATCGACCTAAGAATCGACATAACTTTTTCACGTTGGAAGGCGGAGGGTACTCAAAAATTGGCGCCACCTTGTCCGAGTCTGATCTTAGGCCATTTTTGTCCAACAGGAACCCAAGATAGGCTATTCCTGACACACAGAATTCACATTTACTAGATTTTACCTTCAATCCGACTTAACTTAGTCGAGTAAGCACTAACTCCAGGTAATAGAGGTGCTCGTCAAAGGAGTCGGTGCCAATAATAATATCGTCTAAGTACCCGAAAATGTGGGGTTGCAACTCTGGGCCAAAGAGTTGGGTCAATGAGACGTTGGAACTTCATAGGGGCATTTATGAGTCCAAAAGGCATCCTAGTAAAGTGCTTAAGTCCAGAGCTAGGCATGGCAAAGGTTTTTTTTTTTTTTTTTTTTTTTTTTTTTTTTTTTTTTTTTTTTTTTTTGAAAGAGCGAGGAGGGAAAAATCTTCAGAGACACCCCGGCTATATCGGCGGTAGTGTCGGATTCACCCGGTGTGCCTACCAACTAAAAACTAACCTCCCCGCATGGGACAGGTCCGTAGGACCACTCTCCTAGAAGACAAAAGGGCACAAGAGAAGAGGAAAGAAGGAAAATAACGGAGAATTTCGGAGGCCCGCTCTCAAAGGGATGAGAGGAGAGGCACTTACGCATCTGGGCGAAGCTCGAAAATTGGCTTGCTCTGGAATAGAATGGCGAAGGCTGTATACCGTTAGCTTGACTTAGCCACTGGAACCTGATAATAGGCCTGTTTCAAGTCGATATTTGATAGTTATTTAGCGTTCCGCAGCCTGTCCAATATTGAGTCCATGCTTGGGAGCGGGTAAGCATCCCGTTCATTCATTTTGTTCAGATCCCAGTATTCAATGCAGAATCTGTAGGTGCCGTCCAGTTTCACCAGGGTGCTAGAGTAGTCACTTGAGTACCGTTCGATTATTCTTTCCTGAGCTAAGTGATCCACTTCGAGGGTCGCTATCTCCAGAATTTTTTGTTACATGCAACGGAGCCGATGTCTTATGGGTGTTGTATCCTCTACGTTTATGACGTGTTCGGTCGAAGAAATCCGTCCCACCTTGTCCAGGGATTTGGCTACAATGTGTGCCATGAATTGGTCTACTCTGTCTCGCTCCTCGAGATTCAACTCGTGAATACCAGTACACTCAGTGAAGACCACTGGTAGCCTTATTTGTGACAATACTCCTCGTATTATTGTAATGCCACCATTCACATTCTCAGTCGCCAAATTAGTTTTAACTAACCGTGACCGGAACAAGTCCGCTAGGCGGCTTCCGCCAATAGAAGATTGGGCACCACTGTCAAACAGCACTCGAAATCTTTGTCCTCCGAGCACCACGATTATATAGTTCCTGGCCTCTGCCATTATATCCTCCGTGCGGATTACGTGTATCGGCTCTTCCTGGTATTCGTCCGATAAAACCTGGAGGTCTCAGCATCAGATGTAGCCGTGGACCTGGTTAGGCCTCCATCGAAGTCGACAAAGTGGTCATATTCCTCATCCATCCCAATCGAGTCCCCTATCAAGGCCTTTAACAATGCTGCGGGTGACGGGGAAGCATCAGTCGAATCGAGTTCCCCACCTTTCTGTTTCCCATCTTCTTCCTTAACTCTTCGCAGTTTAAGCACGTTTTGAATGTGCACCCCGGGGTATCACAGTTATGGCAGCTGTCCGATGTTCCGATAGTTCTGGTTGGGCATTGGCGAGCCAAATGACCCTTCTCGCCGCACAAGAAACATTGCATCAGAGTGCACTGTGAGAAACGATGCCCTACTCCTCGACACAGGAAGCATGCCCAAAGAAATGAGCGATCGGGTTCCTTCACGCTGGATTGCGGAGCTGTTCCTGTCTCGGGGCTCGTCGTTTGCCTCCACGTAGGCTTATTAGTCCAGCCCGGTTTGGTTGTCCTAGGGTATATAGTCCGGATAGTTATCATTGGTCATTTGCATCGGTTCGGGCCCTTAGAGCAGCCAATTACGCATGGGCGTCCTCATCGACCGGGTTGAGTAGAGTCGTGACTAAGATCGCGTCCTGGTCTGAGTTGATGGGTCCATTACCCTGGTAATCGTCTATTTTAACATTGCTGTTAGGTGAAGTACGATTCAACCCCTCAAGTTATTCTGTCACTTCCATAACCTTTGAAATTCTTGTCCACGGCGTTGGGTTCAAATAAACCGCCCCTTGAAAGTGCATAGTCTCAACGCCAGGAGTGGCGATACCATCCGTCTCGGTCCTTCTGACTTTCTCAGCGTCGTCCGTAGCTTTCTATGTCTTCTAAATGGGAAATCACTTTGTCCGACATGGCTCGTCGATATTCTGGTAGGAGATTCCGATAAGCCCGGTCGGCTTAGATTCGTTTGGACAGGAGAATTATCAGTTTGGACGCAATGTACTGGAAGTTGGTTAGGAAGACAGAGATCCTTTCCGTTTTCCCTTGGGTCCAGGCATACAGGTCCTGAAGCCAATCATCCTCTTGGTACTTTCCACCAAACTGCTTCTTAAAAGACTCGCACAACACCTTTTAGTTCGCGAAGTCCCGTTTGTTAGTCCTAAACCAGCGTGCTGCTCGCTTGAGCAAGACGCACGGTAGAGCTCCCAAGAGGGCATGGTCATTTATCCCCACACTGGCCTGACAGTCCTCTAAACGGTCCAAAAAATCCTCAGGGTCCTCTACACGCTCTTTACCCGTAAATCGCAATCCCCAGTTCTGCAGGGGTTTGACGGCCTTGGCTAGGGTGGCCTCCTCTCTATAGTCACCCTGCGGTCTTCGGTCCTCACGGTTGCCCGCATGCGGTGGAGATCCTTGTTTGTCCGTGCGACGATCAGCTGAATTTTTCGGAAAGATGCTGGAATATCTCGGCCCCTGGTATTGAGGTTGACGTGAGGGGAATCGACTCCGGCGTCCTCCGTCCTGGGTGGGCCAAAGGGGTTCGGGGTACCAATCCTCTCTGAGTAGGTTCCTGTGGTTATCCTCGTACTCTGGGTTAGGGTTCCGCCTTGTCTCGTGGCCTCGTGAACGATTCACCGGTGGTAACTTCACTCAGCTTTAATCGTCACTTTCCTTGAAACAGTCCTCCTCCCTCGGGTTATGTTAACCCAGGGGCGAAGCGTCTCCCCTAATCCACACCCCTTCGCCCTGGAAATTCTGCCATGTCACCTTGGACTTGGCCAGTGGCCTAGAATTCTGTCTGGTTAGAGAATACCGGTTGAACTCCTCCAGTTCATGATAAAGAACTCATCCAGTGCATGATAGAGAGTATAAAATAAATTAATTTATTGCTAAGATAAATAGGATGTAACTTTGCCTTTGAGAATTTTATTTTATTTTTAGAATTATTACGATTGTTTGTATTAATCCATATAACATATATTTTTGCAAAAATTTTTCGAAGATTTTGTAAACGTCTATATTAATTTTTCAGATACGGCATAGAAAAGAAAATTTTTTTTTACTCGTTTTTTTCAAGATACAGTCGAAAACGGAAATAATTAAGGTTATGCTTCTACATAGCCCAACCCATCTATATTTGTGCACCTCGATTATGTAGTTCCCCTTTTGGGAACCCGTAAAAATTGTTATTTTTAGCTAATTTTGCTTCTCTTTCGAGATGCAGCATTTTTTCTTATTTTCAAAGGTAAGATTGTCATATTTTATATATTTGATACTTCATTCACGTTTTTTACATACATGTACACATATGAACATGTATGTAATTAACACGACGTGAAACACGTATATATATAATATACACGTATACATGTATACTATACACGTATACATGTATAATATACAACATATTACCTGTGCTCTCTTTTCTCCGAACCTATACCCTATACCTCAGCTTGAGCAAGCGTATCAGTTATAGTGTTTAGTCGTAGCGTAGAAACATACATACAAACATACATATAATATATGTATACGTACATAGGTATAGTAGCAGCGTGAGAGAAATGGAGTAAACGGCGTACATGCGAGAGAAAGAGAGACGGAGCAGTAGACAGGCAGGCGCGCGCTGCAAAAGAGAGAGACGGAGCGGGAGGGATTGTGTAAGAGAGGAGATTGAGAAGAGGGCTTGTGCCGCAGGACGGATGGCTACGTTTTTTCGTAACGCATTTCCTCTCACGCGGCTGTTCACGGCCCAACATAAGAAGTTTTACTTAAAAAAAATCACGTTTCTCACCCTACAATCTGTGACAACACATGTCCAGACTCGTACTCAAGTGATATTACAATAGTGTCGAAGATTTTACTGTTCCATAACACGGTATCCAGATGTCGATTTTTTTCATTTTTTCAGCTAAATTAAAAATATGGATTATGATGAGTGGAAAACGCAGTTGAGTTGATGATTTTTGTCATGTAAGCAGCACGCGAGCTGCGTACCTATATACCAGCAATACTTGTCTCGTATACAGTAAGAGCGCCGTGAGTCTCGTCTGTCTCGAGCAGTACAAGTACTAATTGATGTAATAAGCGAGAGTGCCGCAACGTCGGTGCGATAAATATGGTTTTTTTTTTTTTTTTTTTTTTTTTATAGTGCTCTACGTCCGGCTCCTTTAATAAGGGCACTACTATGGGCACTTAGCCTTTTGGAGAAGGAAAGGAAGAGGGATAAGGAGGCCTCCCGTTACCGGGAGGAGGGTAGGGGGAATTAGGCAATTTCGCTACGAGAAAGTCGCCTAAACTCTCTTCGAGGAGCATTGCATGGTGAAAAAGGATAAATATATGTGCTATACCTCAGCTCATTGAGTAGCTAGCTATATCGGCAGCAAGTTAGTCTAACTCAAGAGTCACGTAGTGGCTGCCACTACTAGTCAGTACGAGCTCAGCACTCTCTTTTCAAATAATAAACATCTGATACTCGTTCTTTCCTCAGGTATCACCAGTAACTTATAATAAACATCTGACACTCGTTATCCTCGTTGTCTCTGTTCTTGCCTTCAACTGCCACCCCAGATATTACAACTTTCATAATCTCGGAGTATTTCGAAAAAAAACTGAGTTGTAAACCACATACTCAGTTAAAAAGAGATTGCGTAACACATGTAGAGACAATCAATTAAGCACAAAAAATTTAACAAAGGACATGCTACAGGAAGGTGGAGAAATACTTAGTTACATCGGAAATGAGCTGCACGTGAAACTGACTGAGTATGAAAAACAATTTTATTATACTGACAAATATTGTAAGCACCCAGTAAAATTTGAATTTTCAAATTGAGAACTAGACTCTGTAGAATTTGCCATTAAAGAAATTGTCAAAAATCCAAATTTTTTTCGGATCTTGGTCACATGTTAGATGAAGTTGCTAAAAAATCTCGTCAAATTAAAAAATTTTTAAGGTCGATTTCAAATATCGTACGGCACAAAGCACGATGATGGTTTTCTAATGAACCAAACTTCTGAGGACAGTGGAAAAAACAAAATAGTGATGTTTCAGACAAAACAATGCAAGACGAGTGTGGTGAACATTGTCAAAAAGTATATACTAAAGTAAAAAAATGTGATTGTCAAAGTGAATGATAATCTAAAGAGTAAAGACAAAGTAGAAACGAATAAAAGCACTATAATCGTAGACTTTAATGTTAATACCCTAATGTTTATAGCTTGCGTGAATTGCCCAATTTGCTAAAAAAACATCACAGTGACACATACTAATAAAGGGTATTGGATGATTTGAAACTTTTCCTGGCACTTAACTTTATATTTTTCTAAAGAAAGAGATGTAAATGGTCACAAAAAAAGGTATCGAAGCTGACAGGACGAAAAAAATTAAAAATTAAAAGAAAAAACTCTAATATGCTCTTCAGAAGACTTTGAAACAAAAGACAAAAATAAAAAATTGAGGAAGCCGAATAATATCGAATCCAACCCTGAAATCAAAAGCTAAAATGAAAAGCATCCAATGGATACCAGTAAAAAAATATGAATCAAGGTATGTGCCGTAAGACATCGGTAATATATACATTGATAACAGCCATTTTAAAACGTATTATAATATTTTTTTAATAATATTTTAGATATGCCAACTGACTTTTCAAGGAGCAAAAATTGATAAAGGAACGATGATCAGCACCTCGATTGGCACGATAATAGAAAGACGGAGAATAACGGTGATCATTGTCCCCTTTATTCAGAATGTACATACGGAGGTGAATGTAATTTGCGGCATTAAGTGACAAGCAGTACCACCCTGATGGTGAGAAGCTAAACCAATGGGTTTGTTTCTAGCATCAGGTGACGGTAGTGTACCCATGTAAGATTTTCACAGGAGTATATCTATATACTGAATGGATTTCAATTGGACTTCATTCAATATAAAGGTATACTCCTATGGAAATCTTACATGGGCACACTAGCGCCACCTGATGCTAGAAACAAGCCCATTCTACTATTAAGTATGTCCTTCAAACGGTATTAGTTGCAAAGAAAAGCACCAATTTTTTGAAGTTATACTTCTACTAGCGGCCCTCCTTGGCTCGGCTTCTCTTGAGACTCACTAAATAAAACACCGTATTGTGTTAACAAGTATTGTACACATAAAACTGTGAAGATTAAAAACTGATAAAAAATTTAGAATCGAAAAATTGTTTTTCCTGTCTCGAGCGTTCTTAAGATGCTGGTATGCCTTTGGTAGGAAAAATATGATTCACCACATCAGCGCCATCGCACTGTGGCTACCTTACGTACCAAATGTACCTCAGGCCTTGGAGTTCTATCAAGGTTCACAAAAGTTTACACTTGCGCATGCGCAGATGACAAAATTTGACTTCTGCACATGTGCAGGTGACAAAAATACGTCGAAAAGCGCAAACTTTCATGCACCTTGATAGAACCCCTGCTCTGTAGGTTCCTCGGGCCGTAAAATAGCACCGGAGACAATGGCACTTATGAGACGAAATCATTTTCCAGTCTCACAACTTTATCACCAGAGCAATAATGTCCTGGAGCTTCATCTCTTTATTTTTTATGGCCACAAAAATATCAATACATACTATTTTACCTATTTTAAAATCTGGAAGAATTAGAAAGTTACTGTAAGGGTTATAAAGAAAAGCTGATCCCTCACTTAATTGATTCTGTATTTGTTGATTTTGGTTCTGCTGTTTCAATCTTGATAAATTTTCTGCGTCAGTTTCTTGACGCTTAAGGGGCCTAGGGGATTTTAAATTAAATGATGCCTAGCTCTGAAATTCAGAGATTATGCAAACAAAGTACGCCAGATTTTCTTTTGAAAAAGAAATAGATAGGTCAACACATTCATTTTCGATGAAATTGCTTGTGAAAATTCGTCATTTTAACACGTAACCTTACGGAACCTGAAATTAAATTGACTATTGTACGGCAACAAAAAGCTGTGGGTCAGAAGTTGAATTGGCACATTTACTTTTAGTTATAAAGAATCTATTACTTTAAAAAAAAATAGGATCAACACCTTAAATTTTGAGAAAACAGTGAGGAAAACGTGAGAATTGTTTTGTTCAGGTATTGTAAGTGCACATGCGTTGTACATACATAAACATACATGCATAAAGATTCAAGTCCAATACAAGTATAGGTGTATAATAGCAAAAGATAGCAAGAGAGTACGATGTTGTCAGTTTTATCGTAGCAGAACCGTCATCTTTACACAAGGTCTCTCGGAAAAACTAACAATGTTTAAATATCTATTTCCCTGTAGCTTTTCGGCGTATTATTGATATTTCGTTGACCTACTTATGTGATAAATATAATTGTGAAAAAAAATACGAATAATCATTTGCATGGATAGTACCCCACAGTAATCAAGACACCAAATGCTCAAGCCTCCTTAAAACTGTGTATTTTTTGTACGGCTCTCAACTCTGTTTTTGATACGCTGTTGGTAGACGACTATGCAATTCGTTAATTTGCTCGGGGGTATTATAACCAGACCCACTTACTTCTATTTTACGTAGCTTTAACTTTACTTTTACGCCACATAGGAGATGGTATTGCTATTCTTATTAATTTTTTAGAGATAAAAACTACGTCAAAACTATCTAGAAAAAGTCAAGAATCAGTATGCAAAATTTTAGAAAGATCGGTTAAGTAGTTTTTGTTGTTAGCGATTACAACGGTTTTGCGACTTTGCTTTATATATTAATAAGATAAGATACGATCAGCACGTTATGCGCGATAGTTAATTAACGATTTCAGATTGTCGAGCTTGAGAAAACATGTAACGGAAGTGGATTTTGCATGTTACTTTTCCTTTGCCCCATCATTCTCGCCGTTCCACCCCTCGTCTTTTTCTCTCCACACCACACCACACCCCAGGACGCCATGGCACACATTTGGAATTTTATTGAATTATTATTTTATTTCTTTTTCCTTAACCAATTCTAAAAAAAAAGTTTCCAAATGGATATGAACTTCTGACCTCTTTTACACTAGCCAAGGCTCTTACCCACTCTGCTATGAGCGGTCTAGATACAAGGAATTTGATTAATTCTTTTTATCGTGATGTATAGGAGTCATATAGGAGTCAAAAGTACTGGTGAAAAAGTGTAACCGCGGTCACCTATACTGCACATGAATGACAATTTTTATTATTATATTGTGATTCTATATGTTGAAACACAATTTTCAATACTATTATTCATACGAATCAAGAAATTTTTTTCCTCCTGAGCTGTAATCAGTTCAGTTGCACGAAGGCGGTACATGTGTTCCTTGACCTTACTACTGTCCCACGAGATATACTTGAGAATAATAGAGTACGCTATTCCCACATAACCCTGTACTCATCGTGATGTCTGGTACGAACGATAAATTTGCAGGAGAGTTCCTCTATTAATATGTATAACGTTTGGCCTTCCAGCAGCGGTTTCTTTTGCACCTATGGCAACATAAGGACTTATGGCTATGTGAGACAGTAAGCTCTATTCTGTTTTCTATGATTTCATTATTTAGTAAATCTTGGTTTACATGGTATGTATTGGTCTTAAATCACTTATTTTGTTTAATGTAATAGATGATAGTTTACAGCGTCTAGCGTTTAGTGTATTCATCACATGAATATGCCAAATGATAACAAAATATATTAGTGAGGTAGATTAGCGCTTATTCTAGTAGAGTGAGCGCAGTACAGTAAGCACTTGAAAAAACAGTAAGCGCTGTCAGTAGAATAGTTCAGCTTTTAATTTTCGAAGTTGAACGTTTATCCCTTTCTTTGTCATGTAACCTAATTATACATACATATAATAGCAGGGCTTCGCTCCCCAAGCCAACCCCAATTTAAAATTTGTTTTTTTAAAGGTGATTTCTCTTTTCCATTTTCATTTCGTACGCTACTTTCGTTTGGACTATGATATACTTTACAAAGATTGTAACAGATGAGCAAATCTGAAAAAAGTTATATTCTGTTAAAAATGCAAATAATATGTTCAAATTATTAAATCTCTGTCTTAGAAAATAGAGTTCAACTACATTTTGTTTTGTTTCATACGTGTGATAATTTTATTTATATATTTACTTACTCATCCTCAATTATATTTTTAACTTTTCTGCACTAAATTGTACTTGATTTTCTAGTAAATTAAAAAGAGGACTGAGAACAACGATCCATAGTAAAAAATTTTTATCGATGCCTTATTTAAATCAGTCATGATCAACGAGTAAAGATTAACAGTATGAATACCAAATTATTTGAATAATTATGTATTAAATCTATATTTGAATTGTATAACCACAATTTCTTATCGAAAACTATGAAATTAGTTATAAAATTACTAAGATGAACAATTCCCTTTACCGAAAAAAACAATATTATAACATTTATGTTTGAGAAACTCTTTATTTGTTGAGTACAAGGGAAGCGGACCCGGTGACAATGAATAGCGTGCTTTCTGCGTACTACGCTCTGCTGATATTGTTGGTGGACCATCTGTCTCGAGCGGCTTGCTGGCTGCTGCTGGTGTGGCTTAGCTGGCAGTGGCGTGTAGCTGGCCAGCTGATGCGTGAACCTGTGTATCAGGAGACGAACTGAACTGGTCCCGGCACAGGCCGTCGATGCCAGCGGCAGCGGCGTAACGAAGCGCCGAGACGATCAGGAGGGGGGCCCGACCGACAGTATATCGTCGAACGAAACATCCCGCCCACCTCGTTCAAGGAACGAAACTTCAAGTCCCGCCCACCGTATCCAGAGCGGTTTCGCCTCCGGGTGATGCAGGCTGAGAGTCGGTCCGGGTTATCACCGGAAGCAATGTGACTTTCGTGATAGGGCTGGTGTATTCTCCCGTCGCCGTTCGGACGGTAACAGCGCGTACGAGGCCGTCCGGGCCAGGGTGAACTTCAGTTATGCGGCCGAGAGGCCAGCGGCCGTCGGTCGAGAGCAGAGATGAGTCAAGGACGCCGACGATATCACCCAAGATCAGGTTCCGATGAGGGGTGATCCACTTCGATCGCTGTTGAAGAGTATTAAGATACTCCCGACTCCATCGGGCCCAGAATTGTGCTCTGATGCCCCGGACAATCTCCCAGTGAGCCAGATGGTCGAGATCCTGATTGGGTGGGGAGGGATAAAATGCCACTCGATATCTTGATCCGCTAGGGCACCCGCGACGAGGTCCCACCGGTGCTCAGCAAGACGGAGCGCGTCGCGCAACTCGGTGTCAGCTCGATGGAAGCACGTCGCGTTGTCGCTCCAGAGTTCAGACGGTTTTCTCCGGTGACCAGAGAAGCGGGTAAGAGCCGCAAGAAAGGAGACGGTTGATAGATCGCCTACGAGCTCCAGATGTAATGCCTTCGTGGTGAGACAGACAAATATGGCGATGTAACCCTTCGTGGTGTGAACGCCTCGGCCTTTAGCTGCGAGGACGTGGAACGGCCCGGCGTAGTCGATCCCAGTGCGACCGATGGCGCGGAAGGGAGTAACTCGTGACCGTGGGAGAAAAGCCATTAACTGGACAGCTGATCGGGCTTGGAGGCGAGCACAAGTAACGCAACTGCGTAGGAAAGCCTTGACTTTCCGGGAGCCACCGATGATCCAAGCACGCTTGACGGTGTACGCGCTGGTGATGCGAAAGCCCCCGTGGAGCGCACGGTGATGGGCCCACGTGATCGTAAGCATGGCAAGAGGGCAAGCGCCGTCAAGAATGGGTGGGTGTCGCTCCTTGAAGGTCATCTCGGCGGAGTCTCGGCGTGCTGGAGGCGACCACCCACACGCAGAACGCTGTCTGTATGGACGAAGGCTGCGAGCGATGTCAGTGGGTGCCGCTTGAGAAGGGCGCGGCCCGTGCGAAGCAGTGCAAGTTTATCAGAGAAGGCACGCTGCTGGCTCAAGCGCACGCAAGCGAGGTATAGTATAGTATAGTATAAGTCTTTATTCAAGCCAGGAGGTACAACCACGTATGGCTTCATGGAAATATAACAATGTAGCAATACACAATAACAACATTAATCAAATCAAATCAAATTAAATAATCACTAATTAGTACGCAATATTACAATCAGTTACAACTATGTTTGAAAATTAAATACAATTATTAAACGCAACAATAGAAATTTTAACATTTATAATCTAGGCAAACATCTGGCTTCGGATTCCCACTCACTCTTATCTTGATTTAGAAGAAATATGAGTAAGAAGGTTTTAAAGCTATTTATTTTAGATGCGTGAAATACAGTTTGATGAAGTTTATTTATGAAAATCAACGATTGAACAGCAAAGGATCGTCTCATAGATTCAGTTCTGGAGTAAGGTATAATGAGATAATTCATGGGAAAACGAGTAGACCGTCTAAGATCTGTAAAATTAGATGTTAATCGATAAAGGGACATAATATATGATGGACATTCATGCGCTAAAACTGAATAAGATTGGATGCCTAGGAAATAATCACGACGACGGGAAACAGAAAGCCAATTTAACTGAATGCGAAAAGGAGTCACTCTGGACTGCCAACCAATGTTACCGTATACAAAGCGAACACAACCATTTAAGGCTCTGTGCAGTAGGAGATTTGAAGTTGCAGCAATGCCATGGTAGGCTATTGACATATAATCAAAGAGTGGAAAAATAAGACTCTCAATGAGCTGCTTTCTCATGGAGAAAGATAAGGCGAGCTTACAATGTTTGATCGTGTAAAGTGAGCGAAAGACACTGGCAGAAACATGACGAGCATGTCGCTCCCAACTTAATGTAGAGTTCAACCACAAGCCAAGGTCCTTTACTTCAGTCATGTAAGGCAATGGGACACCACCAACTGTTATGGGTGGTATTCCCATTGAGTCTATCCGAGAGATATTCGCCGCACTACCAAGAACCAAGGCAGACATTTTTAAGTAGTTAGCATCCAAACCATTTTCCGTCACCCAATCGGCCAGTGCCTGAGAGTCCCCACTCACACACCCAGCCGCCCGGTGAAAGTCCTCAGGATAGCATGAGTAGTAGAGCTGGGTATCATCAGCGTACGACATGTGAGCGCAGTGCTGTAGCACCCGTGGAAAATCATTCACGTAAATGAGAAAGAGCAATGGACCGAGCACGCTACCCTGAGGTACCCCGGTCAACGAGGGGTACCAATTAGACAGGGTCCCACCATCATCCCTGACTGCTTGTCGGCGACCATGCAAGTAACTAAAGAGCCAGTCCAGTGCAGAATCACTGCAGTTTAGGTCACGTCATTTTTCAAGTAGGCGGGCATGAGGTATTCTATCAAAAGCCTTGCTGTAATCAAATAGGACGAGAATTGTCACTTTATGACTGTCAATCGCCAACCTCACGTCATCAATGACCCGAAGCAAGGCTGTCTGGGTACTGTGGCCCCTTCTAAAACCCGCCTGCCGTGAATCCAACAGTCCATTCTCTTCTAGATATGTATATAATTGAGCATGGGCAAGGCGCTCACAAACCTTTGAGAGCTTGGGGAGCTTCAAGATGGGGCGTGTATCTGAAGGTGAATTCATAGTCTTGGATTAAGCGAGCGGGGTAATTAATGAGTTTTTCCAAGATGATGGATATGTACCTGTTAAAAAAGACAAGTTCAAGAGCAATTTCAAGGGTTCAATAATGCACGGGGCAGCAAGCCTGAGCATTCTTGCACATATCCCATCAGTACCACCCGAGAGAGCAGAGCATCGAAGGAGAGCACGCCTCACGTCGTGTGAGGCAATAGGCAAGAAATTAAAGATAGGCTTGGATAAATCAAGGGGTATATTTTTAATGCGCTGTAGACCTTCAGGTAAAACAGGAGCTCCAAGAGATGTAACATCAGAGTAGAACGAGATAAGTTCATTTGGCGAAAAGCGTAATAGGGGGGATGGTAGACGTGAGCCAGTTAGGCCCGACTTACGGATTACAGACCATTTTGCTCTGGAGTTAGCCGCAGTATCCAGTTTAGATGCAATATATCTATTTTTGGTAGTATCCAAGAAATTGCGGGCTTCTCTCCTCAAGTTACGGAAAGCAATGAGGTCATTTTTAGATCGAGTCCTCAGGGCCCGCTTATATGCAGCATTCCTACGCTTCATAAGGAGGCGAATTTTCTGTGTAACCCAGGGTTTTTCAGAGGATTTAAAACTGATCTGTCGAAGTGGGGCAAGCGAATCAAAGACAGACAGCACAGTGTTGGAGAAATTACAGATAAGAGAGTCGAAATTGATTTGCGTGCTATCTGTCACGTCCAATGGCTCTAGAAATGGAAAATGAAAGTTTGAGAAAGCATTTGTAAGTTCAGTTGTCAAAACATTTAGGTTTATTTTATTGAAATTACGTGCGAAAAATTTTTTAATATACGGGTGTGGTTTGAACAAGATCAAGGTGAGCTCGATAAAATCATGGCCGGCTATGAAAGGTGAATCAGATTTTGAGTAATTGAGGACGGCATCAGAACTATGGACAATAAACAGATCAAGCCAGGTATGTGTAAAATAATCATAGCGAGGGGAATGGTGTGTGGGTTCAGATTGCACTAAAAACAGTGAATAGAAAGCTATATATGATTTAAAAGATCGAGTAAAGCAGGTATCACTATTTATATCAACATTAAAATCGCCACAGATGACTATTTTTGTATATGAAGGCAAAAATGAAGCTAGAACGGAGAAGAATACATTCGGGAAAGCTCTACTAGGACGCCTGTAAACAACTGAAAAAAGAAGTACTTGGTGCGGAAATGATATTTCTAATATTAAATATTCAGGCGTATTATCAAAGATAGGGTCTGAGCGGCTCAGTATTTTGACCGGAATATCGTCTCGGATGTAGGAGCATACTCCCCCCCCTACCCTTGCCCTCTCTATCATTTCGGAAGACATCCTTGTATCCTTGTAATATATCCTTGTAGTTGAATAACAGAATCATTATCTAGTGAGGTCAAAAAAGTTTCAGAGATAGCTAGAATATCAAATTGATCTTGGGAACATTTCAGTTCTATTTCATTGAAGTGAGTTTTTAGTCTGTTAGCGTTAATATGGCCAATTTTTAATGAACTTTGTGAGTTAGAGTTAGAGGGAGCTGCTGTTTGAGGGGGTACATGGCGTCATACTATGGGCGAGTCACACGGGGGGAGAGAAAGTAAATCTGCTTCAGAGTACACGGGTATTAACTGAGATGTCAGAGTTTGGTGCATGCACACAGTAAGGTTTCTTATAAGAGG